>CM022298.1:716063990-716480780 GCA_011799875.1 Thinopyrum elongatum
CATATATGGACCAAGGTTTTGGCTACCGAGGGGCACTTTTTCCTCGTGGGTCACCGAGAAACTCGGTTACCACGGTTACCGCGAAATTCCGAGCAAATTGCGGACGAATTTTTTTGAATCCGAACAAAATTCGTCAAAAATCCATTCAAATTCAAAATTTCGGAATTTTTCGCTTGGGAAGTTGATTTCTCGTGGGGTACTGGGAAACGCGGTAACCGCCCGGTAACCGGTTTTCTCGGGCGGTACACAAAACCATGATATGGACACATGAGGGAGTGATACCAAAGGCAAGGTTCCATAATTTTTCCTCATCTGGAATCGTGTGATGGTTTCTTTTTAGAATTCAATGATGAAGGTAGATAGGGAGT
The DNA here is from genome assembly GCA_011799875.1 of Thinopyrum elongatum. NCBI lineage: Eukaryota > Viridiplantae > Streptophyta > Magnoliopsida > Poales > Poaceae > Thinopyrum > Thinopyrum elongatum. Next base: position 716,064,359 of record CM022298.1, read on the forward strand.
TTTTTTTCCTTTTTTGAGAAACACCGATTAAAACATAGATGTGCTTACTCACGCATGAGCTCACACAACATCTACTAAAGATCCTGGCTCAGGGCTTTGAGATTGGCGAATTCACAACAAACGCATCGACTACGATGGGTTAAACGTTGCCAGAGTCTTCTAATCATCCAACCAATGGTTGTTTTCTCCTTTTTGGGGCAACACCGATTGGCTAGGTAGACAGGAAGATGGATGTACACAAGATCGTTGCAGTCGGCAAGCAAAAGAGGTGCAGTTTACATATACATGTACATATGTACGTACGGTCCCTCCCGTGGCGGGTGGTGGTCCTTCCCCTTTGGCCTGATTTCTGTTGGCTGCTCATGCAAATATATTTCTGGTTGGGAGGTATCGGCCGGCCGGGTCACATGCATGCACCAGTCGTTGGCCATTGGAGGCATGCAGCAGATATCTCAAACTCAAAGTAAAGCAGATACAACTATTTGAGAATACATGCATGATGTTTAGTTTGTTATTGTTGTTAAATTTAATATTTAATATTTGCGGGGTCCATATGCTAGCTAGCTAGCCCCCGGCTTTGTTTCAGCTTTTCACCTCTTCGCCATACCACCAAAGCTCTTTTGCATGCATGCATCTTGTTTCTGTTTCTCCAACCACAAACTACTGCCTGCTTTGTGAACCAACCTGTGGTTGGATGGTTAGAGGGACAGTGGTATCCCCAGCCCACCAGGGTTCAAGTCCTGGTGTTCGCATTATTCCTGGATTTATTTTAGAATTTCCGGCGATGCGCTTTCAGTGGGAGGAGACGTTCCCGTCGACGACGAGGCGCCTACGGTGACTTCGTAAATTTCAAGATGACATGCCGGCTCAGTCTCTCGGAGGTGCTCATAGGGGTAGGGTGTGCGTGTGTGCCTTTATAGGGGTGAATGTATGCGCGTATGTATGAGCGCTTGCGTCTGTACTGATGTTCAAAAAAAAAACTACTGCCTGCTTCCACCCGTCGATTCGCTGAGAGCAGCTACAACGCACCCGACCCAAACAAACACGCGTTGTCCATTTTTTATCCGTTTGTGTCTTCATTTTTATTTGGGTCGGCAGGTGCACCCAACGGGTTGCTAACCCAAATCGGCAACCGGCAATACCAAAAAAAAAACCGTACACACGCGAGCGAAAAATATGCATAATTAAACATAAACGGCCCGTCAACCTGCCAGCCAAAGTCCACTTAAACATTAATAAAACTTAATAAAACAAAAAAAAAAGTTCGTGCCGTCAGCGTGCTGCCCTATGTGTCGTCATCGTCGTCCTTCTCCCCGGGGCCGGTGAGTGAATGCCGGCGCCGGCCCAGCCCAGGGGAACGCGGTCTCCCATGCACCACGCGCTGCCTCCTCCGTCGTCTGTCCCGCCGGCGCTGGCTGTCCTGGTGGTGGCGGCTGCACTGCCGCTGCACGGGCGTGCTCCGCCTCCTCCCTCTCCAGGCGCTCATGCTCCGCCTCCCGCGCCAGATGGCGCTCAAGCTCCATTTGTCGCTCACAGTCGGCGCGCTCGTCCGCCAGCACGCGCGTCCTTCATTGTTGGAGGTAGGCGGCTTCCTGCTCCGGCGTCGCGCCGAGCTAGATGGGTGGCGCGCTCACCACTCGCGGAGCACGCCGGTCCACTGGTAGACCTCTGGCAGGCGCTCCGTTGGCTGCGGCTCGGGCTTCGGCTCGGGGAGGAACGCCGGCGGTGGCGGCGGAGAGGGGACGACGCAGTCGTCGGCCATTGACGGCTCGAGGGCCTCCTCCATGCCGACCCAGCGCGCTTCCTCCTCGCGCTGGCTCTCCTCCAGGGCGCGCTACATGGCGGCCTCCAGCACGGCCTAGTAGGTCGCCTCCACTTCCTCCTCCTATGGTAGGACGTTTGGTGGCGGTGGGGGCACGGCGTGGTCGACGTCGACGCCGCGGTGACACTCCTCCTCGTGCTCTAGCGCAAACCAGTGATCCCAGTTGGGGAGTCTGGCGCATAGGCACGCATCGCGCGCTGGTCCGGCGTGAGGTGCTCGCGCCGCCGGTGAACCTCCTCGGCGTGCGCCCTGGCCGAGCGCGGCACCGCCGGAATGGGGATCCTCTGCGGGTCCAGATGCCAGCCGTCCAGCAACCCGTCCAGAGGACGGCGGTTATGCCAGGGCCACTACGCATGGTGGACTGGTATATACAGCCGCTCCCGCTCCCGTGGTGGCGAGCCACGTCGAGCCGCCGGCGACGGTGGAGGAGGCGCATAGGAAGAGCTAGCGTCGGCACTACACTTGCCCTTCCCCTTCTCGCTGAAGAACCCCATGGCTGGTGACGGTGTCCTGGACTAGGGGGTACTCACAACGTCGTCTCCCAACCAGGTGGACGGGCCGAGGACCCCATGGAGGTTCACTAATTGGCCACTTCGGGCACCCCATGACATATACGAGGAAGATTCTACAAGACTTGGTGATCAAGACTAGGACTCCTCTCCACCGACGTAGTCGACTAGGACTCTTGTTATCCTAGGCCTCCGATACATTATATAAGCCGAGGCCAGGCTAGTCGATAGATCATTTGTAGGAGATATGCCCTAGAGGCAATAATAAATGATATTATTTATCTCCAAGTTCATGATTATGTTTATGTTTCATGCTATAACTGCTATGGTTCTCGAGTCTACAATAACCACGAGGCTCGGAGGAAGACTCATATGCACGTGTGGAATAATAAACGGTAAAATGTATTCCTAGTCTGGCCTCTAAGACTAGTTCAAGTGTTGCATGATGGTTCTGTTTTCCTGATCATGGGCATGTCTATGCCAGCAACTTTGAGGGCACAACGTTAGAAGAACATTTGTGTTGAATCAACCCGAATTGATGTTATGCTATGAGATTCTTTCGTCACAAGTTAATAACACAGAGATGGTTAACGTTTGCATGATTCCTCAGACCATGAGAGTATCGAGTTTCTTCATGCTTGCTTCATGAACTTTGGGGTTTGTTAAACGTCATCCGTAAATGGGTGGCTATTACGGCGGCTTACGGGTTCATGGAAAAGTATGTCAAGTAACTTGATAGCTCAAGATTGGGAATTGCTCCTCCGGCGATGGAGAGATATCTCTGGGCCCTCTTGGTGTTATGGTATCCATCATCGTCCGGCCAGACACAGGCTGATTTGATCACAGGGATGCCGAAACACGGTAACGAGAAAAGAGAACAATACCGGTAACGAGGTAACTAGCATAGTGGACAAGTTGTTGATCCACGGGAATGCCAACATGTCTCACCTCGGGTATTTGTAAACATATCGCGAAGCAACAGGAATAGCACACGGCAACTGGAGGTTCACTCGAATATTCATTCATGTGGGTATAGGGGTCAATATGGGTGTCCACGGCTCCGATGTTGATCATTGATCGGAAAGTGTTCCGGTCATGTCTATACTTCACCGAACCTATAGGGTCACATGCTTAAGGGTCATCTATCTGCTGAATACTAGACAGGGAGTATGAGAGAAATTCACCGAAAAAGTTTCGGAGACAACGGAAGAGTTCCGGAGAGAGAACACCGGAATAGTTTCGGTAAAACTGAAAAGTTGTTTCGGGGTATACCATTAAGTCAAATTGGTTTCGGCACACGCCTGATAATTCTTGGAGGGTGCCAGAATCATTCTGGAAACTTCTGAGAATTTTCCGGAAGAAAAACCGGAAATGTTCCGGAGCTGCCGGAACCGCTTTGTCTGTTTTTCGCAGATGAATATCACTAATCCGGAATTGTTCCGGAACGCGTTGAAAATTATTTTAGTGGGTACTGGAAATGTTCTAAGCCCACATAAATATTTTCAGTTCGAACGGACGCTGAAAAATGTCGTCATGAATAGTGAAAGTGCATTTTAGGATATTTTTTTGGAAAGCCACCTTTTGGGGTTTTTCCCAAAAGCTTCTAGAAGAACTTGGGGACCAAGGACCCCCCATGGGGGAGGGGGGGCGGCCCATGGGAGTGGCCGGCCAAGGAGGAGGCCATCCATGGTGCTCCTCTAGCCTTCCCTTTATGCCCTTGAGGAAAATCCATGTGATGGGTTTTTTGGTACTTTGGGAGCCACCCTACCCCTTGGGTTTTCCTATAAATAGAGGTGGAGATGCACTCTCGACACACACACTCTCTCTCACATACAAGTGCCATGCATGATCTGGCTTTCTCTCTCCCTCCCAGCGAAATAGTTTCGTATAGCTGAAAGGTTGTCTGGGTTCCGGCGGGAACTAGTTCTGGACGGCGAAGCCCTGCCGGATAGTTGATACCGTATGTGTGCAACCCCGTAGAGAGGTCGTAGTTTCGATCTTTGTGCTCGAGGGGTTGTTTTGAGAGTGCCTCCCAAAGGGCTATCCAAGTGACGGTCCGAGTTCTGTGTGTCCTCCCGAAGGGCTGTCCGAATGACCGTCCGAGTTTTGGGGGTCCTCCCGGAGGGCTGTCCGCGACACCGTCCGAGGGACTGTCCGACCGCCTCCCGGAGGGCTGTCCGTGGGGCAGATGAGGGAGTACATCCTCGCGGTTGGGAGGTTGTAAATCCTAGCTGCGGGGATCTGCACCGCCGATCGTCATCGACTCTACTTCCGCTGCGCTACGAGTCGGTAACGAAAAGATCAAACCTTGTATGCAGTCTCCATAGTGGTCCTGGGCTGATGCGTAGGTCGGAAATTTTTTGTTTTCTGCTGCGTTACCCTACAGTGGCATCATGAGTCGTGCTATGCGTAGATACAGGTTGCGATCTAGAATACATAGAGATGTATGGGTATTGCACAATATAATTAGGTAGTAGATGAGTTCTATTACTAAAAATTATTTGTGCGTGTAGTAGATGAAATCTGTTACCCGATGTTCCTGTTGCTTCCCCTGAATTTGCATAATCCTGATCTTGACGGCATGGTGGAATCTCACAAAGTTCTGGCAATCCGCTATCCTTTCATGCTGCTCTTGAGTATGCTGATTGATAGATCAACGAAGTACTAACAGTTCTTTGGGTTCCACCATAGTTAAAGAAAGATGGATGTTTCACAGACGAAAGGGCAATGCAGATATGATCTGCACGGGGGTCATGCGTATGACGAAGTTTAGTATGGGGCTCGAGATTTTATTATCTCATGTTTCATACACCCCGCATTGTTAATCTAGCGAATTGGATAATCATGCTTGATGATGAACGTTGGTAGCTTCGGTTTGTTTCGAAACCTTAGAAGCCACGTAAAACAAGTTTATGCATGAACCGATTAGAGGCGTCTAACTTGGTTTTGCAGAAGGGTTTGCATGTGCATGTGATGTGGTATAGCAGTGCTCATATTAATTTGATTATGTATGAGATGACTATATGATGTAAATTGATTAACATGACCTGCGTGTCATGATTCGGCATGATGGCTGGAGCCATATGATTGTCACTTTAATGACCTGCGTGTCAACCTTAAGTAATGCACTTATTTTATTAGCTATAGAGATAGCAATATTATCTGGTGCATCGACAAGGTGGTGGCAATCTTCGCAAAGGTGAACACCGACGCGAATGCCGAAGACGAAGAAATACAAGACTTCTCCGTCAGAAAGGGCTATACCATATCATGCTATTATGAATTGCCTGAGATGTTTATCCCTTATGATGCACCCTTCTTGATTGCGCGGTAGTCGCTTTTTATTAGGGTGATCTCTCACAAAAAAATATCAAGTAGTTAGTGTTCTCCCAAGTGTAGCACCGTCATGGCACCTATCTCTTTGGGGCATCACATGATCTCCATGGGTGCGAATGATTAGAGAAGTGTGAGGCGGGTGAGTTGAGACCTCGCAGCGAGATCACTTGGTTGTCTTGACGTTCAGGTAGGACAGTCCTGAGCTCGGAACACACGCATCGAAAGATGAACAAGAATCACATAGAGATGTGATTGGCAAGTTTGCCTACCGATTGAAATTCGCGCCATTTGAGTTCATCTCGAACCGTGGCGTTGAATTAAAATGCGGGTCTTGTATCACTCACAATCAATTATGAGAGATATTGATTTGAGTGGGAGCGCACTGTAGAATTAACTTGTTTAATTCTTAGTGCAATTAATTTTGAACACTGTCTAAGTGTGATTTGCAAAATATTTGTAGAATAATGGCTTGCGTTTCCACCTTCCCTGTCAAAATTGAATAGCTGTTAAATATCTGGTTAAAACTTTACGGTTGGTAATGTAATGTGAGGATTGTCCTCAAGAGTGCCGAGAAGGACTTTGTCCTATCGCATACTTTCAGTATTCTCCCGCTAATGCTATGGATGATGTGACTCTCGTCCTTCGATCCAAAAGCTAATATTCCGTTACGGTCGAGTGCAATATGTTTGCTTCCATGAGACCCGAACTTCGAAAGTTTTGGGATAGTTATGTGATATTCATGGAACTGAAAATTAATTTTCAGATACAAACAAAGGCTGAAAGATATGAAATATCCAAAGCAATGTTTGTTTGCAAACTATTAGTAAAAGTGTTTACTATGCATTTGACTAATACAAGAGGGATCCAGTAGAACGCCTGTCATGTAAATGAAGGTGAATAAAACGACAACTTATAGAGGAAGGAAATGTCTGAAGGGTGTTAGTAAGACTTTCACGCCTAGGAAGTCCGGGGCTAATGCCACTCTTAAAGTTGGGTGCTTCTTCTGAGAGTAGGAGAAATACTAAAAGTTAAACTGTTAGAAGTATAAAGGCAGGAAGAAAGAAGACTGGAATATCCAACTCATGTATGAATGTCATACAAGTTTTTGATGTATAGGACGCTGGTCAAAGATATAGTTCTTGGGAATTATGGTTAAACATGTTAATCACTAATTCTTGGGTATTGTGAGTTAATCACAAAGATACCCGCTCGATTGCATTCTGTTGCGAATCGATGTAAGAACTACTATGCCCTAAAAGACTAGCCAGGAATGAGGTTTTTGATACGCCCTGGGAACATAGTAAAAGTTACTATACCTTCCATCGGTGTATTACCTATGTATTTACTTTCATAATTCATTTTAGAGTTTCATACACTCTAGCCCTTTGCATAAGGTATCTTGCAAGAAGGTTGTTCATAAGAGAACTTTTTATGTTCGGTGTTATGAATAATGATATTTGTCGTGGATTTGTCACGGCAGATGTCCTCGTGAAAAGGACTTAGTCGTGAGGCCAACTCATCTATGTGGTAGCTTGAGAGGGGTTGAGTGGGACGAGAGACGCGAGGTTTTACCCAGGTTCAGCCCCTCACGGTGGAGGTAAAAGCCTACATCATGGTTCATTGATGTTGATGATGATGATGCTCACGGTTAGAAGGGCGAGGTTTCGCTACCTCTATCTCAAGAGCTATTGATTTGTCTGTCTAGACTTGTCCAACTTCTCCCTCTTGGGGTGCCTTGTCCCTCCTTATATAAGTTGGAGGGGCGGGTTACATGTGGAGTCCTACTAGGATTAGGATTACTCTACTACAAGTGGAGTCCTAGTCTTGCCTCCTTTGTAAGGGAATATTCCTTTTGCTTTCCTCTTAAGCCGGCCCACTGGACACGCACCTTGAGCCGGTCTTCTCATAAGCCGCCCTCTGGGTCTTGTCGCTCCTCTGACCCGCCTGCCGGGTCACCAATGAGTCACCTGGCCCGGCCGGGTCATCAGTGAGTGGAGAGATCCGGATGGGTCACTTAGTGAGTCGCCAAGTCAGGGCGGGTCACCAGTGAGTTGCCAAGTCCGGCCGAGTCATATTTCCGGCCGGGTCATATCGCGGGGTATATCCCCGACAATATTAATATATTACCTCTGTGTTTACTTTCATAATTCATTTTAGAGTTTCATACACTCTAGCCCATTGCACAATGTTTGTTGCAAAAGAGTTATTCATAAAAACAACAATTGTTGTTCAGTATTATGAATAACATGAAGGGCCATGCTTCCATCCAAGATGGGACATATGTTATGAATATTGATGGTAATATGATACATCCATAACACTGACGCTAAATGTCACAAGACTAAAAGAATACCACACAAGTGTGGCACTGCATTTGGTCACATTGGAGAAACCCGCATGGAAAATTCCATTATGATGGATTTTGAGGTCGTTTGATTTTGAATCATCTAACACTTGCAACTTTCCTCCGAAAAGTGAAGTGACTGAAATATCGTTCACAAGCCATAAGGAATGAGCAACAAACTTATCGGTGATCATACATTTTGATGTGTGTAGTTCAATAAATGTTGTTGCAAGTAGTGGATTTATCTATCTTCAGAAATGACTCAAGTAGATATATGGATATTTACTTGATGAGACGTAAGCCTGGATCTTTTGAAATCATTCGAAAGGTTTTCAAAAATGAAGTAGAAGTTATTGTAACAAGAAAATTATGTTTCTACAATTCGATTGCAGAAAGGAATATTTGAGTTACAAGTTTAGCGAATGTCTGATGAGTTGTGAAAGGGGTTTCATAACTTACACCTCCCGGAACACCACTGTGAGTGGAAAGTCCGTGAAGATGTAATCGAACCATTTATGACATGGTAAGATCAAAGATGACATAAATCAATTTGCCATTATCCCTTTTAAAGTAATGCTTTAGAGACTGTGGCTTTTACACTGAAAAGAGCTCCATCAGATCTGTTGAAATGACGCCATGGTATGGTACGCCCAACCATGATATATCTTTTCTTAAACATTTGGAATATGGGGCTTGTGTAAAAGGTTACAAACCTATTCCAAATCAGACAAGTGCTACTTTGTAGGTTATCCCAAGTCATTGGGTATTCCCCCACCACTATACCGAGGCAAAGGATTTTTGCCACAAAACGGTATGCTTTTAAAGAGAATAGTTCTTGCAAAAGGTGAGTGGGAGGACAGTGCAACTCGAAGAGATAACAAGTATCTTCGTCATCAGATCAAAGGAAAGGAACCTTGGAAGTGATTCCAGTGTTTCCTACTGCAACTGATACGGAAGCCTCTACATGAGATGTATGGACTTCGGTCGAACTTGCAGCTGAACAACGTAGGCAAAGCTCGTGCAAACCTCTCAGGTGCGCAAACGAGATATTGTTGTTAGACAACAGTATACCTACGATACACAAGGAAGCGTTGATGGGCCCTGACTCCGGAATTGGCTAAATGCCAATACAATCTGAGATAGTTTCCATATAAGTGATTCAAGATTAAAATCTTGATACACCTTTCGGAAGACTTAGAGTCTAACGAATATTTATGGAACTAAAAACTGATACGGATAAAAATGTTTTATCCATAAATCTCGACTTGTTGCAATAACAAGTTCAAGGAGTTGACTACGATGAGGTTGTTTCACCGTAGCGATGCTTAAAGTCGGTTCGGGTTGAACTAGCAATTAATACATATTTCAATCATGAGATATGAAACATGGATAACGAAAGGATTTCCATCTGATGGAAATGAAACCAAGGACTTGCATGTGTTACAGTCCAAGGTATTTTGTCAATCCAGAGGATGCTAGTGAGTGTGCAAACTTCAGAGTTCCAGCAATGGACAGAAGAGAGCAAAATGGAGTTGGAATCTTCGTTTTTGATGGAATGGTCAAAGGGGTTTGACTTCATCAATGAGTAACGAAGATGCTTGTGGTTTCAAGAAAGTAAGTGGGAGCATAATAATATTTCTAAAAACCTTGTGTGCTTGACACATTGTTAATTGGAAATAAATTTCTTGACACGAATTAGGACTTCATTTGAAAATAGTTTTTCGATGAAATGCTTGGGCTAAATGGCCTCAATATTAGGCATGATGATTTAGGGAGATAGATTTACCTAGCAATGAATACATATTGACAAGATGCTAAAACATTTTAGCATTTAAAACGCCAAGGAGTGATTCTTGCCGAAGTTACATGGAAAGAGTTTTTTGCAAGACTCGGTGTCCCAAAACACTGATGAGCAAAATACATGATGGAGATTCCACACACCTTTGTGTTTGGATTAATCATGTATTCCATGGTATGTAAAACAACCAGATATGTCCAATACTCCAAAGTTGTTGCGAGTATGGATACCATAGTGATCAAAGTACTGATCATGGGACGACAGTGAAAGACGTCATTGAGTACTAGAATAGTACTGATGACATGTTTTCTCGCAAACAGAGATTATGAAGTGCTCGTTGTAAGTAATTACATCGATACAGTCTTCATCAATGCTCCATGCGATTTTCGATTGAAGTTAAGGGTTTTGTGTAATACACAATATGGTGGCAAGGTAGTTGGAAATTGCTCCAAATAAGTTACTGTGGCGAATTCTATAACAGAGGCAAAGTATGTTGCCGCTCTCGAAGCGACAAAGAAAATGTTGAATCATATAGTTCATTCATGAACTTAGTATGGTTCCAAGAAGGCTTTGGTCAATGGGACACTATTGTAGATAGTTGCTCCATAGCTCAGTCTGAGGAATCAAGGTTCGACCTGTGATTCACATATATACAAAGACAAGTCCACACAAAATATGCATTTTGTGAAAGCGTGAAAATGCGAGGATATGCAAAGATACACACGGAGCTGAAGTCGTCAGATCCGTTGGACATCAGGCTATACCACATGCGAAGCACATTTTACACCAGTGTGCCATGGGTGTAAAGTGCTTTAGCATTAACTAGATCATTGACTCTAGTGCTAGTGGGAGTCTGTAGGAGATATGCCCTAGAGGCAATAATAAATGATATTATTTATCTCCAAGTTCATGATTATGTTTATGTTCCATGCTATAACTGCTATGGTTCTCGAGTCTACAATAACCACGAGGCTCAGACGAAGACTCATATGCATGTGTGGAATAATAAACGGTAAAATGTATTCCTAGTCTGGCCTCTAAGACTAGCTCAAGTGTTGCATGATGGTTCTATTTTCCTGATCATGGGCATGTCTATGCCAGCAACTTTGAGGGCACAATGTTAGAAGAACATTTGTGTTGAATCAACGTCCCTACATCGAGCTAAGGTCAACCTCATCAGATCATCTCCCCGGCGAGCCGACCAAGAGTTCAGCATCGCGAAGGCTAAATCATCACCAACATCGTCGTCCCATGGATTACACGGAGCGGGCACACCGGCATCGCCGCACGGTCACTTCATCAAGCCGACACCGACCGCGTCATAAGATCCAACATGTGTTAGCATCGCCGTGCCATTGCTTCTTCAAGCCGATGTCCACCACACTGACCTGCTTCGACACCTCGGCTGGTATGGTGGCTGCAACATCAACTTACCGAGCTGCTCTATCACCTCGGCTGGACTGGGGGCTTCACCATCTCTTCATCACCCTACTCCGGGGACTTCGGCATCATCGGCCGACCAGCTTCGTCACCTCGGCTAGACCAGGGGCTTTGCCTCACCGCGTCGACAATGTTGCGTCGCCACTTCGTCAAGCCGAGCTCTTCGCTCGGTTACCTCGGGCTTGGGGCTGGGATCTCGGCCAAGCCGAGGACTACGTCTTCGTCCCGCCGCAAGCCCGGACCTCGTCAACAACACCGAGCACATTAACCAGCTAAGTCGCTTCCATGCTCAGTTTAAAAAAAATCTTGTTCGCTTTGATCAAACATTATATTTGTGTTAAACAAAAAATTGTTTGTTTAAAACTTAGTTCGTCAAAAATGTTGTTTGTCAAAACTATTCTTTTACCCAAGTTAACTGTGGGCTCTTAATTTTGTATGAGTCATTTTATAATAACTGTTTCTTTCTAAGTCGTTGCAAAGTCTTTTTCTAACACTCATTTCTCGACTCAAGTGTGTGGTCAATAGTCGGATAGTCTGGATTCTCTCTAAAGGCCGCTCGAGTTTAGTTCACTAAACTGGCCTGAGAAGCACTCCACCTTCGGGATAGGAGGTTGAAGCCGAAGGCTGGCCCGCTTGAAATCTTGAGATCGGATGTGTCATGTTAAAGCACAACGGAAGCACAAACTAATTTTAAGACCAATGTTCGGATTGGCACCAAAAAAACTTGATTTAATGTAGACGTAAAATTTTACTAAAGTGTTTCGGATTTCCGAACTTATGTTACCTTTAACCTATTTGTATGTTTTTCTTTAAGGGGGAGGGATATCCTCCTGACTGAGGTGCCCTACGTAATAATTTAGCTTGGGAAATTTTTTCCGGCCCGCAACTCGGCATCTTTCCTGCCGACCTGCACCTCGGCGTTGACAAAACACACGCCACATCTGGACTAGTTCCGGAGCAGTGCAAAGCCAGACGCCTTTAAAGCATCGGCAATATTAACGGGGGGCTGAGACTACAGCCGAACCCACCAAAAGCCAAGGTACTCCATGGAGTCCTCGGTAAAACGTTCTCGGATATTGCTTTATGTGCATCGATTTTGAATTGTGTCTTCGGTCAATAGTTGGGTTGCCCGGCTCCTGTGCTTGCCTGCTATGTTCCGCTTTGTTCACCTAGGTGTGCAAAGAGAGAACCACTGTGATTTTGCTTCCAGCTCGAATGGTTAAGTGCCACAGTGGAGAAAGCCGAAAACTGACTGTCACAATGGGTGTAAATTGGTCAGCGATCCGATGACTGTGTCAAACTATAGATCGATAGAGGTTACCCCATGTTAAACGATGGGCCTTTCATAAAATTGGCCGAAGTGTTAATGGCTTGACTTCGGCTGACGCCGAACACTAACCGGGGGCTAGTAACTGGCCTCCCAACTTTAAGCTCCTATGACTAAGTGAAAGTTATAAAGCCTGCATATCTGATTACCTCGTTTTCGCTAACACAATCGCCTTCAGGCACTGAGACGTCGGCTAAGGGCTGTCTTATTACTGCGGAAACACCCTGCGTAGCATCTACAAAGGGGTAGAAGCCGACGATGGGCCACTTTCAAATGATAAACAGTCGCAACGGAGTCAAAATAAACATATATCATCAACGTCTGTATTTAGTATACAAGCACTGCCTTCCGTAATCATCGTTATAAATCCATAAATATGCATCAAATTTGACTTAAGATTTTGGCCAAGCTGGGTTGCCTGGCTCCTGTGCTTACCCCCTACACTCCCGATAATTCGGCTAGGGGGTAAAGGGAGCACCTCTGTGATTGTTACTTCCGGGTCATCCGGGTTAGTACCTTAGCTGAGTGAAGCCGAAAGCTAGCCATCTTAAGAATATAATTGGTCGGCAATGACGGAAGTGAAAATTTAGGTTCACTAAAGACCACAGAGTTAGTGAACTTTCCCCAAACTAAATCCTTAATATTTTCCTCCCACATTGATCAGAGTTGAGGTTTCACAATCATGGTCAACATGATAGCCTGGGAAAAGGAATTTATAAAGGAACTATTTTTCTCAGAAGATGTTTTTTACGTTAAAAAGTAATATAAAATATATCTCCGCGTACCTTTGTTTATAAAACTGTATGGCCGGATTGCCTTGTTTGCCATAAATCTTTACCCTCATAAAGGTTTTATAAAGTAGGACAAACACTCCCAGGCTAATGGCCGAGGAGGTTGAAGCCCATGGTCGGTCAACAAAGTTTTGTACAATGCGGATCTGATCATTAATGATGTAAAGTACTTGGATACATAGAATCATTACACATAAATTGCGAGTACAAGTCAATTTACTGTAACCCATCTTTTAAAGAGTCAAGGGCACAATCTCGCTGAGACAACCGAGCAGCTGACATAATGCTCTTATAATTCCCTATTGGTGTTGATTTCCTATCTATTAAGCCCCCTAGGGTCGACCTTGGCATGCTCGGCTTTCGCTAGCTCTAACTCCTTTAAGAGATCTTTATTCTCTTTTCGAGAAGTCTGTGTTAAACATAACAAAATTTTCTGTCAAGCGGATATCGATCCTTAATTCTGCCCCCCGTGCCCACATTAAGGCTCGGGGGCTACTGGGATTCGTGCTTCTCACTTAAAAGCCTTTAACGGGTTACATTGATCCCCTGATCTGGTGTTGCCACCCGACCAGTGGCTCGGGGTCTACTGCATTGATGATTCAATGCACACAATTTATAAAGTGAAAAACAGTTTCGGAGGAGATTACTATCCTCAGGTTGGTCGGCTGCACCCTACCTGAGTCTCGAGGACTATGCACACCGTGTTTTCATTCTTACGTACGCTGCCGAGCTAAGAATTGATCCTCAGGCCGATTTCACAAATCGACCTGAGTCTCAGGGGCTACTGAGATCAGCGGTTTCATGTTTTGCTTCAGGTGCATCCCGAATTTTTGGCCGACACACACCTTGAGGCTACTGGGTATACATCTCGGCAGAGAATAAATTGCACCAATCAAGAAAAAAAATATCCGCAAAAAATCAGCCCAAGACCGAGGTGGTGCACCACCTCGGAAGCAGTCCGGCATAAAGCTCAGATGCAAGTAGCTGGCTCCATAGAGGGCATTTCCGGCATTAAGCTCGGTTGAGCTCCTTAGAGTTTTTCAAGAATGAGGTAATTTATGACACCTCGGATGCAGATCGGCGTTGGAGCTTGCCTGCAAATAGACACGTCAGATGCTGATCGGCGTTGGAGCTCGGCTGCAAATAGACATCTCGGATACATATCGGCTTTGGAGTTCGGGTGCAAAAAAAAACTCGGATGCAGTCCGATGTTGTAGCTCGGACGCAAGAGGACACCGCCGCACAGGAAACACGTCAAACCCGAGGTGTGGTGTAAAAAATAACAGGGGATTGATAAAGGCCGAAGACTTAAAGGGCTCCTCGGATGCCTGACGTGTGAACTCTTCGGATTTAGCTCGGTGCTACTTCTTGAGCTTGCGTTGGTTTTTCCCTTGAAGAGGAAAGGGTGATGCAGCAAAGTAGAGATAAGTATTTCCCTCAGTTTGAGAACCAAGGTATCAATCTAGTAGGAGACAACGCATAAATCACCTAATACCTGCACAAAAAATCAAACAACTTGCACCCAACGCGATAAAGGGGTTGTCAATCCCTTCACGGTTATTTGCAAAAGTGAGATCTGATAGAGATAGATAAATGGTAAAGTAAATATTTTTGGTATTTTTGGTTTATAGATCGGAAAGTAAAAGATTGCAAAATAGTAGGTCGGAAACTAATATGATGGAAAATAGTAAATCGGAAACTTATATGATGGAAAATAGATACTTATATGATGGAAAATAGACCCGGGGGCCATAGGTTTCACTAGAGGCTTCTCTCAAGATAGCAAATAATACGGTGGGTGGACAAATTACTGCCGAGCAATTGATAGAAAAGCGCAAAGTTATGACGATATCTAAGGCAATGATCATGAATATAGGCATCACGTCCGTGTCAAGTAGACCGAAACGATTCTGCATCTACTACTATTACTCCACACATCGACCGCTATCCAGCATGCATCTAGAGTATTAAGTTCATAAAGAACGGAGTAACGCATTAAGTAAGATGACATGATGTAGAGGAATTAACTCAAGCAATATGATGAAAACCCCATCTTTTTATCCTCGATGGCAACAATACAATACGTGCCTTGCTGCCCCTACTGTCACTGGGAAAGGACACTGCAAGATTGAACCCAAAGCTAAGCACTTCTCCCATTGCAAGAAAAACCAATCTAGTTGGCCAAACCAAACCGATAGTTCGAAGAGAATTACAAAGATATCAAATCATGCATAAAAGAATTCAGAGAAGATTCAAATAATATTCATAGATAAGCTGATCATAAATCCACAATTCATCGGATCTCGGCAAACACACCGCAAAAAAGTATTACATCGAATAGATCTCCAAGAACATCGAGGAGAACATGGTATTGAGAATCAAAGCGAGAGAAGAAGCCATCTAGCTACTAGCTATGGACCCGTAGGTCTGTGATAAACTACTCACGCTTCATCGGAAGGGCAATGGAGTTGATATAGAAGCCCTCCGTGATCGAATCCCCCTCCGGCAGGGTGCCGGAAAAGGTCCCTAGATGGGATCTCACGGGTACAGAAGGTTGCGGCGGTGGAAAAGTCTTTTCATGGATGCTTTTGGTGGTTTGGGGATATTTGGGAATATATAGGCGAAAGAATTAGGTCAGGAGGGTCACTGGGGGCCCACAAGGGTGGGGGCACGCCCTACCCCCCTGGGCGCGCCCTCCGTCCTTGTGACCGCCTCGTGGCTCCTCTAACTTCATCTCCAAGTCTCCTGGTTGTCTTCTGGTCCAAGAAAAATCATCGCGAAGGTTTTATTCCGTTTGGACTCCGTTTGGTATTCCTTCTCCACGAAGCTAAAAAAACAAGGAAAAAATAGAAACTGGAACTGGGCTCTAGGTTAGTAGGTTAGTCCCAAAAATAATATAAAATAGCATATTAATGCATATAAAACATCCAAAACAGATAATATAATAGCATGGAACAATCAAAAATTATAGATACGTTGGAGACGTATCAAGCATCCCCAAGCTTAATTCCTGCTCGTCCTCGAGTAGGTAAATGATAAAAACAGAATTTTTGATGTGGAATGCTACCCAACATATTTATCCGTGTAATTTTCTTTATTGTGGAATGAATGTTCAGATCCATAAGATTCAAAACAAAAGTTTAATATTGACATAAAAACAATAATACTTCAAGCATACTAACAAGGCAATTATGTCTTCTCAAAATAACATGGCCAAAGAAAGCTTATCCCTACAAAATCATATAGTCTGGCTATGCTCCATCTTCATCACACAAAATATTCAAATCATGCACAACCCCGATGACAAGCCAAGCAATTGTTTCATACTTTTGATGTTCTCAAACTTTTTCAACTTTCACGCAATACATGAGCGTGAGCCATGGACATAGCACTATAGGTGGAATAGAATATGGTGGTTGTGGAGAAGACAAAAAGAAGGAGATAGTCTCACATCAACTAGGCGTATCAGCGGGCTATGGAGATGCCCATCAATAGATATCGATGTGAGTGAGTAGGGATTGCCATGCAACGGATGCACTAGAGCTATAAGTTTATGAAAGCTCAAAAGAAAACTAAGTGGGTGTGCATCCAACTCGCTTGCTCACGAAGACCTAGGGCAATTTGAGGAAGCCCATCATTGCAATATACAAGCCAAGTTCTATAATGAAAAATTCCCACTAGTATATGAAAGTGACAACATAGGAGACTCTATATCATGAAGATCATGGTGCTACTTTGAAGCACAAGTGTGGTAAAAGGATAGTAACATTGTCCCTTCTCTCTTTTCTCTCATTTTTTTTATTTGGGCCTTCTCATTTTTTTTTGGCCTCTTTTTTTAATATTTCGTCCGGAGTCTCATCCCGACTTGTGGGGGAATCATAGTCTCCATCATCCTTTCCTCACTTGGGACAATGCTCTAATAATGAAGATCATCACACTTTTATTTACTTACAACTCAAGAATTACAACTCGATACTTAGAACAAAATATGACTCTATATGAATGCCTCCGGTGGTGTACCGGGATGTGCAATGAATCAAGAGTGACATGTATGAAAGAATTATGAACGGTGGCTTTGCCATAAATACGATGTCAACTACATGATCATGCAAAGCAATATGACAATGATGATGCGTGTCATAATAAACGGAATGGTGGAAAGTTGCATGGCAATATATCTCGGAATGGCTATGGAAATGCCATAATAGGTAGGTATGGTGGCTGTTTTGAGGAAGGTAAATGGTGGGTGTATGGTACCGGCGAAAGTTGTGCGGCACAAGAGAGGCTAGCAATGGTGGAAGGGTGAGAGTGCGTATAATCCATGGACTCAACATTAGTCATGAAGAATTCACATACTTATTGCAAAAATCTATTAGTTATTGAAACGAAGTACTACGCGCATGCTCCTAGGGGGATAGATTGGTAGGAAAAGACCATCGCTCGTCCCCGACCGCCACTCATAAGGAAGACAATCAATAAATAAATCATGCTCCGACTTCATCACATAACGGTTCACCGTGCATGCTACGGGACTCACAAACCTTAACACAAGTATTTCTCAAATTCACAATTACTCACTAGCATGACTCTAATATCACCATCTTTATATCTCAAAACAATCATAAAGAATCAAACTTCTCATAGTATTCAATGTACTTTATATGAAAGTTTTTATTATATCCCTCTTGGATGCCTATCATATTAGGACTAAATTTATAACCAAAGCAAATTACCATGCTGTTTAGAGACTCCCAAAATAATATAAGTGAAGCATGATAGTTCAAAAATTTCTATAAAATAAAACCACCGTCGTGCTCTAAAAAGATATAAGTGAAGTACTAGAGCAAAATTGCCTAGCTCAAAAGATATAAGTGAAGCACAAAAAGTATTCTAATAAATCACGATTCATGCGTGTCCCTCTCAAAAGGTGTGTACAGCAAGGATGATTGTGGCAAACTAAAAAGTAAAGACTCAAATCATACAAGACGCTCCAAGCAAAACACATATCATGTGGTGAATAAAAATATAGCCTCAAGTAAAGTTACCGATAGACAAAGACGAAAGAGGGGATGCCCAGGGCATCCCCAAGCTTAGGCTCTTGGTTGTCCTTGAATATTACCTTGGGGTGCCTTGGGCATCCCCAAGCTTAGGCTCTTGCCACTCCTTATTCCATAGTCTATCAAATCCTTACCCAAAACTTGAAAACTTCACAACACAAAACTCAACAGAAAATCTCATAAGCTCCGTTAGTATAAGAAAATAAATCACCACTTTTGGTACCGTTGTGAACTCATTATTTATTTTTATTAGTGTAATATATACTGTATTCCAACTTTTCCATGGTTCATACCCCCCGATACTACCCACAGATTCATCAAAATAAGCAAACAACACATAGAAAACAGAATCTGTCAAAAACAGAATAGTCTGCGAAGATCTGAATTGTTCTAATACTTCTGTAACTCCAAAAATTCTGAAAAATTAGGAAAAAATAGTAAATTCGTATATAAATCTTGTGTAAAACATTTAGGGGTTTTCCATGCTCCAGTAAATCTAAACAATTCTGTAACTGGGCGCAAAAGTTTCTGTTTTTTAACAGGATGAAATCAACTATCACTGTAAGCCATCGCAAAGGTCTTACTTGGCACAAACACTAATTAAAACACAAAACCACATCTAACCAGAGGCTAGATGAATTATTTATTGCAAAAAAGGAACAAAAAAACAAAAACAAAAATAAAATTGGGTTGCCTCCCAACAAGCACTATTGTTTAACGCCCTTAGCTAGGCATAAAAACACGAATAGATCTAGGTATTATCATCTTTGGTATGCAATCCATAAGTAGCTCTTATAATAGATTCATATGGCAATTTAATTTTCTTTCTAGGAAAGTGTTCCGTGCCCTTCCTTAACGGAAATTGAAATCTAATATTTTCTTCTTTCATATCAATAATTGCACCAATCGTTCTAAGGAAAGGTCTACCAAGAATAATAGGACTTGTAGGATTGCAATCTATATCAAGAACAATGAAATCTACGGGCACATAATTCCTATTTACAACAATAAGAACATCATTAATCCTTCCCATAGGTTTCTTAATAGTGGAATCCGCAAGATGCAAATTTAAAGAACAATCATCAAATTCACGGAAACCTAACACATCACATAAAGTTTTTGGAATCGTGGAAACACTAGCACCCAAATCACACAAAGCATGGCACTCATAATCTTTAATCTTAATCTTAATAGTAGGTTCCCACTCATCATAAAGTTTTCTAGGGATAGAAACTTCCAATTCAAGCTTTTCTTCAAAAGATTGCATCATAGCATCAACGATATGTTTAGTAAAAGCTTTGTTTTGATTATAAGCATGAGGAGAATTCAACATGGATTGCAACAAGGAAATACAATCTATTAAAGAACAATTATGATAATTAAATTCCTTGAAATCCAAAAGAGTGGGTTCATTGCTACTTAAAGTTTTGACCTCTCCAATCCCACTTTTATCAATTTTAGCATCAAGATCTAAAAACTCCGAATCATTGGGACGCCTTTTAACTAAAGTTGATTCATCTCCAGTCCCATCTTTATCAAGATTTATATTGAAAAACAAAGATTCAATAGGAGTCACAGCAATCACTTTAAGATCTTCATCATTATTTTCACGAAAACTAGAAGAACACGTTTTTACAAACCAATCTTTTTTAGCACGCATCTTAGCGGTTCTTTCTTTGCACTCATCAATGGAGATTCTAATAGCCTTTAGAGATTCATTGATATCATGCTTGGGTGGAATAGATCTAATTTTCAAAGAATCAACATCAAGAGAAATTATATCCACGTTCCTAGCCAAATCATCAATCTTAAGCAATTTTTCTTCAATCAAAGCATTGAAATTGTTTTGCGAACTCGTAAATTCTTTAACACTATTCTCAAAATCAGAGGACATCTTATTATAATTTCCATAAGAATTATTGTAGGAATTACCATAATTATTAGAGGAATTACTAGGAAACGGCATAGGATTAAAATTACCTCTATACGCGTTATTACCAAAATTGTTCCTACCAACAAAATTCACATCCATAGATTCATTATTATTTTCAATCAAAGTGGACAAAGGCATATCATTAGGATCCAAAGAAGCACTCTTGCTAGCAAATAATTTCATAAGTTCATCCATCTTTCCACTCAAAACATTAATCTCTTCAATTGCATGCACTTTTTTATTAGTGGAAGATCTTTCGGTATGCCATTGAGAATAATTAACCATAATATTATCTAGAATTTTAGTAGCTTCTCCTAGAGTAATTTCCATAAAAGTGCCTCCCGAGGCCGAATCTAAAAGATTTCTAGAAGCAAAATTCAATCCGGCATAATTTTTTTGTATAATCATCCACAAATTCAAACCATGAGTAGGGCAATTTCGTATCATCAATTTCATCCTCTCCCAAGATTGTGCAACATGTTCATGATCAAGTTGCTTAAAATTCATAATCTCGCTCCTAAGGGAGATGATCTTAGCGGGAGGAAAATACTTGGAAATAAAAGCATCTTTACACTTATTCCATGAATCAATACTATTTTTAGGCAAAGATGAAAACCAAGTTTTAGCACGATCTCGTAGCGAGAACGAAAATAGCTTCAATTTAACAATATCATTATCCACATCTTTCTTGTTTTGCATATCACACAAATCAACGAAATTGTTTAGATGGGATGCGGCATCTTCACTAGGAAGGCCAGAAAATTGATCTTTCATAACAAGATTCAGCAAAGCGGCATTAATTTCACAAGATTCCGCACTAGTGGCAGGAGCAATCGGAGTACTAATAAAATCATTGTTATTAGTGTTGGAAAAATCACACAATTTGGTATTCTCTTGAGCCATCGTGACAAAGCAAGCAATCCAACACACGAGCACACAAAAAGCAAACGAAGGAGACGAATGGAAGAGGGGCGAAGAAAAAGGCAAATCTTTTCAAAAATCGTTTTAGAAGTGGGGGAGAGGAAAACGAGAGGCGAATGGCGAATAATGTAATGCAAGAGATGAGAGTTTATGATGAGTACTTGGTATGTCTTGACTTGGCGTAGATCTCCCCGGCAACGGCGCCAGAAATTCTTCCTGCTACTTCTTGAGCTTGCCTTGGTTTTTCCCTTGAAGAGGAAAGGGTGATGCAGCAAAGTAGAGATAAGTATTTCCCTCAGTTTGAGAACCAAGGTATCAATCCAGTAGGAGACAACGCACAAATCACCTAATACCTGCACAAACAATCAAACAACTTGCACCCAACGCGATAAAGGGGTTGTCAATCCCTTCACGGTTATTTGCAAAAGTGAGATCTGATAGAGATAGATAAACAGTAAAGTAAATATTTTTGGTATTTTTGGTTTATAGATCAGAAAGTAAAAGATTGCAAAATAGTAGATCGGAAACTAATATGATGGAAAGTAGTAAATTGGAAACTTATATGATGGTAAATAGACCCGGGGGCCATAGGTTTCACTAGAGGCTTCTCTCAAGATAGCAAATAATACGGTGGGTGGACAAATTACTGCCGAGCAATTGATAGAAAAGTGCAAAGTTATGGCGATATCTAAGGCAATGATCATGAATATAGGCATCACGTCCGTGTCAAGTAGACCGAAACGATTCTGCATCTACTACTATTACTCCACACATCTACCGCTATCCAGCATGCATCTAGAGTATTAAGTTCATAAAGAACGGAGTAACGCATTAAGTAAGATGACATGATGTAGAGGAATTAACTCAAGCAATATGATGAAAACCCCATCTTTTTATCCTCGATGGCATCAATACAATACGTGCCTTGCTGCCCCTACTGTCACTGGGAAAGGACACCGCAAAATTGAACCCAAAGCTAAGCACTTCTCCCATTGCAAGAAAAACCAATCTAGTTGGCCAAACCAAACCGATAGTTCGAAGAGAATTACAAAGATATCAAATCATGCATAAAAGAATTCAGAGAAGATTCAAATAATATTCATAGATAAGCCGATCATAAATCCACAATTCATCGGATCTCGGCAAACACACCGCAAAAAAGTATTACATCGAATAGATCTCCAAGAACATCGAGGAGAACATGGTATTGAGAATCAAAGAGAGAGAAGAAGCCATCTAGCTACTAGCTATGGACCCGTAGGTCTGTGGTAAACTACTCACGCTTCATCGGAAGGGCAATGGAGTTGATGTAGAAGCCCTCCATGATCGAATCCCCCTCCGACAGGGTGCCGGAAAAGGTCCCTAGATGGGATCTCACGGGTACAGAAGGTTGCGGCGGTGGAAAAGTCTTTTCGTGGATGCTTCTGGTGGTTTGGGGATATTTGGGAATATATAGGCGAAATAATTAGGTCAGGAGGGTCACGGGGGGCCCACAAGGGTGGGGGGCATGCCCTCCGTCCTTGTGGCCGCCTCGTGGCTCCTCCGACTTCATCTCCAAGTCTCCTGGTTGTCTTCTGGTCCAAGAAAAATCATCGTGAAGGTTTTATTCCGTTTGGACTCCGTTTGGTATTCCTTCTCCACGAAGCTAAAAAACAAGAAAAAAACAGAAACTGGCACTGGGCTCTAGGTTAATATGTTAGTCTAAAAAATAATATAAAATAGCATATTAATGCATATAAAACATCCAAAACAGATAATATAATAGCATGGAATAATCAAAAATTATAGATACGTTGGAGACGTATCACTCGAAAAGCCTCAAAATCGAAGATGGGAAGATTTGTTGAACTAGTTTTCAAGACCGACGACCGAAGATGAAGAACAGTTCGGAAGAATCGAGGAGTGTCCCCAACTTGAAGAACGGTTCAGGGGGCTACTGATGGTGTCCTGGACTAGGGGGTACTCACAATGTCGTCTCCCGACCAGGTGGATCGGGCCGAGGACCCCCATGGCAGTTCACTAATTGGCCACTTCGGGCACCCCATTACATATACGAGGAAGATTCTACAAGACTTGGTGATCAAGACAAGGACTCCTCTCCATCGACGTAGCCGACTAGGATTCTTGTTATCCTAGGCCTCCGGTACATTATATAAGCCAAGGCCATGCTAGTCGATAGATCATTATGACATTCATCATCATACCCCTAGGGTTTAGACCACAACTTACGATCTCGAGGTAGATTAACTCTGTACTCGATATATCATCATCATTATTAACAAGAGCAGGACGTAGGGTTTTACCTCCATCAAGAGCGCCCGAACCTGGGTAAACATCGACTCCCTTCTTCCTGTTACCATTGATCCAAGATCCACAGCTCGGGACCACCTACCCGAGATCCGTCGGTTTTGACATCGACAGCTGGCTTGCTGGCTGGCTGGCTAGGGTTCCTGGTCGCTGGCGAGGAAGCAGGCGTTGCCAGATAGGGATGAGCGATGGCAGTGGATGAGGCCGGCCCCGTCGAACGCTTGCATTAAAAAGGACGGGCACGCGACACTTCCATCCATTGCCAGGCGGGTCCAAAGTAGGTGGGCGCATTTACTATGACCGCGGGCGGTGGTTGGCCGGCTGACATGTGAGGCCACGGCGGACACCGAGAGGACATGCGGCGCGTCCGCTTCACGTCCGTGCCGACGCATTTCAAGGCCAAATTCGGGCCAGAATAGGTCCGCGTGGACGCGAAGCATACGCGTTTTGGGAATGGGTCCTCGCGTTGGGTCATCACTTTTGTCCGCGGCGACACGAACAAACGGCGACGGACGAAATGGGTCGCCGCGTTGGAGTTGCTCCAAGAGTAGTACAATACAATGCATGCATGCATTTCGATGTGAGATCCATCGGCAGATGTCCACATTGGCAATGCCATGATAATAAGATATTAGATATTTTAGCTCCGCTCGCATGCATGCATTTTGGCCGAATAGTATGTTCTCCCTCTATTTCAAAATAAATGTCTCAATTTTATACTAACTTTAGTACAAAGTTGTATTAAGCTCAAGACACTTATCTTGAGACACGGAGGGAGTACTAATCAATCGAAAATCTTATGTCTGTGAAACAACGTACGAACGTTTACGAAACCTTCCGTAAACTCTCTCATCAGCCCCCTGAATTCAACCGGGGTGGGGTCCAACGCTAATCCTAGCCCAACTAAAGTTCCTCCACATCAGCCCGTAATAGGAATTACGTAGAAACTCTACGTATGCCTAGCATTGCTCCTAATCAATAGTCAACAGAAAGTGCATATTCACACAATAATGCTGCACCTACAAAGATCTACAAACGTTATACTTAACTTTTTAAACTATAATTCTCTCCCCCTGAATTTAACTAGGACGGGCCTCTTCACCCCCTATTACCGATCATAATCCTCCACATCAGCTTGTTTGTTAAAGATTTAAGTAACCTTTTGTAGATGTAGCATTACTCTATTCAAGAAGTGTCTGGATATTTTTGGAATCGATCAATTTTCTCTCATCCATCCGATCGGCGTCTGATGGCTCACATTCTTTCTTCTTCCTCAGTTGTTTTTCCCCATTGGCCACCCGCCGTGGCTAGCCCTCCCACGCACGTTGCCGGACCTCCCTTCCCTCAACCTCCATGAACCGTCGTGCCGCTGCCACCCCGTGGCCATCCCTATAAGGATCACCACCCCATGCGTTATGTACAGCGTCGACAACGATCCCGGCACCCTCAACCCGCATCAGCCAAGTTTTGGACTCGCACCCACCAGCTGTTGCGGCCTCCCAATCGTCCAAGTCTCATGCTCGGAGCGAAGCAAAAATGTGACAGGCACGATTTTTTTTTAGGTACCTGATGTTTAGCAAAACCGATGGTTAATGGTGTGGCTAGCTGTATGTATGATGGCCAATAGTCCATGCTAACATGCACTAAATTCTTCAAGCCAGGCAACGCATGGATTGAACGTGATTTAAGCAGGAGAAATGGTGGAATTTGCTAGCGGTGTGAAAGGAATCGCCCTAAATCTTGATAATGAGAATAGGTAGAACTCGACTCACATATGTCTGGCTTATATGTACTCTGTAAATGATATGCAGGAGTAAGACAGCTTAATCAGTAGCTAGGTAGTCGATCTTGGATCTGTGGAATGCATACTGTCAAGTCAATCGTCTACCACTAGTAGCTAGCTAGACGCATGCGGCATGCATTGCCGCGATGCCAATTAGTGGCAGTACGGACGGACACATAGAGATCGAATAGAATCATCAATCGGTGGAGATAAAAATGGATATGATACACACGTGCTTGCATGCACAACGGGGCCGGCCGGGCATCATCGATCGATCTACTGTGGACTCCCGTGCATCCGATCCGAGCAACGTGAGCAAACAGGCACAGATTAATTAACTATAGACTGATCGCGAAAATGACTAAAATGAATCTCTAGAAACTTGTGGTCGATGCATCATGCATGGCTAGCTTTGACCTTTGAGGCAACTCCCAAGACTTTTTTTTTTTTGTTTGAACAACTGCCAAGACATGCATGCATGGATTTCTTGGCTTGGAGAGAGATCTAATTCGTGGCCACGAAGAGTTCAACTCCACAGTGTGAGAAGTCGAATTCGTGGCCAGCAAGCGTCTGAGACGTCCACCGATCAAATCATCTAGCTAGTGAAGTGAGAGAAAGTAGCTAGCTAGGTAGAGCTGGAGCGGTGCCAAAGCATCCATGTCCACTCCATTTGGCCTGGCCGCCGGTTGGCAGCTAGAGTTTTGTTAAGGAAGAAAAACCACTCAAATAGGTTGATTGGGAGCTTTCAAAAGGTGGCTAGGGACATGGCATGGATGGATGGATGTACTCGTGCATGCACAAAGCTGTACGTTGCAGTCCGAAAGCAAACGGCACCAACAGTTAGCCGGTTAGCGGCTGGTCCTTTACATAGTTTCGCTGGGCGTGTGATGCAATCACGCAAATGTATTTCTGGCTGGGGGTACGTATGGACAGATCATGCATGCATGAAGCTCATCTTCTTTCCTTGGTTTTACTACTACTTTCCAGTTTCCACCCACAAACAAACTAGTGCCTTCCTCCTCGTGCACTCTCGTGCATGAGACATGCAGAGACCAGCTGCTGCATGCATGCACGCGAATTAAAACGATCGAAGCAACAGGTCGACTAATCGTCGCTGGGTACTTGATCATCTGTATGTAGTTTTTTTATGTACATGTACGTAAATTAAAATATATATATATATATATATATATATATATATATATATATATATATATATATATATATATGCACTGCACATGCAGTCGACCGTCTGCTAGCTAGCTGGCTGGCCAGCAACAATACGTACGTACATAGAGACAGCCATCCTGAAACGCGGATTAACTATATATATTCGTGGAGATACGCCTGACATGCAGGATCGATCGACGATATTATCATCTGATGACAGACACAGTGTGCTTGCCAAGCACATGCAAGTAGCTAAGCTAAAAGCTTGTGTCTCCCATGCATGCATCCTGTGGGTGTGCCCCCTGCAAAGTCAAGGCCCGCTTGCATGGGTCCAGCCGAGTCTCAAGATTTAATTTTCCATCTCCAAAAGATTATTCGTGGCACCAAAGCATGTACGTACGTCACTGTGATTTTATATTATTATTAGGTTTGGTACCTGCCGTTTTAGGATTCTAGCCCGCTCGAGAAACTAGCTACTAGCTATCTTGTGGTCGACGATGCCCGGCTGCATGCGTTGCTCTCTGAGTGAGTGGGGTATTGAGACCAGGGGAGATCAAATTCGTGGCCAGGAGAGCTTGTCAGTTTGAAGATGATCGGTGGTGGAGGGAGGCCGACCCGTCCACCATGGCACCATCTAGCTAGCTACCCAAGAAGCTAGGGCCAAGCCAAAGCATCCATGTCCACTTGACCTGGCCGCCGGTTGGCAGCTAGCCTCCCGTGACCCCTGCCTGCCCCTCCATGCACCACCATCGTATGATTCAGCCCTCCCGTGACCCTCCACTCCCAGCTCCACTCTGCCTGGCTGTTTATTACTCCTTTTCTTTAAATTTCCAGCTTGCTTGCTTGTCTCCTTTCTCTACGTACGTACGTACCTAGTATATTTATACTCTCCTGTTAGCAAGTTCCATATAATGCCTACGTATGCTCCCACTCCACATGACCGGCTAGCTCATCCTTATTTTGCATATACAATTGTAATAGGGGGATTATTAATAGCTAAGGCATACACAGTTTGGATTATCCCTTACACCAAATTCTAGCTAGCCGGCTTCCCTTTTTATGAAACAAGACAAAAGAATTAGCATTTTGATTACTTCAGAAAATAATAGTAATCTCATTAATTAGCGGAAAAGCCAGATGAAAACAATCACAAACGACGGATGAGGAAACACTGAAAAGATACATCACCGCTGCGAAGAAAACATCGTCGAGGTTGCACGTTGGCCTATCGTGGACATCACTTTTTTTTTCCTAAGTATCGCCGCTAACGATCACTGACAAACTCACACCGCAAAGGCGGCTAGAAGCTTCACGAAGATGTGAGCCAAGCAATCACCCACACACCATGAACAAGGCAGCTCCATCGCCCTCCCCAGGTGCTTTTGATTGGTCCTCTCGGTCCTCTCTAACTTGAAATGTGCCCTTGTATTTTTTCTATATTCTTTCCATAAGTGCAAAATATTTGTTTTCCTAAAAACAAAAACACTAGAAAACATGAATTAGCATTGGACACTCTATTAACATGTTAGTTCAAATAAATCTAAAAAAACGGTGCATATTTGATGGTAATAAGGCATGAACAACACAAAAATTATAGATACATTTAGCTCGTATCAGAATCCCTAAGTTTAATACTACATGCTCATCCTCCAGCATGTGTGATGATAAATATTTTTTTTTTGCATGTGAATGCTACTTATTAAGAATATGATCATCTGATATATTATATTTTGTGAATCTATAACAATATAAATATACAAAAGTAGTCTTGACATTTGTATATCTCAATGCATACAAAAGTAGTCCTCGCTATTAATTGATATTCAAACGCATCAAGTCAATATTACCGTTGCTGAAGATTTGGAAAAATGTGAAAATACATTGGGAGCATAGTGATGTCCTTCGTAACAAAGTATATTTAACATGATGATCACTTCAAGACCAAACCAACACAATAATCATGCTCTTGTAAGGTTGGACAATTTTAATATGTGCCCTTGACTTCTTGGGGGAAAAAATAGAAAAATGTATGTGCAAGTTTTTTCTAAAACAAGGTACGTGCAATATTACTATACTACAGTTCAAATTGGTACCCTGAGACTAGTTTAAACAACTCCATGTATTGATTAACTCTTCCAAGCAATCACCACGCAAAAAATATATATTCTTCCAAGCAATCTTTTGTCAGGCGAACGTCCAAGCAATCAAGATGCCGCATCACGCGCGAACTATGTCTCGCTTACTGCGAGATGAATACTCATCTCGCCTCTAGAGGCTCCCCTAGTGGGCCAGCCAATAACGTGCGTTCCTACGGTTTTCTAAAGCTTCATGGGCGCAGTTTTGGTAAACTTCTATAGACTGGTACATAATGGTTTTGGAAGTTTCTGCATGTCTTTTTCTTTTTGTTTTCTGTGTGTTTTCTCGTTTTTTCTTTCAGTTTTCAGTTTTTCTTCATTTTTCAAATACATGTTGACTTCATGCACATATAGCATTTCTCAGATACACGTTAAATATTTTTCAAAGAAACTATGAACATGTATCCGAAATGAACGATGAACAATTGTAAAAGTGTGCATTTAAATTTTATTTTAATACACAACGAGCATTTTCAAACACACTTTTACATTTTTGCAAACGTTCGAACATTTCTGAAGTATTTATGATTTTTTTTAAATTGCACAAACATTATTTCATATGTTATGAACAATTTTTTTTACATTGCACAGACAATTTTTCACATTTCATGAACATTTGTTTGAATGGTATGAATGCTTCTTAAATTTACGCGAACGGAATCTTATATTTCATAAACATTATTTTTTATATGTGATGCACACTGTTAAAATTTAAGCAAAGTAAATTATGAAATATAAATATATCTCCAACATTTTCAAATATGAACAAAAGTGAAGAATGAGAAAAAATAAATAAAAATGAACGAATCAAATGTATGAAGAAGAAGAAACTGGCGTATTTAAAAGTTAATTGACCAGCCCTAGCAAACTTAAAAAATTATAGGCCACCCCACTAAAGAGGCTACTTGAGGCGAGACATTCTTCGAGATCACTAATTAAGGAGTACCCTTTGCAAAGGTCACTGTCACCTTCTCAGGCGTTGACAAGTGGCGGACTGCATGTGCGTCACTTGCCGTAACTTGAGAGTTTCCTTTTTTTTCATAGATTCATTTATTCAAAATGTTTTATCTCTTGAATTGTGCGTCAAAATCCTGAACTGTTGTCACCGCTGGATTTCTCGCATCGAGATCTTCGAAAATAGATCCCATGTTAATAGATTTCGACGAACTTTTATTTTCATGAAGAAACCGGAGCCAAAAGCGCATTTTTTCCACCTTTTCTCTTTTGTGAAAGGAGCAGTTGTACTTCCAAGAAAATAAACTTGTTTTTTCTTTCCAAAAGGCACAACTATGCGTCTAGCGGAAGCAAATCTGTGCCTCCACGAGAAGCACATATGTGCTTCTTGTGAAAGCAAAAAAAAACATTTTTTCCTTTCCAAGAGGCACAACTGTGCCTCTCGCGGAAGCATATCCGTGCCTCTACGAGAAGCCTCATGGAAGCAAAAGAAAAACACGCGGTTTTTCCACTTTCTGAGAGGCACAACTGTGCCTCTCGTAGAAGCAAGTTTTGCCTTCACGAGATGCAAATCAGCACTTCTCATGGAAGAAAAGAAAACGCGTTTTTCTTCCGTGCAAAAATAATTGTTTTTTTTTTCAAAACCTAGGGGAAAATGGGCAAAAACCAAAAGGCGAAAAAAACCCGGAAGAACAATCTAAAACCCGAAAACGCGTACAGAAAAATAAAAACAATTTTGAGGAAGTGGCTAGCACGCGACACGTGGCAACGGTTGAACGCACATGTTGGCGCGCTCTCAGCCCCCCAAAAATGACCCTTGCGGGGCTCCCACACTGTGTACCTTTTAATTAGTTGCTCTTGACATTCTTCAGTCTTGTAGTACGAGAGGATGAAACCTATTCCTGCCGTAGGTCGGGGAATATCAAATGCATACCCAACCAGCGGTTGACCGCTGTAAGAGCCAGACCATTTTGAGTTTTTTTTGTTCTCTCAACCGTTTTTTCTTTCCCAATGTTTTCTTTTTCTGGTTTTTTTACTCCCTCTATTCCTAAATGTAGTGCGCATAAAATTTTCAAGAAGTCAAACATAGTTTAGTCCGACGAAGTTTAGTGAGAAAAGTATAAACAAAAATAATACCAAAACAAATATAATATAAATATATGCTTAATGATGTATCTAATGATATTTACTTAATACTGTAGATGTAGATATTTGTCCTCTATAAAAGTAGTCAAAGTAGGGGGAGTTTGACTTTTGAACTTTCCTATGCGCACTACATTTAGGAATAGAGGGGGTATTAATTTAATTACTTTACTTTTTTGGTTTTTATTTTCTTTTTTCTTTTCTGTTTTTTCTTTTTTTTTCTCCACATTCACAATTTTTTAAAAACAATTGTAATAAACTTTGAAAATCAAGAAGTTATTTTGAATTACTGAATTTTTTTGAAAACCATGAAGAGTTTTCAAATTTATGAACATATTTTAAAAGTTGTAAACAATTTTCGGATTCAATATTTTTTTAAATTCATGAACATTTTTTCAAATTGATAGACATTTTTTAAAATCTTGACTGTTTTTTAATTCATGAACATTTTTGGAGATCTAGAACATTATTTTTTAATTTCTGAACATTTTTAACTTCTGAATTATTTTTGATATTAGTGAACATTTTTCTAACTCTCGAGCATTTTTTTGAACTTGATGAACATTTTTAAAATTCATAAAAAATTAATTCGGGAACTTTTTTGAACTCCTGAACTTTTTTTGAACTCATGATATTTTTCTTCAATTAATGAACTTTGTGTGGCCAATTTGGAATTGTATATGAGTGACAAATAATACATATTTTCTGCCGGTGCTGTGCAAATTGCAGTGATGACCATTTATTTTTACCTGTCACTGCTACTTTTCCAAAAAAGCAGTGGTGGGTACTTGACTGCGCTCGTCATTAATTTTTGCCGACCTGTAAGCCTTTTCTCAATAGTGAATCCAAGCGATGCCACACACAACGAAACCGATAATTTCCAGCAACTCACCGCTACGATACATGTCACACGAATTGGAGAATAAAATTAGGCCATACGAAAAGCACAAAGCAAAACATAGGATAAAAGAAAGTGACCCATGTCATCTTTCTGGAAATTATCGGCCAAACCAAACCGGGTGCGCTGGAATATTTCACAACGAGCGCAATGAGTACGTCGGTGTCGTCTTTTTCTGCAAGATTCGAGCTTGCCTGCGGATGCCATCACCATCTCTGCGGCCCAAAAAGCATGAACTCACCTAAAGCAACAATATAGCCGCGGAGCAACGGCAAGAAGAGTTCGAAAACCTAAAAAACAAATGTAAAGAGAGCACGATTAAAGAAGAAAGCAAGACGAAGAGAAAAGAAACAAGAACAACCTCAGCCGGTAGCAAAGATGAACGGCACACATATACTCAAGCAAAACATGAAGACGCTGACGAATCACAGGGACAAGCTCGAAGAGGACCTCCGACGAAATGATGAAAGAAAGAGCCATGCCGAGCGAAACCTAAGGCAACGGCGACGAAGGGAAGAAGCAAGGAGGAAGAAGCAAAGGTGACCACATGGTTTTATTGAGCAGAGAGGCTTCGGTCCGAACAGCCCTCTCCAACTAGCCAACGACCCACAGTAAACATCCACCCAGAACACACAACATCAAGAGTCGGGCAGGACACCCCTCCAAGCCCGGCCAACCAAAGCCCCTACTCGTCCGGCTAGACCAGGCACACACGAACCAACACACGGGCGAAGCAGCACATGACACAATGCACGCGGGCACGGCGAGGTGGCCTCGGCCGCCCCACGGCCACGCAACATCGACACCCGGGTAAAAATAGGCCGGGTGTGACAAGTCCAAAAATATCGGACGGCTGTGAACGCGCCATGCAGGTAGCCGACACGAGGCGAAGGCACCGAGAGGCAGGTCCAGCTGGAACATCGCGCTCAAACATGCGACGCGGCGAGCCCAACGACCTGCCTATATAATCCAACCCAGGACAGACGTTACAGAAGACGCCGCGTGGGGCCTCGCTCACGACTGCGCTCGACGCCCCACACTGACGGTGGCACCGAGCAGGCAAGCTGTCCACCCGTCTATGGACCACCTAGCCGGGTCGCCCGGGGAAACGCCGTCGGGACAGATCAGACGGCTCGCATCACCCCAACCTGGCTCCGCCGGCGGACCAGACCGCTCCGGCCCAAAGGCACCACCAGGCCGTTCCGGCTAGACAGTTGCGCGCGGGGCAGCGCGCTTAACGGCTCTCGCGGGCGCCGGAAGCCGCCCAATGACGGTGGCCCCGGGCGGGCACGCGGGCCACCTACCAGGGACCGCCCAGACGTGGTGCCGTGGTCCGAGTTGTCCGTAGAACCCCGTTCCCCTCATCGTCTCCATCATCATTAGGTGCCCGCCGCACCAAAATATATCAATGGCCGAAGCAAAAAAACGTTAGCTGTTGCAACAAAAAAGCCACTGGCCATACCAGATCCAGCAAAAACATTCGCCGGTCCCAGCACAAATCGTCGCCGGTTCTAGTAAAAATTCACCCCTTCTAGCATTGGTCCCGTCCTTGGACGCGAAAAAAGAAGCGGCGACGCCTCCTCCACCGCAGCCAACGACCACTAACACACACGGTCGCAGCTGGTTCCAGCTTCTCCATAGCCAGTTGCAACTCTGTATGCTGATGGTTGTAGCAAAAACAACTACTAGTTTCGAGCTTCGCTATCGGTTGCAGCAAAACGAGATGCTGGTTCCAGGTCCTGCTTTGCCAGTTGCAACAAAACCAGTTGGTGGTTCCAGCAACGTCGTTCGCTCACCAGGTTGCAGTTGCCGTCGTGGTCACCCTCCATCGCCATCCTTTGTAGCACGGGCGCCCGACATGGTCTCGGCACCTCTGTCGCGGGCGCACACCTAGGGCCCTCTTCTCACAACGCAAGTGGTGGCTGCACCTAGGTGGGGAGCTGTAGCACCACGGGTGGGTGGATTGATGGGAGACGGGAGTCGGTTTGTTGCCATGGGAAGGGAAGAGGCCAAGGAAAAAGGGGATCGGGAGGTGGGAGATGATGGTCCAGGTCGTATTCGAGTAGAGAAAAGGGTAGATGAGATAAAGCGGTGGTGGGGCCGACATGTGCATGTGAGGCAGCCGGCCTGCAGGCACCATACATTTACCTTTGTCAAAACAATATATTGTCTGATAAAACTCGATAACACATTAACATATGGGGGTTGCTACATGCCGCCCGGCGGATCCGTCGCCTCGTGAGCCGTCGGTTCTGACACAATCAGCCAGCCCAAAATCTTCCTCTACTTTACAGCAAAGGTCTTGTTGCGGAAACATTTGCAACATAGGATATGTTGGTTTTTTTTTGGGAGGGAGGGGGGGGGGGGGGTTGGCAACATCGGTTTTGTTGCGGTTTCTTTTATGAACCATATGTCGTGTTGCAGATTTATTTTTAGCCCTCCTTGCTCTCCGCCGCCGCAGGATCTAGCCCCTGGTCGGTTTGCAATAAGGGACTAGTTGTAGAACCCCTTTTAAAAACAATGGAAACGTGTCCCGACCGTTTCATTAAGAGCCTATCCGACGGACATGGAGGCGGCAGACGCTCGCACAAGATCAATCTGTTGAAGGGAATCACTTCCCTTATCATATACTGTAGCAACAATATTAGAATTGTTCAGCAAGGACACATATTAGACCAATTGGCGAAACAACATTTCTTCTTCTTCTTTACCGCGATTAGTTGTTAATCAAATTGCATCAACATTACTATACCTCTGTAAAAAAAATATAAGAGCATTTAGATCACGAAGTAGCGCTCTAAACAGTACTCTTTACATTTTTTTATAGAGGGAGTATATAGCAAAAAAAAATGCGGGGGAGTATATAGCAAATTAACACAAGCCGTACGTACTAGTGATCAAGATTGGCAGCTGGCTACTCCCAGCACCACGAGTTCTCCCTACGGACCTCCTCCTCCTCATCGGCGGTGTAGTCGTTGTGGATGTAGAAGTGCGTGCGGATCTCGTCGGTGGTCTTGCCCAGCATCTGGTCCGCCACCGTCCGGCACGTGAGGTCCAGGAGCCCCTGCATCTCCAGATAGTTGGCCGCGGCGATGAGATCGAAGAGCGTGTCCTGGTCCACCTGCACAAACTGGTCGTCGAAGCGCCTCAGGGGGTCGGCGGCGGTGGGGCCGTAGCGGTACAGGGCGCCGTCTTCGTCGGAGTGCCGGTTGACGTACTCGAGCACGCGCGACAGGATGGGGCCGGTGACGGGCAGCGGGATCACCTTGTTGGTGGCCACCATGGAGTCCTCCTCCTCCAGCTTGCCCTTGATGATCGCCGACGCGCCGCCGATGGCCTCCTCCGCCACCTCGAACTCCTCGCCGTCCGACGAGTGGAGGCGGACCATCTTCCTGTTCTTATTACTGGACGATGACATCGTAATTGTTGGATGGATCTCTCCTCTTCCGATCTTCGAGGTTGGGGTAAGTTTTGCGACGGATCGCCGCGTGTTTGTAGGAGACGATCGATTAATCGGAGTCGGTTCAGAACGGGCCGCGGCCGACTCCAATTGTTTGTACTTTGTACGCTTCACCACCGACATTAAAACAAACTTTTTATATATTGAAAAAACTGTTGTCACGTACGTATAGCGTTTTATGTACGCATCTGCGACACAACTGAACAGTACGTATTTCATTTGATGGTATACTACGATAGTAATACGTGCCGGCAACAATCCAACCAACGACTTTGCAAAAAAAAAAAAACAATCCAACCAACGAAATAAAAAATCAATAGATTCTGGCCAACATGGAATCAAAATTGCCTTTTCGCAAAAAAAAAGGAATGAAAATTCCCTCCATTGGCAGAACTAAAGCATACTTTAGATGATTATATAGGTTTCTTATGGTGCAAGAAACCCACAGGGTTCGAGTCTTGAACTTGACAAGGGTGTGAATATTTTTTGCATTTTATTTTAGTGTTTCCAACGCTATTTTCCAGTGAACTGTTGCTGCCATTTTTTATGACAGCTTCCACTTATCTTGTGAATTTACGAAGATTAACATTGAGCATTGCTATGGAGAGGCAAATGTAGCAGCACACAAATTAACCAAGATGGCTATAAAGACTATATGTAGTGCATGGATGGAGGAAGCACATGCGGAGCTTGTCGCCCTTTTGATTAATGATGCAACCATTTTCCCAAGTTAATAAAAGCAGGGTTTGATGTAAAAAACGAAGAGCGACACACTTCGCCACGTGCGCAAGTCAGATTTTTTTAAGCAACCGACATGACCGCTGCCTTTTCATTTAGAAGACGGAAACAAAATATGTTTATGGCAACATGTTTGCAATAAAGGGACATGCCAGACCGCACCCAACATCCCCCCCCCCCACCCACCCCCCCCCCCCCCCCCCCCCCCCCCCCCCCCCCCCCCCCCCCCCCCCACGCACACACAAAAAACATATCTAAACCGCATACCAATCACTCCTGATTATGGGATACTCTTGTAGGAGATATGCCCTAGAGGCAATAATAAATGTTATTGATTATCTCCCTGTTCATAATTAGGTTTATGTTCCATGCTATAACTGCTATGGTTCTCGAGTCTGCAAATAAAACGAGGCTCGGAGGAAGACTCATATGCACGTGTGGAATAATAAACGATAAAATGTATTCCTAGTCAAGCCTCTATGAATGGCTCAAGTATTGCATGATGATCCTGTTTTCTGATCATGGGCATGACTATGCCAGCAATTTTGAGGGCACAATGTTAGCAGAACATTTGTGTTGAATCGACCCGATTGATGTTATGCTTGAGATACATTCGTCACAAGTTTTGGTTAATAACACAGAGATGGTTAATGTTGCATAATTCCTCAGACCATGAGAGTATCGAGTTTCTTCATGCTTGATTCATGAACTTTGGGGTTTGTTAAACGTCATCCGTAAATGGATGGCTATTACGGCGGCTTACGGGTTCATGGGAAAGTATGTCAAGTAACTTGATAGCTCAAGATTGGGATTTGCTCCTCCGACGATGGAGAGATTCTCTGGCCCTCTCGGTGGTACGGTATCCATCATCGTCTGGCCAGACACTTGTGTTATTTGATCACGGGGATGCCGGAACACGGTAACGAGAAAAGAGAACACAATACCGGTAACGAGGTAACTAGCATAGTGGACAAGTTGTTGATCCACGGGAATGCCTACATGCTCACCTCGGGTATTGTAACATATCGCGAAGCAACAGGAATAGCACAACGGAACTGGAGTTCACTCGAATATTCATTCGTGTGAGTATAGGGGTCAATATGGGTGTCCACGGCTCGATGTTGATCATTGATCGGAAGGGGTTCCAGGTCATGTCTATACTTCACCGAACCATAGGGTCACAATTAAGGGTCATCTATCTGCTGAATACTAGACAGGGAGTCTGAGAGAAAATCACCGAAAAAGTTTCGGACACCGAAAATTCGGACAGCGGAAAAGTTCCGCAGAGAGAGGTCACCGGATGAGTTCCGGTGAAACTGAAAGTTGTTTCAGGGGATACCATTAAGTCAAAATGGTTTCGGCACATGCCTGATAATTACTGGAGGAGCGGATGCCAGAATCATTCTGGAAATTTGGGAATTTTCTGGAAGAAAAACCGGAAATGTTCCGGGGGTGCCGGAACCGTCAGATGCTTTTCGCAGATGAAATCAATAAACTGGAATTGTTCCAGAACGCGTTGAAAATTATTTTAGTGGGTACTGGAAATGTTCTAAGCCCACATAAATATTTCAGTCGACGGACGCTGAAAATGTCGTCGTGAATAGTGAAAGTGCTTTTTGGAATTTTTTGGAAAGCCACCTTTTAGGGCTTTTGCTAAAGGTTCTAGAAGGTGATGTGGATGGATGAGGGCTCCATGGGGGGCCCCTCCTAGGTGTGGTGGCCACATGGGGACCTCCTTGGAGCCCCTTTGTGCCTTGGTTTCACATTTGGGTCCTTGTGGAAGGACTTCATCCATGTGCTTTTTGGGTTTTCTTGTAAAACCACCCTACCCCTTGGGATTTCCTATAAATAGAAGTGGAGGGCAGCCCTCCCACCTATCCCTTGCTCTCATACACATGCAAGATGTTATCTGGCTTCTCTCTCCCTCCCAAGAAAGAGTTTCGTAGAGCCGAAAGGCTGTCTGGGTTCCGGCAGGAACTAGTTCTGGACGGCGAAGCCCTGCCGGATAGTTGACACCGTATGTGTGCAACTCTGTAGAGAGGTCGTAGTTTCGATCTTAGTGCCCGAGGGGCGTTCGTGAGTGCCTCCCGAAGGGCTGTCCAAGTGAAGGTCCGAGTTCTGTGAGTCTCCCGAAGGGCTGTCCGAGTGACCGTTCGAGTTTCGAAGGTCCCCGAAGGGCTGTCCGCGACACCGTCCGGGGGACTGGTCGACCGCCTCCCGGAGGGCTGTCCGAAGGGAGACGAGGGTATACATCCTCGCGGTTGGGAGGTTGTAAATCCTAGCTGCGGGGATCTGCACCACGATCGTCATCGACTCTACTTTCGCTGCGCTACGAGTCGGTAACGAAAATGATCAACCTTGTATGCAGTCTCCATAGTGCCTGGGCTGGTGCGTAGGTCGGAAAATTTTCGTTTTCTGCTGCGTTACCCTACAGTGGCATCATGAGCCGTGCATGCGTAGATGCAGGTTGCGATCTAGAATACATAGAGATGTATGGGTGTTGCACAATATAATTAGGTAGTAGATGAGTTCTATACTGAAAATTATTTGTGCGGGTAGCAGATGAAATCTGTTACTGATGTTCTTGTTGCTTCCCTGGAATTTGCATATTTCTGATCTTGATAACAGGATGGTGGAGTTTCAAGGTTCTGGCAATCCGCGATCCTGATTGATCAACGAAGTGCTAACAGTTCATTGAATTCCACCGTAGTTAAAAAGAAGTGAAATTTCGCAAACGAAAGGGCAATGCAGATATGATCTGCACGGGGGTCATGCGTATGACGAAGTTAGTATGGGGCTCGAGATTTTATTATCTCGGTTTTCATACACCCTGGAAAGTTAATCTAGCGACTTGGATTATCATACTTGATGATGGACGTTGGTTAGCTTCGGTTTGTTTCGAAACCTTAGAAGCCACGTAAAACAAGTTTTGCATGAACCAATAGAGGCGTCTAACTTGGTTTTGCAGGAGGGTTTGCATGTGCATGTGATGTGGTATAGCAGTGCTCATAATAATTTGATTATGGATGAGATGACATATGATGTAAATTGATTAACATGACCTGCGTGTCATGATTCGGCATGATGGCTGGAGCCATAGATTGCACTTTAAAATGACCTGTGTGTCAACCTTGTGGAATGCATTATTTTATTAGCTATAGAGATAGCAATATTATCTGCTGCATCGACAAGGTGGTGGCAATCTTCGTGAAGGTGAACACCGACGCGAATGCCGGAGACGAAGAAAAAAACAAGACTTCTCCGTCAGAAAGGGCATACAATATCATGCTAATTATGAATTGCTGAGATGTTTATCCTTATGATGCACCCTTCTTGATTGCGACGGTAGTCGCTTTTATAGGGTGATCTCTCACAAAATATCAAGTAGTTAGTGTTCTCCCAAGTGTAGCACCGTCTACAACACGTATCTTTTCGGGGTGCGCATGTACACATGAGCACGAACGATTAGAGAGGTGTAGGCGGGTGAAGGTACAGCCTCACTGCGTGATCACTGGTTGTCTTGACGTTCAGGCAGGACAGTCCTGAGCTCGGAACACATGCATCGAAAGATGGACAAGAGTCACAATAGAGATGTGATTGGCAAGTTGGCCTACCGATTGAATTCACGTCATCAGTGATGAACCGTCATGGCGTTGAATTGAAATACGGATCTTGAATCACTCACAATCAATTATGAGAGATATTGATTTGAGTGGGAGAGCACTGTTGAATTAACTTGTTCAATTCTCAGTGCAATTAAATATGAACACTGTCTAAGTGTGGTTTGCATAATAGTTGTAGAATAAATGGCTCGCATTTCCACCTTCCCTGTTTAAATTGAATAGCTATTAAATATCTGGTTAAAACTTTACGGTTGGTAACGTAATGTGAGGATTGTCCTCAAGAGTGCCGAGAAGGACTTTGTCCTATCGCATACTTTCGGTATTCTTTCGCTTATGCTATGGATCATGTGACTCTCGTCCTTCGATCCAAAAGCTAGAATTCCGTTTCAGTCAAGTGCAATACATTTGCTTCCATGAGACCCGAACTTCGAAAGTTTGGATAGTTATGTGATATTCATGGAAATCTGAAAATCATTTTCAGAGACAGACAAAGGCTAAAAGATATGAGAAATCCAAAGCAATGTTTGTTTGCAAACTATTAGTAAAAGAGTTTACTATGCATTCGACTGATAAGAGAGGGATCCAGTAGAACGCCTGTCATATGATGAAAGGTGAATAAAACAACAACTTAAAGAGAAAGGAAGTGTCCGAAGGGTGTTAGTGTGACTTACACACCTAGGAAGTCCGGGGCTAACGCCACTATTAAGTTGAGTGCTTCTTCTGAGAGTAGGAGAAATATTGAAAGTTAAACTGTTAGAAGTATAAAGGCAAAAATAAAGAAGACTGGAATATCCAGCTCATGTATGAATGTCATACAAGTTTTTGATGTATAGAAGGCTGGTAAAAGATATAGTTCTTGGGAATTATGGTTAAAGCATGTTAATCACTAATTCTTGGGTATTGTGAGACAATCACAAAGATACCCGCTCGATTGCATTCTGTTGCAATTCGATGTAAGAACTACTATGGCCTAAAAGACTAGCCAGAAATGAGGTTTAGGTATACACAGGGAACATAGTAAATGTTACTATACCTTCCATCGGTGTATTACCGTCTGTATTCATTTTCATAATTCATTTAAAGTTTCACAAACTCTAGCCCATTGCATAAGGTATCTTGCAAGAAGGTTGTTCATAAGAGAACTTTTGATGTTCGATGTTATGAATAACGTAAGGGCCATACTTTCATTATGAATGAGATGTATGTTATGAATATTAATAATAATACATTACCTCTGGGTTTACTTTCATAATTCATTTTAGAGTTTCATACACTCTAGCCCTTTGCACAATGTTTGTTGCAAAATAATTGTTCATAGAAGAACAATTGTTGTTCAGTATTATGAATAACATGAGGGCCATACTTCCATCCTCGATGGGACGTATGTTATGAATATTGATGGTAATATGATACATCCATAACACTGACGCTAAATGTCACAAGACTAAAAGAATACCACACAAGTGTGGCGCTACATTTGGTCACATTGGAGAAACCCGCATGGAAAATTCCATTATGATGGATTTTGAAGTCGTTTGATTTTGAATCATCTGACACTTGCAACTTTCCTCCGAAAAGTGAAGTGACTGAAATACCGTTCACAGGCCATAAGGGACGAGCAAAGAACTTATTGGTGATCATACATTTTGATGTATGTAGTCCAATCAATGTTGTTGCAAGTAGTGGATTTATCTATCTTCAGAAATGACTCAAGTAGATATATGGATATTTACTTGATGAGACGTAAGTCTGGATCTTTTGAAATCATTTGAAAGGTTTTCAAAATGAAGTAGAAGTTATTGTAACAAGAAAATTATGTTTCTACAATTCGATTGCAGAAAGAAATATTTGAGTTACAAGTTTAGCGAATGTCTGATGAGTTGTGAAAAGAGTTTCATAACTTACACCTCCCGGAACACCACTGTGAGTGGAAAGTCCGTGAAGATGTAATCGAACCATTTATGACATGGTAAGATCAAAGATGACATAAATAAATTTGCCATTATCCCTTTTAAAAGGTGATGCTTTAGAGACTACGGCTTTTACACTGAAAAGAGCTCCATCAGGTCTGTTGAAATGACACCATGGTATGGTACGCCCAACCATGTTATATCTTTTCTTAACATTTGGAATATGGGGCTTGTGTAAAAGGTTATAAACCTATTCCAAATCAGACAAGTGCTACTTTGTAGGTTATCCCAAGTCATTGGGTATTCCTCCCTCACTATACCGAGGCAAATAGGTTTGCCACAAAGGACGGTATGCTTTTTGAAGAAAATGGTTCTTTCAAAAAGGTGAGTGGGAGAATAGTGCAACTCGACGAGATAAACAGTATCTTCGTCATCAGGTCAAAGGAAAGAGACCTTGGAAGTAATTCCGGAGTTTCCTACTGCGACTGATACGGAAGTCTCTACAATAAAATGTATGGAATTCGGTCGAACTTGCAGCTGAACCACGTAGGCAAAGGCTCGTGCAAACCTCTCAGGTGCGCAAACGAGATATTGTTGTTAGACAACAGTATACCTACGATACACAAGGAAGCATTGGTGGGCCCTGACTCCGGAATTGGCTAAATGCCAATACAATCCGAGATAGTTTCCATATAAGTGATTCAAGATTAAAACCTTGATACACCTTTCGGAAGACTTAGAGTCTGACGAATATTTATGGAACTATAACTGATACGAATAAAAATGTTTTATCCATAAAGCTCGACTTGTTGCAATATACAAGTTCAAGGAGTTGACTACGATGAGATTGTTTCACCGTAGCGATGCTTAAAGTCGGTTCGGGTTGAACTAGCAATTAATACATATTTCAGTCATGAGATATGAAACAAGGATGATGAAAGGATTTCCATATGATGAAAATAAAACCAAGGACTTGCATGTGTTATAGTCCAAGGTATTTTGTTAGTCCAGAGGATGCTAGTAAGTATGCAAACTTCAGAGTTCCAGCAATGGACAGAAGAGAGCAAAATGGAGTTGGAATCTTCGTGTTTTGATGAAATAGTCAAAGGGGTTTGACTTCATCAATGGGTAACGAAGATGCTTATGATTCAAGAAAGTAAGTGGGAGCATAATAAAATTTCTAAAAACGTTGTGTGCTTGACACATTGTTAATTGGAAATAAATTTCTTGACACGAATTAGGACTTCATTTGAAAATAGTTTTTCGATGAAGTGCTTGGGCTAAATAGCCTTTATATTAGGCATGATGATCTATGGAGATAGATTTACCTAATGGGGCTAAGCAATAAAAAACATATTGACAAGATGCTAAAACTTTTTAGCATTTAAAACGCCAAGGAGTGATTCTTGCCGAAGTCACATGGAAAGAGTTTTCGCAAGACTCGGTGCCCCAAAAACACTGATGAGCAAAATACATGATGGAGATTCCACACACCTTCGTGTTTGGATTAATCATGTATTCCATGGTATGTAAAACAACCAGATATGTCCAATACTCCAAAGTTGTTACGAGTATGGATACCAAGGTGATCAAAAGTACTGATCATGGGACAACAGTGAAAAAGGGTCATTGAGTACTATAGTAGCACCGATGACATGTTTTCTCGCAAGCGGAGATCATGAAGAGTTCGTTGTAAAAGGTTACATCGATACAGTCTTCATCCATGCTCCAAGCGATTTTCAATTTAAATTAAGGGTTTTGTGTAACACACATTGTGGTGGCACAGTTAGTTGGAAAATGTTCCAAACAAGTTACTGTGGCGAATTCTATAACAGAGGCGAAGTATGTTGCCGCCTTTAAAGTGACAAAGAAGATGTTGAATCATATAGTTCATTCATGAACTTAGTATGGTTCCAAGATGGCTTTTGTCAATGGGACACTACTGCAAGTAGTTGCTGCATAACTCAGTCTGAGGAACCCAGGTTCGACCTGTGATTCGCATACATACAAAGCCAAGTCCACACAAAATATGAATTTTGTGAAAGCGTGAAAACGCGAGGATATGCAAAGATACACACAGAGCTGAAGTCGTCAGATCCGTTGGACATCAGGCTATACCACAAGCGAAGCATATTTACACCGGTGTGCCACAGGTGTGAAGTGCATTAGCATTAACTAGATTATTGACTCTAGTGCAAGTGGGAGTCTGTAGGAGATATGCCCTAGAGGCAATAATAAATGTTATTGATTATCTCCCTGTTCATAATTAGGTTTATGTTCCATGCTATAACTGCTATGGTTCTCGAGTCTGCAAATA
Source organism: Thinopyrum elongatum (assembly GCA_011799875.1). Taxonomy (NCBI): domain Eukaryota; kingdom Viridiplantae; phylum Streptophyta; class Magnoliopsida; order Poales; family Poaceae; genus Thinopyrum; species Thinopyrum elongatum. Next base: position 716,108,075 of record CM022298.1, read on the forward strand.
AAACGAGGCTCGGAGGAAGACTCATATGCACGTGTGGAATAATAAACGATAAAATGTATTCCTAGTCAAGCCTCTATGACTGGCTCAAGTATTGCATGATGATCCTGTTTTCCTGATCATGGGCATGACTATGCCAGCAATTTTGAGGGCACAATGTTAGCAGAACATTTGTGTTGAATCGACCCGATTGATGTTATGCTATGAGATACATTCGTCACAAGTTTATGGTTAATAACACAAAGATGGTTAATGTTTGCATAATTCCTCAGACCATGAGAGTATCGAGTTTCTTCATGCTTGATTCATGAACTTTGGGGTTTGTTAAACGTCATCCGTAAATGGATGGCTATTACGGCGGCTTACGGGTTCATGGGAAAGTATGTCAAGTAACTTGATAGCTCAAGATTGGGATTTGCTCCTCCGACGATGGAGAGATATCTCTGGGCCCTCTCGGTGTTACGGTATCCATCATCGTCTGGCCAGACACTTTGTGATTTGATCACGGGGATGCCGGAACACGGTAACGAGAAAAGAGAACAATACCGGTAACGAGGTAACTAGCATAGTGGACAAGTTGTTGATCCACGGGAATGCCTACATGTCTCACCTCGGGTATTTGTAACATATCGCGAAGCAACAGGAATAGCACACGGCAACTGGAGGTTCACTCGAATATTCATTCGTGTGAGTATAGGGGTCAATATGGGTGTCCACGGCTCCGATGTTGATCATTGATCGGAAGGGGTTCCAGGTCATGTCTATACTTCACCGAACCTATAGGGTCACACGCTTAAGGGTCATCTATCTGCTGAATACTAGACAGGGAGTCTGAGAGAAAATCACCGAAAAAGTTTCGGACAGCGGAAAAGTTCCGCAGAGAGAGGTCACCGGATGAGTTCCGGTGAAACTGAAAAGTTGTTTCAGGGGATACCATTAAGTCAAAATGGTTTCGGCACATGCCTGATAATTACTGGAGGATGCCAGAATCATTCTGGAAACTTCTGGGAATTTTCTGGAAGAAAAACCGGAAATGTTCCGGGGCTGCGGGAACCGCTTCAGATGCTTTTCGCAGATGAAATCACTAAACTGGAATTGTTCCAGAACGCATTGAAAATTATTTTAGTGGGTACTGGAAATGTTCTAAGCCCACATAAATATTTTCAGTTCGAACGGACGCTGAAAAATGTCGTCGTGAATAGTGAAAGTGCTTTTTGGAATTTTTTGGAAAGCCACCTTTTAGGGCTTTTGCTAAAGGCTTCTAGAAGGTGATGTGGATGGATGAGGGCTCCCATGGGGGGGCCCCTCCTAGGTGTGGCTGGCCACATGGGGACTCCTCCTTGGAGCCCCCTCTTGTGCCTTGGTTTCACATTTGGGTCCTTGTGGAAGGACTTCATCCATGTGCTTTTTGGGTTTTCTTGTAAAACCACCCTACCCCTTGGGATTTCCTATAAATAGAAGTGGAGGGGCAGCCCTCCACACTCATCCCTTGCTCTCATACACATGCCAAGATGTTATCTGGCTTCTCTCTCCCTCCCACGAAAAGAGTTTCGTAGAGCCGAAAGGCTGTCTGGGTTCCGGCAGGAACTAGTTCTGGACGGCGAAGCCCTGCCGGATAGTTGACACCGTATGTGTGCAACTCTGTAGAGAGGTCGTAGTTTCGATCTTAGTGCCCGAGGGGCTGTTCGTGAGTGCCTCCCGAAGGGCTGTCCAAGTGAAGGTCCGAGTTCTGTGAGTCCTCCCGAAGGGCTGTCCGAGTGACCGTTCGAGTTTCGAAGGTCCTCCCGAAGGGCTGTCCGCGACACCGTCCGGGGGACTGTTCGACCGCCTCCCGGAGGGCTGTCCGAAGGGAAGACGAGGGTATACATCCTCGCGGTTGGGAGGTTGTAAATCCTAGCTGCGGGGATCTGCACCACCGATCGTCATCGACTCTACTTTCGCTGCGCTACGAGTCGGTAACGAAAATGATCAAACCTTGTATGCAGTCTCCATAGTGGTCCTGGGCTGGTGCGTAGGTCGGAAAATTTTCGTTTTCTGCTGCGTTACCCTACAGTGGTATCAGAGCCGTGCTATGCGTAGATGCAGGTTGCGATCTAGAATACATAGAGATGTATGGGTGTTGCACAATATAATTAGGTAGTAGATGAGTTCTATTACTGAAAATTATTTGTGCGGGTAGCAGATGAAATCTGTTACCTGATGTTCTTGTTGCTTCCCTGGAATTTGCATATTTCTGATCTTGATAACAGTATGGTGGAGTTTCAAGGTTCTGGCAATCCGCGATCCTGATTGATCAACGAAGTGCTAACAGTTCATTGAATTCCACCGTAGTTAAAAAGAAAGATGAAAATTCGCAAACGAAAGGGCAATGCAGATATGATCTGCACGGGGGTCATGCGTATGACGAAGTTTAGTATGGGGCTCGAGATTTTATTATCTCGGTTTTCATACACCCTGGAAAGTTAATCTAGCGACTTGGATTATCATACTTGATGATGGACGTTGGTAGCTTCGGTTTGTTTCGAAACCTTAGAAGCCACGTAAAACAAGTTTTTGCATGAACCAATTAGAGGCGTCTAACTTGGTTTTGCAGGAGGGTTTGCATGTGCATGTGATGTGGTATAGCAGTGCTCATAATAATTTGATTATGTATGAGATGACTATATGATGTAAATTGATTAACATGACCTGCGTGTCATGATTCGGCATGATGGCTGGAGCCATATGATTGCACTTTAAATGACCTGTGTGTCAACCTTGTGTAATGCATTATTTTATTAGCTATAGAGATAGCAATATTATCTGCTGCATCGACAAGGTGGTGGCAATCTTCGTGAAGGTGAACACCGACGCGAATGCCGGAGACGAAGAAATACAAGACTTCTCCGTCAGAAAGGGCTATACCATATCATGCTAATTATGAATTGCCTGAGATGTTTATCCCTTATGATGCACCCTTCTTGATTGCACGGTAGTCGCTTTTATTAGGGTGATCTCTCACAAAATATCAAGTAGTTAGTGTTCTCCCAAGTGTAGCACCGTCTACAACACGTATCTTTTCGGGGTGCGCCATGTACACATGAGCACGAACGATTAGAGAGGTGTAAGGCGGGTGAAGGTCAGACCTCACTGCGTGATCACTTGGTTGTCTTGACGTTCAGGCAGGACAGTCCTGAGCTCGGAACACATGCATCGAAAGATGGACAAGAGTCACATAGAGATGTGATTGGCAAGTTGGCCTACCGATTGAAATTCACGTCATCAGTGATGAACCCGTCAATGGCGTTGAATTGAAATGCGGATCTTGAATCACTCACAATCAATTATGAGAGATATTGATTTGAGTGGGAGAGCACTGTTGAATTAACTTGTTCAATTCTCAGTGCAATTAAATATGAACACTGTCTAAGTGTGGTTTGCATAATAGTTGTAGAATAAATGGCTCGCATTTCCATCTTCCCTGTTTAAATTGAATAGCTATTAAATATCTGGTTAAAACTTTACGGTTGGTAACGTAATGTGAGGATTGTCCTCAAGAGTGCCGAGAAGGACTTTGTCCTATCGCATACTTTCGGTATTCTTTCGCTTATGCTATGGATCATGTGACTCTCGTCCTTCGATCCAAAAGCTAGAATTCCGTTTCAGTCAAGTGCAATACATTTGCTTCCATGAGACCCGAACTTCGAAAGTTTGGATAGTTATGTGATATTCATGGAAATCTGAAAATCATTTTCAGAGACAGACAAAGGCTAAAAGATATGAGATATCCAAAGCAATGTTTGTTTGCAAACTATTAGTAAAAGAGTTTACTATGCATTAGACTGATAAGAGAGGGATCCAGTAGAACGCCTGTCATATGATGAAAGGTGAATAAAACAACAACTTAAAGAGAAAGGAAGTGTCCGAAGGGTGTTAGTGTGACTTACACACCTAGGAAGTCCGAGGCTAACGCCACTATTAAGTTGAGTGCTTCTTCTGAGAGTAGGAGAAATATTGAAAGTTAAACTGTTAGAAGTATAAAGGCAAAAAGAAAGAAGACTGGAATATCCAGCTCATGTATGAATGTCATACAAGTTTTTGATGTATAGAAGGCTGGTAAAAGATATAGTTCTTGGGAATTATGGTTAAAGCATGTTAATCACTAATTCTTGGGTATTGTGAGACAATCACAAAGATACCCGCTCGATTGCATTCTGTTGCAATTCGATGTAAGAACTACTATGGCCTAAAAGACTAGCCAGAAATGAGGTTTAGGTATACACAGGGAACATAGTAAATGTTACTATACCTTCCATCGGTGTATTACCGTCTGTATTCATTTTCATAATTCATTCAAAGTTTCACAAACTCTAGCCCATTGCATAAGGTATCTTGCAAGAAGGTTGTTCATAAGAGAACTTTTGATGTTCGATGTTATGAATAACATAAGGGCCATACTTTCATTATGAATGAGATGTATGTTATGAATATTAATAATAATACATTACCTCTGGGTTTAGTTTCATAATTCATTTTAGAGTTTCATACACTCTAGCCCTTTGCACAATGTTTGTTGCAAAATAATTGTTCATAGAAGAACAATTGTTGTTCAGTATTATGAATAACATGAGGGCCATACTTCCATCCTCGATGGGACGTATGTTATGAATATTGATGGTAATATGATACATCCATAACACTGACGCTAAATGTCACAAGACTAAAAGAATACCACACAAGTGTGGCGCTACATTTGGTCACATTGGAGAAACCCGCATGGAAAATTCCATTATGATGGATTTTGAAGTCGTTTGATTTTGAATCATCTGACACTTGCAACTTTCCTCCGAAAAGTGAAGTGACTGAAATACCGTTCACAGGCCATAAGGAACGAGCAAAGAACTTATTGGTGATCATACATTTTGATGTATGTAGTCCAATCAATGTTGTTGCAAGTAGTGGATTTATCTATCTTCAGAAATGACTCAAGTAGATATATGGATATTTACTTGATGAGACGTAAGTCTGGATCTTTTGAAATCATTTGAAAGGTTTTCAAAATGAAGTAGAAGTTATTGTAACAAGAAAATTATGTTTCTACAATTCGATTGCAGAAAGAAATATTTGAGTTACAAGTTTAGCGAATATCTGATGAGTTGTGAAAAGAGTTTCATAACTTACACCTCCCGGAACACCACTGTGAGTGGAAAGTCCGTGAAGATGTAATCGAACCATTTATGACATGGTAAGATCAAAGATGACATAAATAAATTTGCCATTATCCCTTTTAAAAGGTGATGCTTTAGAGACTACGGCTTTTACACTGAAAAGAGCTCCATCAGGTCTGTTGAAATGACACCATGGTATGGTACGCCCAACCATGTTATATCTTTTCTTAACATTTGGAATATGGGGCTTGTGTAAAAGGTTATAAACCTATTCCAAATCAGACAAGTGCTACTTTGTAGGTTATCCCAAGTCATTGGGTATTCCTCCCTCACTATACCGAGGCAAATAGGTTTGCCACAAAGAACGGTATGCTTTTTGAAGAAAATGGTTCTTTCAAAAAGGTGAGTGGGAGAATAGTGCAACTCGACGAGATAAACAGTATCTTCGTCATCAGGTCAAAGGAAAGAGACCTTGGAAGTAATTCCGGAGTTTCCTACTGCGACTGATACGAAAGTCTCTACAATAAAATGTATGGAATTCGGTCGAACTTGCAGCTGAACCACGTAGGCAAAGGCTCGTGCAAACCTCTCAGGTGCGCAAACGAGATATTGTTGTTAGACAACAGTATACCTACGATACACAAGGAAGCATTGGTGGGCCCTGACTCCGGAATTGGCTAAATGCCAATACAATCCGAGATAGTTTCCATATAAGTGATTCAAGATTAAAACCTTGATACACCTTTCGGAAGACTTAGAGTCTGACGAATATTTATGGAACTATAACTGATACGAATAAAAATGTTTTATCCATAAAGCTCGACTTGTTGCAATATACAAGTTCAAGGAGTTGACTACGATGAGGTTGCTTCACCGTAGCAATGCTTAAAGTCGGTTCGGGTTGAACTAGCAATTAATACATATTTCATATCATGAGATATAAAACAATGGATGACAAAAGGATTTCCACCTGATGGAAATGAAACCAAGGACTTGCATGTGTTACAGTCCAAGGTATTTTGTCAATCCAGAGGATGCTAGTAAGTATGCAAACTTCAGAGTTCCAGCAATGGAAAGAAGAGAGCAAAATGGAGTTGGAATCTTTGTGTTTTGATGAAATGGTTAAAAGGGTTTTGACTTCATCAATGGGTCACGAAGATGCTTGTAATTCAAGAAAGTAAGTGGGAGCATAATAATATTTCTAAAAACCTTGTGTGCTTGACACAATGGTAATTGGAAATAAATTTCTTGACACGAATTAGGACTTCATTTGAAAATAGTTTTTTCGATGAAGTGCTTGGGCTAAATAGCCTTGATATTAGGCATGATAATCTATGGAGATAGATTTACCTAATGGGGCTAAGCAATGAATACATATTGACAAGATGCTAAAATCTTTTAGCATTAAAAGGCCAAGGAGTGATTCTTGCCGAAGTCACATGGAAAGAGTTTTTGCAAGACTCGGTGTCCCAAAAACACTGATGAGCAAAATACATGATGGGGATTCCACACACTCTTGTGTTTGGATTAATCATGTATTCCATGGTATGTATAACAACCAGATATGTCCAATACTCCCAAAGTTGTTGCGAGTATAGATACCAAAGTGATCAAAAGTATTGATCAAGGGACAACAGTGAAAAAGGGTCATTGAGTACTATAGTAGCACTGATGACAAGTTTTCTCGCAAGTAGAGATCATGAAGAGTTCGTTGTAAAAGGTTACATCGATACAGTCTTCATCATTTATCCATGCGATTTTCGATTTAAATTGACGGTTTTGTGTAACACACAATATGGTGGCACAGTTAGTTGGAATTTGTTCAAACAAGTTACTGTGGCGAATTCTATAACAGAGGCAAAGTATGTTGCCGCTTTTAAAGCGACAAAGAAGATGTTGAATCATATAGTTCATTCATGAACTTAGTATGGTTCCAAGATGGCTTTTGTCAATGGGACACTACTGCAAGTAGTTGCTCCATAACTCAGTCTGAGGAATCCAGGTTCGACCTGTGATTCGCATACATATCAAGCCAAGTCCACACAAAATATGACTTTTGTGAAAGCGTGAAAAGGCGAGGATATGCAAAGATACACACGGAGCTGAAGTCGTCAGATCCGTTGAACATTCAGGCTATACCACAAGCGAAGCATATTTACACCGGTGTGCCACAGGTGTAAAGTGCATTAGCATTAACTAGATTATTGACTCTAGTGCAAGTGGGAGTCTGTAGGAGATATGCCCTAGAGGCAATAATAAATGTTATTGATTATCTCCCTGTTCATAATTAGGTTTATGTTCCATGCTATAACTGCTATGGTTCTCGAGTCTGCAAATAAAACGAGGCTTGGAGGAAGACTCATATGCACGTGTGGGATAATAAACGGTAAAATGTATTCCTAGTCTGGCCTCTAAGACTAGCTCAAGTGTTGCATGATGGTTCTGTTTTCCTGATCATGGGCATGTCTATGCCAGCAACTTTGAGGGCACAGTGTTAGAAGAACATTTGTGTTGAATCGACCCGATTGATGTTATGCTATGAGATTCTTTCGTCACAAGTTAATGGTTAATAACACAGAGATGGTTAACGTTTGCATGATTCCTCAGACCATGAGAGTATCGAGTTTCTTCATGCTTGATTCATGAACTTTGGGGTTTGTTAAACGTCATCCGTAACTGGAAGGCTATTACGGCGGCTTACGGGTTCATGGGAAAGTATGTTAAGTAACTTGATAGCTCAAGATTGGGATTTGCTCCTCCGACGATGGAGAGATATCTCTGGGCCCTCTCGGTGTTACGGTATCCATCATCGTCTGGCCAGACACTTTGTGATTTGATCACGGGGATGCCGGAACACGGTAACGAGAAAAGAGAACAATACCGGTAACGAGGTAACTAGCATAGTGGACAAGTTGTTGATCCACGGGGATGCCAACATGTCTAACCTCGGGTATTTGTAACATATCGTGAAGCAACAGGAATAGCAAACGGCAACTGGAGGTTCACTCGAATATTCATTCGTGTGGGTATAGGGGTCAATATGGGTGTCCACGGCTCCGATGTTGATCATTGATCGGAAGGGGTTCCAGGTCATGTCTATACTTCACCGAACCTATAGGGTCACACGCTTAAGGGTCATCTATCTGCTGAATACTAGACAGGGAGTCTGAGAGAAAATCACCGAAAAAGTTTCGGACACCGAAAAGTTTCGGACAGCGGAAAAGTTCCGCAGAGAGAGGTCACCGGATGAGTTCCGGTGAAACTGAAAAGTTGTTTCAGGGGATACCATTAAGTCAAAATGGTTTCGGCACATGCCTGATAATTACTGGAGGATGCCAGAATCATTCTGGAAACTTCTGGGAATTTTCTGGAAGAAAAACCGGAAATGTTCCGGGGCTGCCGGAACCGCTTCAGATGCTTTTCGCAGATGAAATCACTAAACTGGAATTGTTCCAGAACGCGTTGAAAATTATTTTAGTGGGTACTGGAAATGTTCTAAGGCCACATAAATATTTTCAGTTCGAACGGACGCTGAAAAATGTCGTCGTGAATAGTGAAAGTGCTTTTTGGAATTTTTTGGAAAGCCACCTTTTAGGGCTTTTGCTAAAGGCTTCTAGAAGGTGATGTGGATGGATGAGGGCTCCCATGGGGGGGCCCCTCCTAGGTGTGGCTGGCCACATGGGGACTCCTCCTTGGAGCCCCCTCTTGTGCCTTGGTTTCACATTTGGGTCCTTGTGGAAGGACTTCATCCATGTGCTTTTTGGGTTTTCTTGTAAAACCACCCTACCCCTTGGGATTTCCTATAAATAGAAGTGGAGGGGCAGCCCTCCACACTCATCCCTTGCTCTCATACACATGCCAAGATGTTATCTGGCTTCTCTCTCCCTCCCACGAAAAGAGTTTCGTAGAGCCGAAAGGCTGTCTGGGTTCCGGCAGGAACAAGTTCTGGACGGCGAAGCCCTGCCGGATAGTTGACACCGTATGTGTGCAACTCTGTAGAGAGGTCGTAGTTTCGATCTTAGTGCCCGAGGGGCTGTTCGTGAGTGCCTCCCGAAGGGCTGTCCAAGTGAAGGTCCGAGTTCTGTGAGTCCTCCCGAAGGGCTGTCCGAGTGACCGTTCGAGTTTCGAAGGTCCTCCCGAAGGGCTGTCCGCGACACCGTCCGGGGGACTGTTCGACCGCCTCCCGGAGGGCTGTCCGAAGGGAAGACGAGGGTATACATCCTCGCGGTTGGGAGGTTGTAAATCCTAGCTGCGGGGATCTGCACCACCGATCGTCATCGACTCTACTTTCGCTGCGCTACGAGTCGGTAACGAAAATGATCAAACCTTGTATGCAGTCTCCATAGTGGTCCTGGGCTGGTGCGTAGGTCGGAAAATTTTCGTTTTCTGCTGCGTTACCCTACAGTGGTATCAGAGCCGTGCTATGCGTAGATGCAGGTTGCGATCTAGAATACATAGAGATGTATGGGTGTTGCACAATATAATTAGGTAGTAGATGAGTTCTATTACTGAAAATTATTTGTGCGGGTAGCAGATGAAATCTGTTACCTGATGTTCTTGTTGCTTCCCTGGAATTTGCATATTTCTGATCTTGATAACAGTATGGTGGAGTTTCAAGGTTCTGGCAATCCGCGATCCTGATTGATCAACGAAGTGCTAACAGTTCATTGAATTCCACCGTAGTTAAAAAGAAAGATGAAATTTCGCAAACGAAAGGGCAATGCAGATATGATCTGCACGGGGGTCATGCGTATGACGAAGTTTAGTATGGGGCTCGAGATTTTATTATCTCGGTTTTCATACACCCTGGAAAGTTAATCTAGCGACTTGGATTATCATACTTGATGATGGACGTTGGTATTTAAAAAATTTAAATATGTATATAAAATGTTCCTGATGTTTTCAAAAGATTTACATTGTATTTCAAAAAATGTTTGTTGCCATTAAAACAGTGCAAAATAATGTAAACAGTGAAAACAAAAAAGGAAAAAATGAAATACAAAGAAAACCAAAAAAACTAAACCAAAGAAAGACAAAGAAATAACGAAAGGAAAGAAAAAATGAGTGAAAACTGAGAAAGAAATAAAGAAACCAAAGAAATCATAAGAAAAATGAAGAAAAAGAGTGCAAGGAGACAAAGAAAAACAAAGAAAACCAACAAAAACAAAAAAGAAACAAAGGAAATGAAAGAAATAAACCTGAAGAAAACCACTATAAAAGAATGAAAAAATTATGAACACTGGGAAAGAAAGAAAGGATAATGTATAAAACCAATGAAATAAACAAGGAAAACCAAGAGAAAAAGAAAAGAAAAAACCCAGTGAAAACCAAAAAAATGAAGAAAACAGCGGGAAAACAACGAAAACAAGAGAAAATAGAGAAAACCAAGGAAAAAAACCAAGAAAGCCTAAAACATAGAGCGCGAGGACAACTACATGTTGAATGCGAGTTGTGTGCCCAAAGCCGAGGGCAGCGTCGTACATGTAGATGGTTAGAATCTTGAGGGTCGTGGGAGATCCGGCCGTCGCCAAGATCCTATGCCAAGCCGTATGCACAGACCGACGTGATTGGATTCAATTTCTCGGGTATTTTTTTTTCCGAATCCCTCTCGATGTCTCCACTCGATCTTAAAAGTTTCTTCCGCACAAAACTCAACAGAACTCATGAGATAGATTAGTACACATGAAAATAAATCACCCAATCATGTACTGTCAAGACAAGTTGCATAATTATTTTCAAACATTAGCTACTGTATAATATTATTTTCACACGTTATATCCCCAATATAAGCCATGAAAACTCTAGAACAAGCAGATAACAAAACTACAACAACAATCTGTCAAAACCAGATGTTGTAGTAATTTAATTACGATGCATACTTTTGAAACTCAAACTATTCTGACAAATTAGGACGTAACAGAGAATTTGTAATTCAGTACTGTTTAAAACTATCAGGAATTGATCATGTTCCAGTACAGATAAGAAATTCAAATACTTGAGGCAAACACTTAACAAACATGCAATTGCAACATCCTAAAGGCAAACCTTGGCACTTTTATTTTTATTTTACAGTGGTATATACAAGGGAATAATTATTTTTTATGTGAAACTTCCATGAAAAGATTTACATTATTTTCATGAGCATTAATACAAGTGTTCAAGGTCGACCCTCACATCTTCAATGCACAAGTTTTCAATCACTTCAATGCACAAGTGTTCAAGGTTCACCTATTTCGTAGGCGATACCGAATGCATAGGTCTCTTTTCGTGCGCATGGTTGAAGCTTGCAAGCAGAATTGCCATTTTTTTCACTTGGCGTAGGAATGCCGACGGTTTGCTTGGCTTTAGTTCATATCAAAAAATATCGCCGACGATGAGAGTGATTGTATATGGTGCTCGCCGACTACGCGGATGAATATCTTCACATTGGAGAAGATACCACCATCAAATGCATCCGTGTCTTTGTGAGGACAGTGATCCGGGTTTTTGGCCCGGAGTACCTTTGAGCTCCAAATGAGGAAGATACAAAGAAGCTCATGGCAATGAACGAAGAAAGGGGATGGCCAGGCATGCTAGGTAGTATTGATTGCATGCATTGGAGGCAGAAGAACTATGCGGTGGCTTGGGCAGGGTAATACACTGGCCACAAATGTAAACCCACCATTGTGCTTGAAGCGGTGGCCTCACATGATTTATTGCTTTGACATTGTTTCTTTGGTTTGTCGGGGTCTCTCAATGATATCAATGTCTTGCAACGATCTCATCTATTTGCTCAGCTAGCTAGTGGCAAAGCTCTTGCTTGCAACTATACCTTCAACGGCCATGACTATCCATGGGGTACTATCTTGCCGACTGTATTTATCCTTCATGGTCAACATTTGTGAAGACCATTAGTGACCCCAAAACCAAGAAACATATTATTTTTTTGCCGAAGCACAAGAAGCTTGCCGAAAGTATATTGAAAGGGCATTTAGTGTGCTGCAAGCTCGGTTTGCCGTTGTTCAAGGTCCCGCTCGCTTCTGGGATAAAAAATACCTCAGAAATATTATGACTGCTTGTGTAATTTTACATAACATGATCCTCGAAGATGAGAGGGATTTGGATTTAGAGTTTTATTATGACAATGTTGGTAGCCATGTGAAGGCTGCCAGGGACGCAGATGAGATCACTGCATTTCTTGACACCTGCCGGAAGATTGAGAACTATGATTCACACAACCAACTCCAGCATGATCTTATTGAGCATCGTTGGCAACTCTATGGGGGATAGATCCTCATTTTTTTCATTTGTATTTGTGTGTGATTTGAACAATTTTGTGTTGTAATAATTATTCGAATTTGAACATTTATTGTAATGAAAACGATTGTTGTATTGTGATTTCTTTTCAGACCATTTATATTCATATGTTTAATTTATATTATGATTCCATTTGGTTCACAATGTTGAAAATCTAGAAACTTCCATGAAAAGATTTACATTGTTTCCATGAGCATGAATACAAGTGTTCAAGGTCGACCCTCACATCTTTGATGCAAATCACTTCTTTTAAAAAATATTTAGGTTCTCCACTTTATTTTTTTGTTTTTCAAAAGCTTAAAAGAACGCACATGAAGAAAAAGACTCTAGAATTTCCGGGTTATCTCCAAGGCGGTGGTATCTTTAAAGCCATTAAAGTAGGCATAAAGGTGCAAGTAGGAAAAAATTGTATTTTGTATTTTGCATTTTAGTAAAAACAAGTTTACCCACAACTAAAGAAAGAAAACAAGAACAAGAATAAAAAACTAGTTAGTGATAAAAGCAAACAGGCATACATGAAAATGTTCACCCTGCACTATTGCTTCCTGGCAACGGCGCAGGAAAAGAGCTTGATAATCCCCAAGTGCAAGGAATTGCCGTGGCACTTTTCGTTGATGGAGGTGGTAAATATGAAGTGTCAAACCCTCGAGGTGGTATTCGTGTTAATTACTACGAAGGTGGTTTTGTGAAAATTAATGGTGAGACCGGTAGCGAGGATGAACTTGTGGAGGCTATCTTTGAGGTTAGCCACGGCCTCGAGAGAGGCATGTTCTTTGATTAGGGTGTCCTCGGCGTATTGGAGCATCGTAAGGGGTCGATCGGGATAGATCGGGTGGCAGAGCTGGTTGGGGTGAGAAAACATTGGATGATTAAGCGTTGAAGCAAGTTGGTGATAATTATGAAAAGGTAGGGAGATAGGGGGTCACGCTGCTGGAGACCATTACGTGTGGTGTAGCTAACGACTCGACCTGTGCGTGTCTCTATTCAAAATTCAGAATAATTCGTTATCCTCCATCCTTGGAGTGAAGAACAAGTTTTCATTTCATCTGTCTCGTTACTTAGAGCAACTCCAATGGGGCGACCCATTTCGTTCGGCTGCGTCTGTTTGGGTCGGCGCGGACAAAACAGGAGGCCCAACGCGCCGACCCAAACCCGAATCTTGTCCACTTCGCGTCCGCGCCGACCCATTTGCGGCCCAAATTTGCGGCCCAAATGCGTCGGCGCGGACGCGGAACGGACGCCATGCGCGCCTCCTCGGTGTCCGCCGCGTCCTCACCTGGCGGCCGTCCAACTACCCGCGGTCAGCCTGGTCAACTTAATTTATGACCTCGGGCCCATGCGTCAGCGACGGCGGTCGTCCTTTTTTAAGCCGAGCGTGCGGCGGGGCCGTCCTCACCCGCTTCCAGAAGCCCCCGTCCCCATCTCGCCACCTCTGCTCCCTCGTCGGCGGCAACCCTAGCCACCCTAGCCTAGCCAAAATGGGGCTCTTCTCCGGCGCAGGCAGCAGCAAGTCCAAGGGCAAGGCCCCCGCCATTCCTTTTCCCTCTGAGTTCCTCCCGCCTCCGCCGGCGCCAGCTCGCCGACCGAGGCAGCCCGTCAATGTGCCAGTGCACCAGGCGAAGTGGCACTGGCAGCACCGCGTGCCTCTCCCGTACCCCGACGCCACCCTGCCGCATGACTGGCACCTGGATCCGGAGAGGATCCCAGTGCCGGCGGCGTCGCGGTCGGCTAGGGCGAACGCGGAGGAGGTGCGGCGCCGGCGGGCGCTGCTGACGCCGGAGCAGCGCAGCCAAGCCGCGTACGCCGTCGACTCGCCCAACTGGGCTCGTTGGTTCGCCTTTGAGCACGAGGAGCTGAGGCGACGCGGCGTCCGCGAAGTCGACCGCAGCGTGCCGCCGCCTCCGCTCGTCGTCCGCGAGGAGGACCAGGTAGGAGGACGCTGTCTTCCAGGAGAGCGAGGAGGACGAGCGGCGCAGGGTGGCAGAGGAGGCGGCGTACCAGGCGGCCATGGCGGAGGCCATGGCCCTCTCCGCGGCGGGCGACTGCGTCCTGCCGCCGGTGGCCCTGCCATCCCCCGTCAAGGCCGAGCCGGAGCCGGAGCCCCTCGAGCGCTACTCATGGACCGGGCGAGTGCGCGAGTGGGTCAGCGCTCCGTCGGTCTGGATGAGGGCGACGCCGGCGTAGGAGGCGGCGTACCTCGAGCAGTGGCGCCAGCGACGACTGGCCGAGGAGCGCCGCCACGGCGAATACCTCGAGATGCTCGAGCGCGACGCCGAGGCCGAGCAGCGCGAGATAGAGGAGGAGGCGGCACAGGCCGCGGCAGCACTGCGGGCGGCCGACATCGCCGCCGTCTGGAACACGACGTTCCCCTGGGCCGGCCCTGCGCCAACGCTCATCGACCTCACGGACCCCGAGGACGACGACGACGCCGCCTCCTAGTTTACCTTTTTTTTAATGTTCATTAATGCTAATGTGGACACGTGGACTCTCGCCGGCCTTCGTGGCCGGCTTTAATGTTTAATTAATGTTGTTTTTATTTTCGAAATGCTTGCATTCTTTTTTTTTCGCGTCGACAAAATGGTTCGGACCAGCGTTAACCGCATGCGCCGACCCAAACACAAAAACAGACGTTGATGTTCTACGGACAAAAAGCGAACTAAATCGTGGTCGCCCTGTTCGAGTTGCTCTTACCGAAGGATGGGCGCGCGACGATCGAAGAGCCATGACCTTTTGGGTAAGAACGCACGCGTCGACGTCGACGTCCATGACTGACCCAATCCAGTGTAGTTAACAGTATACTATTAGTAATATAGTAATGGCATGGTAGCAGCACGTGCCCGGGCTGCGAACTTCCAGCGGCTTTTGTCGTGTAAGAATGCAAGTGGTACGTAGCTTTGCATGCGTCCTCCGAAAGATCCCCAACTAACCACACCTCTAAGCATGGTTAATATTATAGCCAACTGCAAGATATAACATGTTGTCATGTCATTTACAATTAATATAATAGCTAACACGTATAATAGTTGGCTATAAGAAAGTATTACTTTGTCAACATTTGGTCCATCTTTCAGTCTCACAAAGCTTCTTGGAGCTCATGCTCCAGCCGGCTGTAAGTCTACAGCCCGCTTCTCTTCTCTCTCCATTTCTCTCTCTTTCAACTCAGCAATAATACAATATTTAAATTGTTACAACTCGCTCACATCACCTTATTATACTTATTCTAAGCTTAGCTACTAATGACTCAGCTCGTAGCTAGGCGCTGTGCAAAACGATTCCATATCCGCCAAGCAGATCCAGCTTGGATCGATGCCGGAGCTAGCATGATCCGTAAATCATGCCGCTGCCAAATTAACAAGTCCCAACTCGGCAATCCATGCATGCATGTAATCAGTCGAGCGATGTACCTTTTGCCTTACATATACTCTGTATAGTAGTATGTGTCTGTCTGGTGGGTTGTCAGCTGCAAATGCATATACAAACCGGGAGGGAGGCAAGTTGCAGGAAGTGGCACGTGCCGAGGCGCCGGCACCGGTAACCATTGCCAAGCAGCCTCAATCGCGCGCCACCATTCGATTTTTTCGACCTTGGTCCATGCGACCTGCACATGCATCTTGTCGAGGCACATGCGACTAATATGGGATGGAGGAAGTGTGTATCAAAATGCAAGGCATATTTTACCCTAATAATAATGTTGCAGGGCTGCGACGGGTCGGTGCTCATCGAGGGCCCCGGCACGGAGCAGGACGAGATCCCCAACAAGACGCTCCGCAGAGTGGCGCTGGACCTCATTGACCGCATCCGTATGCGCGTGCACAGCGCCTGTAGCCGTACGGTCTCGTGCGCCGACATCACCGTGCTCGCCACCCGTGAGTCGCTCGTCTTGGCCGGCGGGCCCCGCTTCGACGTCGCCCTCGGCCGGCGTGACTCCTCCTTCCCGGCGTCGCCGGTCCAGGTCGGCCTGCTGCCGGCGCCCTTCCACACCGTCGACAAGCTCATCAAGTCCTTCGGCGACCGCGGCCTCGACGTGGCGGACCTGGTGTCCCTCTCCGGCGCGCACACCTTCGGCGTCGCCCACTGCCCGGCCTTCGATGACCGCTTCAAGAATGGCTTCGACACGAACCCGGCCATCGACCCCAAGTTCGCCACGGAGCTGCGGAACAAGTGCGCCAAGGACACCCCCGAAGGCACCCAGAAGCAGAACCTCGACGTGCGCACGCCAGACACCTTCGACAACAAGTACTACTTCGACCTGATCGCGAGGCAGGGGCTGTTCAAGTCGGACCAGGGCCTCTTCAACCACCCCACCACCAAGCGCATGGCCACCCGCTTCTCACTCAACCAGGATGCCTTCTTCGAGCAGTTCACCAGGTCCATGGCCAAGATGGTCAACATGGACCTGCTCACCGGCAACAAGGGTGAGATCCGGGCCAGATGCTCTATCCCCCACGCATAGAGGCCGCCACCACCAGCGACGACGAGGGGATCTCCGCCGACATGTAAGAGTTGTTCGATGTAATGTAGAGTTCGGGAGCGAACTGTGTGACGCCCGCACGGTGGTCAAGTAGATGTGTTTGTTTGTGTGCTGTGCTATCTAGTCAATAAGATGAGTGGTCAATCCGTATGCTTCCTGGCATATGATCGATCGAGGTAGGTTCTTTTTGGACACCGGTTTAAGATCTTCAGTAACATCGTAATGTTCTTTTTAGATTTCCAACATCACTAAGCTGCAAAATCAGAAATGGTGCCATGTCACTGCCAGAACACTGTATGCTATTGCTACCATGTCACTGGCAGTGTTCTGTGTTCACTGTGCGATGGTCAACGTATATAACATAAGCCCAATAATGAAACGGAAACTTCTGCACGACATAGAGAAACGATCAGCCGACTATGGTGGAGAGAAAGTACATTATCATCAGCTACTTAACAACCAGTAGTCGAAATCCATGGCCGGTTGCTTAATTTTAGAGCCTTCAAATTCATGTCAAGCCACACTGTACAGCTAAGACAGTTTTTTTATTGAGCAGTGCTTCGGTACACCCCTAGGAAACTTTGAAACGGGCATTCTCGTGCATCCACATGAATCATTAGATTAATTAACAGAAAAGCTAGCTGGCTGACTTTTGCTGGGAAAGGGGTGGCAAATGAACCCCTTTTGATAGCAGCTTTAGTTTTGAGACGAGATCAAACGATGGCAGTTTTAAATGAAAAATTGCCTTCTCTGACAGAAACTGCCATGTCGCTCTGAAAAAACTGCCACCCATCACAACTAAAAATGCCAGCAAAATCGTTCGCAAATGCCACCCCCTCCTGGCAAACATTCGCCAGTTAAGGGGTTCTTAATTCATCCTCAAATTTGTTGGGTAATTAGTTATGCGGGCACCAGCCCGCACACATGTGAGACGTGACCTATTCCTGGCCTTGGCGGTGCACCACCGACACTCTAATCATTCCAACGATCACTTTCCTCTTCCTTATTACCGCGGGTGAGTACCTTCGTGAGCCATCTCATGGTACAACAAATGGCCTATCTACACGAAGAGCAGCGGGACAGATTGATGCATCAGAAGAATGCAGCAAGCGTCTTAAGAATTTAGGAAAGAGACCGGCTAGGAGACAGGAAATGATTCTGTTGCGATGGGGCCCGCGGGGCTGAGTTCTTGGAGACAACACCTATGGTGTGACTGGGTGATTCATCCTAGCTTGACATCGCAAACATGTTTACATGTGACCCATTGGCCTCCCCACGACTGCTCTCCGGTACCAATGGTCCTATATTGCCTTAAAACGCCATTTTGATTTTTACGAGATTTTTTCGTCGCCGTCTGTGAGGCGGAACAAAACAGATCACTTTTCATCTTCGGTAGGTTGATCTGCCGGAACTCCATTCCTATGGGTGTAGGAATTTGAAGCCATTGTCATCACCGACAATTTGTTCGTCATTGAGATCATCATCTCCATCACCATTTACATCAGCACCATCCCCATCATCACCTTCATCTCCCTCTTTTTTTAATCTATGAACTATTACCTCAGATCTATTGTTGAGATTACTCTCTGGTGTTGATTACTGCTTATAGTTGATGCTTAGAGGTTTAATTGATGAAAGATTCTTATGTTCAAATTGTTTTTTTATATCAATACCCCCATTGATCATGATTCATATGATGTCTTATGAGTAGTCCATTACGTTCTTGAGGAATGGGCGAAACCTTGTTGCTAGTAATCATGTGAAATTGAATAAAGTTCAATGTTTTGATATTATGTTTTGATGTGATTCTTTAGTGGTGATGAGCGAATGTCGACGGCATATCACTTCACCTTGATAGGCCTAGAGGAGAGCATTGTGTGGTCAATTTTTCTATGATGGATGGTTGGTGTGACAGAAATTTTCATACCCTAAGTTCATGAACTATTGCATAAGGGCTTGTTGTAACCCTAGAATTTAATGCTATAGTTAGATGTTATCTTAATTACTCTTGTATAGTTGCCGATGCTTGCATTAAGAGTTCAATCGTAAGTATGTATCTTATTCGTGTAAGAATAGTTCATTACCATAGGTTCCACCACACAGCAATTATCAAAGCTATGAAAGTTAAACTCAACGGAACTTGATGAAAACAACTTGCTGAAATTCTTGTGTGTCCTTGAGACGATCTGACCCTTATAAGTGCCGGCTTGTCCTTAGCACAATTAAGAATTGGGCCATTTGTTGCACCATTGATCTTTTGTTATGTAAGTTCTTGCAATTGTTCTTGTGATCGAACAAACCATCAGACACTCTTTCACAGCTTTTAGAGTGATTCATTGTTGATTTATATCGACCAATTGTCCAAGTCCTTCTGATTCTCATTGGGTTCTATACTCTTACTTATCGAAAAGGGCTACAATAGATCCCCTACACTCGTGGGTTCTAGCGCCATCGTAGAAGAGGGGAAGGGCCCACCAGGGCCCGCCTTCTTCTTCTTCTTCTTCCTTGGCCTTCTCCCTTGGAAGGAGGTGTGTTTCCCCCTATGGTTTTTGGTGGCTATCATGGAGAGGAAGAGAGCTTCCCTCGAGATTGGGTCTCAGTTTCAAGGGGGTCTTTTTCAAGCTGTGGAAATCTATCTTGCTCGCCATTTTAGAATTTTCTTGGAGATCCGTAAGTACGAAAAACTCAAAAAAATGGTGGATCTAAAAAACCGCGTGCAAGCTCTCGCCATAAGGGTGACCCCTGCACAATTTTGTGGGACCCATGGACATCCCTTATGACTCAGCTTAGGCCTAGGGCACGTGGGTTGGATGAGTAGAAACCTTGTGGGCCCATCTGGTTGTCTCCTTTTGCAAGTCTTTGTGACCCGAGAAAATATTTGTGCTTAATAGTTTTCATATTTTTCTGAGTTCAGGAAGTTCCCTGAAAACAAAAAGGTAGGATATGCAACTCTGCCTTTCCGACAATTTTAGTAGGTTAGCCTAATAAATATAAAGTTAAATTGATAATTTAGTGGCATGAGAACTTTGAAAATTATAGATACACCTAGTACGTATCAGGTAGCACTAGAGAAGAACCAATATGAATTGTTGTTGTTATTGTGTAATCATTTGAATATGTGTTTGTATTTTTTTGTGCAAGCGTTGATGTTCGTCGGTCATTTTTATAAACAACGGTATTTTGTTATCAACTATACAACAAGCACATGTTTTAGTTTATTAATGAACCAACTATAACACTTAAAACACATTTGACCATGGAATAGAACCTACTATAAAGAAACATCCAAATGATCTCGTGAAAAGCTGCCTGTACGCACGTTATATATTCTAGAAATATTTAGATGCTTATACACAATTACAAACTAGAAACTACTATCAAGATATTTGATTGACAGCACACTTCAGAGATCTCAATGAAAATATTGAAGAGAGAGAGAGAGAAATGATATATATACACTTTAACTCACCAAGTGTCACAAGTTAATATATAGTTTTCTGTTATTTGTTTACTCGTATCTATGTGAATTTGGTTCAAAGATCATTTTAAAGGGCAATATCACAAAAATGAAACCTCTCCTACAACAACTGTCTAAGTTTAGTCGAGCACAAATGTATTCTTCAATGATATACATTAAAGCTATATAATAAAAATACTATAATTAATGGTAAGAAACTTTATAATGTGATTAATTATGCTCAACAAATAGTTTTAAAATAGTTACTAAGATTATCTGTTGTAAAAATGAGCTATAAATAAGTATAAAAGTTTAGTACAAATGTTTTGTACTTGCCTTGCCCCGGAGTTATTCTGACCTGCTCTATTTAATTAAAAAAAATCATAATTTATTGATTGTATAGTAGAACCAGGTTGATTACTTCTTTAATAATTATAATATTAGTTATCGTGTTCACGTCTTCAAAGATTATAGGCAAACAAGTTCATGTATTATATACTCATCTAACTGAAAAAAGGAATAATTAAATGTGTTTATCATGTATTTACAAATCAATTGTATCTTGTGTTAAATTAAAATTTTATATTCATTTGGAGGACTAATGCAATACTAATTTGGATTGGTCCCAACTATACAAAATGTATAATTAATTAAATAAATAATCATCTATTCCACACTAATAATAATCCAATTAATATATCTTATAATTAACGAACCAATTAAATTGCACTTATAAATATCGTAGTACTAGATGATTAACCCACACAGTGTTGTGGGAACGATATGCGCTATTTTGAAGATAGCTTCTAATTTGCCGTAGGAATGTGTAGAGATTTTTTGAAAATAAACAAGGTTGTATAATTTAAATAATACATACACTGAGAACCAATGTGAATGTTTTCCAAAACCACACAATTTTAAAATTTTGTGAACATTTTTCAAATTTAGGAACTTTTATTAGAATTTCAAACATTTTACAAATCCGAGAAATTTCTGCAAATTTGAGAACTTTTATCGAATTTACAATATCTTTTCGAGTTCATGGATATTTTCCATATTTATGAACTTTTTTAAATCCATGAAAGTTTTAAAATTCGTGACCAAAAAATTGAGTTCATGATAATTTCAAAAATTCATTAAATTTTCCAATTCTGCGATTTTGTAAAAAAAATGTGTAATCTTTCCAAACCCATGAACTTTTTCCAAATTTGTGAACTATTTTCAAATTCAGGATTTTTATTCAATTTTATGATATTTTTACAAATCACGAACAATGTTTGTTCTTCATGGACATATTTTCAAATTTCCAAATATTTTTGGTATTCACAAACATCTTTTTAAAATTTGTGATTTATTTTGGGTTCAAGAACTATTTTTTTAAAATTTATGAATTTTTTAAAACATTGGGACATTTTTGGAATGTATGATTTTTTAGTCTATAGAAAACTGAAAGTCATTTTTTTCTGAACGAATATCTTGCTGGTCTTTTAAATGGCTTGTGCGACTGAATAATAGACCCCTTGTAAGAAAAAGGCTATCAAACCAGTCAACCACCGAGTGAACTGAGCTGAGCGCTATATGGGCAGCGGCCCACCTTAAGCTCGCGTGAGCACGCGTTCTTTGGCGCCCAAAGCGCTCGTTAGAAGAACTCCGATCCACACTACGTCTAGAGACCATCTATACAACGCTTCAAACGCCCGATAAGCCACTAGAGCTCGCGTTGACAGTAGCGGACCTCGGGCCATTAACATGATCGCTCGGCTGAACCAGACGCTTGGTCACGACCAATCCTAGTTTCCATGGGGCGTATCTATACGACAGCTCGTAAACAACGCTCTCAGCGTCAGGTCAAGGTGCAGGCGCTCGAAGGCGCACCTAGCGGGTCGGCCCATTAAATCCTTCGCTTCGATCGAACGCGACGTTGGAACGAAAAAAGAATGAGAACATAGGGGAGACTCCCCCAGAACGAGAGGCCAAATATTCGTTCGCTCGCTCACATCTCGCTGGTTTGACCAGTTGAAAATGTTCATAAAAAGTACGCAAAAGTGTCATGAATTTCAGAAAAAATCATGAATTTCAAAAACAAAGTTCATCGATTTTGAAAAAAACATTAATTATGAGAAAAAGCTCATCGACTTTGAAAAAAGTTTATCAAATTTTGAACCAAGTTCATCGAATTTGGGAAATAGTTCATCGATTTTGAAATAAGATCATCGAATTTGAAAAAAAGTTTTGTGATTTTGGAAAAGAAAAAAGAAAAGGAAAAAATAAAAAAGAAAAGGAAAAAAGAATAAAGGAAAAAAGAGAAGAAAAAGAAAAGAAAGAAAAGAGGTAGAAAAAAAGAAAAAAAAATACAAGCAATGTAAATCACATCGCGTGAAATGGAAGAAAAGAAGAAAAGGGAAGGAAATAGACACGGCAGTAGAGGTTTAAACTGATTGAAGGGGTCACGAGTTCGATTCTTGTCGGGCGCGTGTGCCCTTTTGTGCAGTTTTAACAGAGAAAAATGTAAATAGGCCGGACCAGAACGGAGAGGTGTGTGTGCCGGTTTATGAATTGCACAATAATGGGCGCATATGGTGCCAAATAGGAATTGGCCGTCTATACCTTGCTTCTTGCGAGTCTGAAGGAAGACTCGCGTCAAGCGAGGCACTAGATGGGCCTGCCCAAGCGCGTGCAGGCGACAGCCTAGTTTTGTTTTTATTCTTTTACATGTTTTTGTTTTCATTTTTTTACTGTTGTTTATACTTTCAAATAAATGTTACAAAAAGCACTACATTAGACATTAAAAAATGTTAATCAAGCATTTAAAAATGTTAAAACTGTATAGCAAAAATATTTATATGAAAAATGTATACCAAAAATATACAACCTGTTTTGAAAAATTCGATCATTTATTTAAAAAATGTAATCCAAGCATTTGAATTTGTTAATGTATTTAAAAAATGTAATCTAAGAATTTTTATTTTTTTAACTTATTTAAAAAATGTTAAAATTGTATAGAAAAAAATCTTGACCATGTATCCAAAAAATTAACTGGTATTTAAAAAATGTTTACCAAGTATTGAAAAACATGTTGACCATCTATTCAGAAAATGCAGACCTATTGAACAAATGTTAATCCTATTCTGGAAAATGTTAAATGTGTAAGAGAAAATATATTATATACTCCCTCCATCCGGAAATACTTGTCCGAGGAATGGATGTATCTAGATGTATTTTAGTTCTAGATACATCTATTTGTTTCCATTTCTACGACAAGTATTTCCGGACGGAGGGAGTATATACAAAACATGTGTATAGAAAAACAGTGAAAACCCGAGAGAAAACAAAAGAAAACCGATGAAAAAACATAAAGAAACAGCCAAGATCAAAGAAAAATGGAGAATAAATAAATAAAAGAAAAAAGCCCGTGAAAATAAAGAAAAAATCAAAGAAAAACAAAGGGAAAATAGAGAAATGAAAAAATCAGTAAAAACAGGGAAAGCAACAAAGAAAAATCGATGAAAAAACAAGAAAACCAGTGGAAACCCGGTTGTGTTCCTTCAAGTTGGGCATCGTTCTTATCTATCACAAATCTGAGCGTGACATACTGGCTCCTAGTGCTACGAAGAAACCATGCCGGCTCACCTCGCTGGGCAAGGCTAGCCTTGCCAGCGGAGGCTAGCCAAATCGGCTCGCTCAAGCAAATGAGGAAAAAGCTGGAAACTGCAGGCAACGAGACAAGCTGACCGAGGAACCAAACCCTTTGCTTTTTGCTTCACGCGGTAAGGCGAACTTTTTTTTTTTTTGAGAAGGAGGATCACCCCTGGCCTCTGCATCCGACAGGGACGGAGCCAGGATTTGAGCATAGGGGGGGACGAAGATGACGGTTTTCATACATTGTTTTAGTTCAATGACCATACAAGAGCAACACGAGATAATATATATTTTGCACTTAGAAAACATTTAGATTTCTATTAGTTTGGATGTAGCACTAATACCAAAAAACTGCATGTAACAAATTCAGAATCTCATATTGTGTACTTTGGATTCTAGTTTGTTGTGCAATTTCTATTTGCGCTAAATATTTGATTGGCAGTTTGTATATAAACTAAATATATGATATTGGGGCTATTATGTATATAGACAATATGTATAATTTATAACCGACCAGACAAACGGTATCTAGCGTCTAGCAGTTTTATACCGATCTAGTAATAGTAATAACATATGATATCCAAGACATGAAATCGTGATATGATTACCTTAGATCAGGCACGAGTTGTATAGTGTTGTTCTGATTGTGAAATCTGACGCGCCTGACACAGGGATATCATGAAATTGGTGCATAGACAGGCCGCAGGCGACCCCATCACCGCCGGAAGTTGGCGATGCCCTAGCATACGCGGGTGACAGACGACGAATACACGCATCGCCAGCGTCCTAGCGCAGGGGAGACAATCAACGAACACAGGGATCGCCGCCAGACGCTGGCGATGCCCTAGTGCATGGGGGCGGCTGCTGGTAGTCAACTAATCCATCATCATCGAGTAGTGCAGGTGCATTCGGTCCAGAATACAAAAGTTACGTATCCATCTAATGGGAGGCTTGGGCCTTTTCAGTAACTTGGCGCTTGACTACTACCGAATATTTAATTACTTTGATGATCTGGTACTAATTATCGCAAGTTAACAAAAGTTGTACACCCCCCCCCCCCCCCCCCCCTCCCCCAAATCGATGGGGTGGCCGAGCGATTGGTGGGGGGGGGGGGTCTGGCTCCGCCTCCTGGTATCCGATGCATACGGCCATATTATTAAAATGTGTCAACAAAATACAAAGTCTGCAATCCAGTACAACTCACAAAGGGGGGGGGGGGGGGGGGGGTGGGGGGTGTTCTGGTCCCCCCCTTTCGGCCCCCCCCACTGGCTCCGCCTCCTGGTATCCGACAGATGCATGCGGCCATATTATTAAAAGGTGTCAACAAAATACAAAGTCTGCAATTCAGTACAGCTCGCAAACGGAGCAAAAGAAAACAAAATTTATCCAAAAGAAAATAAAGCCACAACCGGCATATAAACAGGACGAGATGACTAAACACCTATCTTATTATTGGATCGGCATCCAAACCGACTGAAGATGCCCCGCGCTACCATCTCCCAACGGTTGCACCCAGTAACCAAATGCTCCCCAGAGTCTGTAGGAGTGAGCAACGACCACGTACGGATCCATGCCATAGCTCTGAAGATGACCTGCAAGAAATTTAAAATATTTTGTGTGCTAAAGATCATATCATTCCTGTCATATAGCCCACAATAATGCACATATTTCTATCCGAATACATTGCCGCAATAACTGGTTCTACTCCAGTTAGCCACATCCCAAATAACGTGTCAATGCTATCTGGAGGACTAATATTGAAGGCTATATGAATGGTGCGCCAAAGAAGCTTCGCCAGAAGGCAATCAATAAAAAGGTGTTGTATTGTTTCATCCTGGTCACAAAAACAACAACGTGCACTGCCTACCCATCTTCGCCTAAGCAAATTATCATTGATAAGGATACACTTACTTGTGGACAAACCACATGAAGATTTTAATTCGCAAGGGAACCTTAATTTTTCAAATATGAATCGTGTTGGGGAACGCAACATGCAATTTCAAAAAAATTCTACGCTCATGCAAGATCTATCTAGGAGATGCATAGCAACGAGAGGGGGAGAGTGTGTCCACGTACCCTCATAGACCGAAAGCGGAAGCGTTAGCTTAACGCGGTTGATGTAGTCGAACGTCTTCGCGATCCAACCGATCAAGCACCGAACGTACGGCACCTCCGAGTTCTGCACACGTTCAGCTCGATGACGTCCCTCGAACTCTTGATCCAGCAAAGTGTCGAGGGAGAGTATCGTCAGCACGACGGCGTGGTGATGTGATCCGTGCAGGGCTTCGCCTAAGCACTACGACAATATGACCGGAGGAGTAAACTGTGGAGGGGGGCATCGTACACGGCTAAGAGAACAATTGATGTGTCTCCAAGGGGTGCCCTGCCCACGTATATAAAGGAGGGAGAGGGAGGGAGGCAGCCATAGGGGCGCGCCAAGAGAGGGGAGTCCTACTAGGACTCCTAGTCCTAGTAGGATTCGCCCCCCCCCCCCTCTTATTCCTTCTCATGGAGGGGAAAAAAGAGGGAAGGAGAGGGAGAGGGAGAAGGAAAGGGGGGCCGCGCCCCCTTCCCTAGTCCAATTCGAACTCCCCATTGGGGGGGGGGGGGGCGCCACTTCCTTGTGGCCTGCCTTGCCTCTCCCCTATGGCCCATGAGGCCCATTACTTCCCCCGGGGGGTTCCGGTAACCTCCCGGTACTCCGAAAAATACCCGAAACAATCCGGAACCATTCCGACGTCCGAATACTATCGTCCAATATATCAATATTTACCTCTCGACCATTTCGAGACTCCTCGTCATGTCTGTGATCTCATCCGGGACTCCGAACAATCTTCAGTCACCAAAACACATAACTCATAATACAAATCTTCATCGAACGTTAAGCGTGCGGACCCTACGGGTTCGAGAACTATTTAGACATGACCGAGACATATCTCCGATCAATAACCAACAGCGGAACCTGGATGCTCATATTGGTTCCTACATATTCTACGAAGATCTTTATCGGTCAAACCGTAATGACAACATACGTCATTCCCTTTGTCATCGGTATGTTACTTGCCCGAGATTCGATCGTCGGTATCTCCATACCTAGTTCAATCTCGTTACCGGCAAGTCTCTTTACTCGTTCCGTAATGCATCATCCCGTAACTAACTCATTAGTCACATTGCTTGCAAGGCTTATCATGATGTGCATTACCGAGAGGGCCCAGAGACACCTCTCCGATACTTGGAGTGACAAATCCTAATCTCGATCTATGCCAACCCAACAAACACCTTCGGAGACACCTGTAGAGCATCTTTATAATCACCCAGTTACGTTGTGATGTTTGATAGCACACAAGGTGTTCCTCCGGTATTCGGGAGTTGCATAATCTCATAGTCAAAGGAATATGTATAAGTCATGAAGAAAGCAATAGCAATAAAACTTAATGACCATTATGCTAAGCTAACAGATGGGTCTTGTCCATCACATCATTCTCCTAATGATGTGATCCCGTTCATCAAATGACAACACATGTCTATGGTTAGGAAACTTAACCATCTTTGATTAACGAGCTAGTCTAGTAGAGGCATACTAGGGACACAATGTTTTGTCTATGTATTCACACATGTATCAAGTTTCTAGTTAATACAATTCTAGCATGAATAATTAATATTTATCATGATATAAGGAAATATAAATAACAACTTTATTATTGCCTCTAGGGCATATTTCCTTCAGTCTCCCACTTGCACTAGAGTCAATAATCTAGATTACATTGTAATGATTCTAACACCCATGGAGTCTTGGTGCTGATCATGTTTTGCTCGTGGAAGAGGTTTAGTCAACAAGTCTGCAACATTCAGATCCGTATGTATTTTGCAAATCTCTATGTCTCCCTCCTTGACTTGATCGCGGATGGAGTTGAAGCGTCTCTTGATGTGTTTGGTTCTCTTGTGAAATCTGGATTCCTTTGCTAAGGCAATTGCTCCAGTATTGTCACAAAAGATTTTCATTGGACCCGATGGACTAGGTATTACACCTAGATCGGATATGAACTCCTTCATCCAGACTCCTTCATTTGCTGCTTCCGAAGCAGCTACGTACTCCGCTTCACACGTAGATCCCGCCATGACGCTTTGCTTGGAACTGCACCAACTGACAGCTCCACCATTCAATATAAATATGTATCTTGTTTGTGACTTAGAGTCATCCGGATAAGTGTCAAAGCTAGTATCAACGTAACCATTTACGACGAGCTCTTTGTCACCTCCATAAACGAGAAACATATCCTTAGTCCTTTTTAGGTATTTCAGGATGTTCTTGACCGA
The DNA here is from genome assembly GCA_011799875.1 of Thinopyrum elongatum. NCBI lineage: Eukaryota > Viridiplantae > Streptophyta > Magnoliopsida > Poales > Poaceae > Thinopyrum > Thinopyrum elongatum. Next base: position 716,136,399 of record CM022298.1, read on the forward strand.
TGTCCAGTGATCCTCTCCTGGATTACTTTGGTACCTCCCTGCTAGACTTATAGCAAGGCACACATCAGGTCTGGTACACAGCATTGCATACATGATAGAACCTATGGCTGAGGCATAGGGAATGACTTTCATTTTCTCTCTATCTTCTGCAGTGGTCGGGCATTGAGTCTGACTCAACTTCACACCTTGTAACACAGGCAAGAACCCTTTCTTTGACTGATCCATTTTGAACTTCTTCAAAACTTTATCAAGGTATGTGCTTTGTGAAAGTCCAATTAAGCGTCTTGATCTATCTCTATAGATCTTGATGCCCAATATATAAGCAGCTTCACCGAGGTCTTTCATTGAAAAATTCTTATTCAAGTATCCTTTTATGCTATCCAGAAATTCTATATCATTTCCAATCAATAATATGTCATCCACATATAATATTAGAAATGCTACAGAGCTCCCACTCACTTTCTTGTAAATACAGGCTTCTCCAAAAGTCTGTATAAAACCATATGCTTTGATCACACTATCAAATCGTATATTCCAACTCCGAGATGCTTGCACCAGTCCATAAATGGATCGCTGGAGCTTGCACACTTTGTTAGCACCTTTAGGATCGACAAAACCTTCTGGTTGCATCATATACAACTCTTCTTTGAGAAATCCATTAAGGAATGCAGTTTTGACATCCATTTGCCAGATTTCATAATCATAAAATGCGGCAATTGCTAACATGATTCGGACAGACTTTAGCATCGCTACGGGTGAGAAGGTCTCATCGTAGTCAACTCCTTGAACTTATCGAAAACCTTTCGCAACAAGTCAAGCTTTGTAGACAGTAACATTACCGTCAGCGTCAGTCTTCTTCTTGAAGATCCATTTATTCTCTATGGCTTGCCGATCATCGGGCAAGTCAACCAAAGTCCACACTTTGTTCTCATACATGGATCCCATCTCAGATTTCATGGCCTCAAGCCATTTCACGGAATCTGGGCTCATCATCGCTTCCTCATAGTTCGTAGGTTCGTCATGGTCTAGTAACATGACTTCCAAAACAGGATTACCATACCACTCTGGTGCGGAACGTACTCTGGTTGACCTACGAGGTTCGGTAGTAACTTGATCTGAAGTTTCATGATCATCATCATTAGCTTCCTCACTAATTGGTGTGGGCATCACTGGAACTGATTTCTGTGATGAACTACTTTCCAATTCAAGAGAAGGTACAATTACCTCATCAAGTTCTACTTTCCTCCCACTCACTTCTTTCGAGAGAAACTCCTTCTCTAGAAAGTATCCATTCTTAGCAACAAAGATTTTGCCTTCGGATCTGTGATAGAAGGTGTACCCAACAGTTTCTTTTGGGTATCCTATGAAGACGCACTTCTCCGATTTGGGTTCGAGCTTATCAGGCTGAAGCTTTTTCACATAAGCATCGCAACCCCAAACTTTAAGAAACGACAGCTTAGGTTTCTTGCCAAACCACAGTTCATACAGTGTCGTCTCAACGGATTTAGATGGTGCCCTATTTAACGTGAATGCAGCTGTCTCTAATGCATAACCCCAAAACGATAGTGGTAAATCGGTAAGAGACATCATAGATCACACCATATCTAATAAAGTACGGTTACGACGTTCGGACACACCATTACGCTGTGGTCTTCCAGGTGGCGTGAGTTGCGAAACTATTCCACATTGTTTTAAATGAAGACCAAACTCGTAACTCAAATATTCGCCTCCGCGATCAGATCGTAGAAACTTTATTTTCTTGTTTTGATGATTTTCCAATTCACTCTGAAATTCTTTGAACTTTTCAAATGTTTCAGACTTATGTTTCATTAAGTAGATATGTCCATATCTGCTCAAGTCATTTGCGAAGGTCAGAAAATAACGATACCCACCGCGAGCCTCAACACTCATCGGACCGCATACATCGATATGTATTATTTCCAATAAGTCAGTAGCTCGCTCCATTGTTCCGGAGAACGGAGTCTTAGTCATCTTGCCCATGAGGCATGGTTCGCAAGCATCAAATGATTCATAATCAAGTGATTCCAAAAGCCCATCTGCATGGAGTTTCTTCATGCGCTTTACACCAATATGACCTAAACGGCAGTGCCACAAATATGTTGCACTATCATTATCAACTTTGCATCTTTTGGCATCAATATTATGAATATGTGTATCACCATGATCGAGATTCAAGAAAAATAGACCACTCTTCAAGGGTGCATGACCATAAAAGATATTACTCATATAAATAGAACAACCATTATTCTCTGATTTAAATGAATAACCGTCTCGCATTAAACAAGATCCAGATATAATGTTCATGCTCAACGCTGGCACTAAATAACAATTATTAAGGTCTAAAACTAATCCCGAAGGTAGATGTAGAGGTAGCGTGCCGATGGCGATCACATCGACCTTGGAACCATTCCCGACGCGCATCATCACCTCGTCCTTAGCCAATCTCCGTTTAATCCGTAGCCCCTGTTTCGAGTTGCAAATATGAGCAACAGAACCAGTATCAAATACTCAGGCGCTACTACGAGCATTAGTAAGGTACACATCAATAACATGTATATCAAATATACCTTTGTTCACTTTGCCATCCTTCTTATCCGCCAAATACTTGTGGCAGTTCCGCTTCCAGTGACCAGTCCCTTTGCAGTAGAAGCACTCAGTTTCAGGCTTGGGTCCAGACTTGGGCTTCTTCCCGGGAGTGACAACTTGCTTGCCAATCTTCTTGAAGGTCCCCTTCTTTCCCTTGCCCTTTTTCTTGAAACTAGTGGTCTTGTTAACCATCAACACTTGATGCTCTTTCTTGATTTCTACCTCCGCAGCTTTGAGCATAGCGAAGAGCTCAGGAATTGTCTTATTCATCCCTTGCATATTATAGTTCATCACGAAGCCTTTGTAGCTTGGTGACAGTGATTGAAGAACCTTGTCAATAACACTATCATCCGGAAGATTAACTCCCAGCTGAGTCAAGTGGTTATGATACCCAGACATTCTGAGTATGTGTTCACTGACAGAACTATTCTCCTCCATCTTGCAGCTATAGAACTTGTTGGAGACTTCATATCTCTCAACTCGGGCATTTGCTTGAAATATTAACTTCAATTCCTGGAACATCTCATATGCTCCATGACGTTCAAAACGTCTTTGAAGTCCCGATTCTAAGCCGTAGAGCATGACACACTGAACTATAGAGTAGTAATCAGACCACGTTTGCCAGACGTTCAAAGTGTCTACATTAGCGGGAGGGGGCTTGTCACCTAGCGGTGCATCAAGGACATAATTCTTCTGTGCAGCAATGAGGATAATCCTCAAGTTACGGACCCAGTCCGTGTAGTTGCTACCATCATCTTTCAACTTAGTTTTCTCTAGGAACGCATTAAAATTCAAGGGAACGGTAGCACGGGCCATTGATCTACAACATGGATATGCAAAAACTATCAGGAGTAAGTTCACGATAAATTAAGTTCAATTAATCATATTACTTAAGAACTCCCACTTAGATAGACATCCCTCGAGTTATCTAAATGATCACGTGATCCATATCAACTAAACCATGTCCGATCATCATGTGAGATGGAGTAGTTTTCAATGGTGAACATCTCTATGTTGATCATATCTACTATATGATTCACGTTCGACCTTTCGGTCTCAGTGTTCCGAGGCCATGTCTGTACATGCTAGGCTCGTCAAGTTTAACCCGAGTATTCCGCACGTGCAAAACTGTCTTGCACCCATTGTATGTGAACGTAGAGCTTATCACACCCGATCATCACGTGATGTCTCGGCACAACGAACTGTCGCAACGGTGCATACTCAGGGAGAACACTTATACCTTGAAATTTTAGTGAGGGATCATCTTATAATGCTACCGCCGTACTAAGCAAAATAAGATGCATAAAAGATAAACATCACATGCAATCAAAATATGTGACATGATATGGCCATCATCATCTTGTGCCTTTGATCTCCATCTCCAAAGCACCGTCATGATCTCCCTCGTCACCGGCATGACACCTTGATCTTCATCGTAGCGTCGTTGTCGTCTCGCCAACTATTGCTTCTACAACTATCGCTAACGCATAGTGATAAAGTAAAGCAATTACATGGCGATTGCATTTCATACAATAAAGCGACAACCATAAGGCTCCTGCCAGTTGCCGATAACTTTTACAAAACATGATCATCTCATACAATAACGTATATCACATCATGTCTTGACCATATCACATCACAACATGCCCTGCAAAAACAAGTTAGACGTCCTCTACTTTGTTGTTGCAAGTTTTACGTGGCTGCTACGGGCTTCTAATAAGAACCGTTCTTACCTACGCATCAAAACCACAACGATGTTTCGTCAAGTTTGCTGTTTTAACCTTCAACAAGGACCGGCCATAGTCAAATTCGATTCAACTAAAGTTGGAGAAACAGACACCCGCCAGCCACCTTTATGCAAAACAAGTTGCATGCCTGTCGGTGGAACCGGTCTCATGAACGCGGTCATGTAAGGTTGGTCCGGGCCGCTTCATCCAACAATACCGCCAAATCAAAATAAGACGTTGGTGGTAAGCAGTATGACTATCATCGCCCACAACTCTTTGTGTTCTACTTGTGCATATCATCTACGCATAGACCTGGCTCAGATACCACTGTTGGGGAACACAGCATGCAATTTCAAGAAAAATCTACGCTCATGCAAGATCTATCTAGGAGATGCATAGCAACGAGAGGGGGAGAGTGTGTCCACGTACCCTCGTAGACCGAAAGCGGAAGCGTTAGCTTAACGCGGTTGATGTAGTCGAACGTCTTCGCGATCCAACCGATCAAGCAGCGAACGTACGGCACCTCCGAGTTCTGCACACGTTCAGCTCGATGACGTCCCTCGAACTCTTGATCCAGCAAAGTGTCGAGGGAGAGTATCGTCAGCACGACGGCGTGGTGATGTGATCCGCGTAGGGCTTCGCCTAAGCACTACGACAATATGACCGGAGGAGTAAACTGTGGAGGGGGGCATCGCACACGGCTAAGAGAACAATTGATGTGTCTCCAAGGGGTGCCCTGCCCACGTATATAAAGGAGGGAGAGGGAGGGAGGCAGCCATAGGGGCGCGCCAAGAGAGGGGAGTCCTACTAGGACTCCTAGTCCTAGTAGGATTCGGCCCCCCCTCTTATTCCTTCTCATGGAGGGGGAAAAGGGGAAGGAGAGGGAGAGGGAGAAGGAAAGGGGGGCCGCGCCCCCTCCCCTAGTCCAATTCGGACACCCCATGGGGGGGGGGGGATGCCACTTCCTTGTGGCCTACCTTGCCTCTCCCCTATGGCCCATGAGGCCCATTACTTCCCCCGTGGGGTTCCGGTAACCTCCCGGTACTCCGAAAAATACCCGAAACAATCCAGAACCATTCCGATGTCCGAATACTATCGTCCAATATATCAATCTTTACCTCTCGACCATTTCGAGACTCCTCGTCATGTCTGTGATCTCATCCGGGACTCCGAACAATCTTCGGTCACCAAAACACATAACTCATAATACAAATCGTCATCGAACGTTAAGCGTGCGGACCCTACGGGTTCGAGAACTATGTAGACATGACCGAGACATATCTCCGATCAATAACCAACAGCGTAACCTGGATGCTCATATTGGTTCCTACATATTCTACGAAGATCTTTATCGGTCAAACCGTAATGACAACATACGTCATTCCCTTTGTCATCGGTATGTTACTTGCCCGAGATTCGATCGTCGGTATCTCCATACCTAGTTCAATCTCGTTACCGGCAAGTCTCTTTACTCGTTCCGTAATGCATCATCCCGTAACTAACTCATTAGTCACATTGCTTGCAAGGCTTATCATGATGTGCATTACCGAGAGGGCCCAGAGATACCTCTCCGATACTTGGAGTGACAAATCCTAATCTCGATCTATGCCAACCCAACAAACACCTTCGGAGACACCTGTAGAGCATATTTATAATCACCCAGTTACGTTGTGACGTTTGATAGCACACAAGGTGTTCCTCCGGTATTCGGGAGTTGCATAATCTCATAGTCAAAGGAATATGTATAAGTCATGAAGAAAGCAATAGCAATAAAACTTAACGATCATTCTGCTAAGCTAACGGATGGGTCTTGTCCATCACATCATTCTCCTAATGATGTGATCCCGTTCATCAAATGACAACACATGTCTATGGTTAGGAAACTTAACCATCTTTGATTAACGAGCTAGTCTAGTAGAGGCATACTAGGGACACAATGTTTTGTCTATGTATTCACACATGTATCAAGTTTCCAGTTAATACAATTCTAGCATGAATAATAAACATTTATCATGATATAAGGAAATATAAATAACAACTTTATTATTGCCTCTAGGGCATATTTCCTTCAAATCGATCTTGGGATTGGGCTAGAATTGATTAGATCCAACTACATAGATTTGACCGTAAACACCCCGCTTCCAGTTAACTTCCACTGGAAAGAATCATGCTGGTCAGAGAGTTGAACCGTTGGGGAACGTTGCATGGAAAACAAAAAAAATTCTACGCACACGCAAGATCTATCCATGGAGGTGCATAACAACGAGAGGGGAGAGTATGTCTACGTACCCTCGTAGACCGTAAGCGAAAGCGTTTAGTAACGCGGTTGATGTAGTCAAACTTCTTCGCGACCCAACCGATCAAGTAACGAACGTACGACACCTCCGCGTTCAGCACACGTTCAGCTCGGTGACATCCTCGCCTTCTTGATCCAGCAAGACGGGCGAAGTAGTGGATGAGTTCCAGCAGCACGATGCCGTGGTGACGGTGGTGGTGATGCTATCTCTGCAGGGCTTCGCCTAAGCACTCCGAAAATATGACCGAGGGACGAAACTGTGGAGAGGGGCGCCGCACACGGCTAAGAGATTGTCATGGTGTTGTGTGGCGCCCCCTCCCTCATATATATAGGTGGGGGGGGGGAGAGGGGAGGCAGCCAGGAGGCGCCCCAAGGGTGGCCGAATCCCCCTTGGGCTCCTGCCCTTGGCCGCCCCCCTTTCCTTGTTTGTACGCGGGAGGAAGGCAGGGGGAGGTGGTGTCCCCCCTTTTCCTTTCTCTCATGAGGAGGGAAAGGCAGGAGGGGCCAACCCTCTCCCTTTCCTCCCCCTAGGGCCGGCAGCCAGGGAGAGGGGCGCACCAGCCCCTTGTGGGCTAGTGTGTTCCCTCGTTTGGCCCATTAAGCCCATATAGCCTCCTGGGGCTTCCCGGAACCCCTTCCAGTGATCCGATGACTACCCGGTACCTCCCGAAACTCTTCCGGTGTCCAAATATCATCGTCCTATATATATCAATCTTTACCTCCGGACCATTTCGGACCTCCTCGTCATGTCAGTGATCTCATCTGGGACTCTGAACAACATTTGGTCACCAAATCACATAACTCATATAACACTATATCGTCAAGGAGCGTCAAGCGTGCGGACCCTACGGGTTCGAGAACTATGTAGACATGACCGAGAAACCTCTTCGGTCAATAACCAATAGCAGAACCTGGATGCCCTATTGGTTCCTACATATTCTATGAAGATCTTTATTGGTCGAACCTTATGACAACATACGTAATTCCCTTTGTCTGTTGGTATGTTACTTGCCTGAGATTCGATCGTCGGTATCTTCATACCTAGTTCAATCTCGTAACCAGCAAGTCTCTTTACTCATTCCGTAATACATCATCTCATAACTAACTCCTTAGTCACTTTGCTTGCAAGCTTCTTGTGATGTGTATTACAGAGAGGGCCCAGAGATACCTCTTCGATACACGGAGTGACAAATCCCAATCTCGATTCACGCCAACTCAACAGACACCTTTGGAGATACATGTAGAGCATCTTTATGATGACCCAGTTACGTTGTGACGTTTGATAGCACACAAGGTATTCCTCCGGTATCCGGGTGTTGCATGACCTCATGGTCAAAGGAACATGTATTTGACATTAAGAAAGCAGTAGCAATAAACTGAACGATCATATGCTAAGCTAACGGATGGGTCTTGTCCATCACATCATTCTCCTAGTGATGTGATCCCGTTATCAAATGACAACTCATTTCTATGGTTAGGAAACCTTAACCATCTTTGATCAACGAGCTAGTCTAGTAGAGGCTCACTAGGGACACGGTATTCATTTTATGTATCCACACATGTATTCAAGTTTTCGGTCAATACAATTGTAGCATGAATAATAAACCTTTATCATGATTTAGGAAATATAATAATAACCAATTTATTATTGCCTCTAGGGCATATTTCCATCAGTCTCCCACTTGCACTAGAGTCAATAATCTAGTTCACATCACCATGTGATTAGCACCCATAGTTCACATCGCCATGTGACTAACACCCAAAGAGTTTACTAGAGTCAATAATCTAGTTCACATCGTCATGTGAGTAATACCCAAAGAGTACTAAGGTGTGATCATGTTTTTCTTGTGAGAGAAGTTTAGTCAACGGGCCTGCCATATTCAGATCCATATGTATTTTGCAAATTTCTATGTGTACAATGCTCTGCATGTAGCTATTCTTGCTAACTGCTCCCACTTTCAATACGTATCCAGATTGAGACTTAGAGTCATCTGAATCTGTGTCAAAGTTTGCATCGACGTAACCCATTACGACGAACTCTTTTTCACCTCCATAACCGAGAAACATTTCCTTAGTCCTCTTAGGTAACTGAGGATAATTTTGACCGCTGTGCGGTGATCCACTCCTAGATCACTATTGTACCCCCTTGCCAAACTCATGGCAAGGCACACAATAGGTCTGCCACACAGCATGGCATACTTTCTAGAACCTATGGCTGAGGCATAGGGAATGCCTTTCATTCTCTCTCTATCTTCTGCCGTGGTCTGGCTTTGAGTCTTACTCAACTTCACACCTTGCAACACAGGCAAAAAACCCTTTCTTTGACCGATCCATTTTGAACTTCTTCAAAACTTTGTCAAGGTATGTGCTTTGTGAAATTCCTATTAAGCGTCTCGATCTATCCCTATAGATCTTGATGCCCAACATATAAGCAGTTTCACCGAGGTCTTTCATTAAAAAAATATTATTCAAGTATCCTTTTATGCTATCCAGAAATTCTATATCATTTCCAATCAACAATATGTCATCCACATATAATATCAGAAATGCTACAGAGCTCCCACTCACTTTCTTGTAAATACAGGCTTCATCATAAGTCTGTATAAAACCATATGCTTTGATCACCTCATCAAAGCGTATATTCCAACTCCGAGATGCTTGCACCAGTCCATAGATGGATCACTGGAGCTTGCACACTTTGTTAGCACCTTTAGGATCGACAAAACCTTCTAGTTGCATCATAAACATCTCTTCTTTAAAAAATCCATTAAGGAATGCAGTTTTGACGTCCATTTGCCAGATTTCATAATTATAAAATGCGGGAATTGCTAACATGATTCGGACTGACTTAAGCATTGCTACGGGTGAGAAAGTCTCATCGTAGTCAACCCCTTGAACTTGTCAAAAACCTTTCGCGACAAGTCGAGCTTTGTAGACAGTAACACTACCATCAGCGTTAGTCTTCTTCTTGAAGATCCATTTATTCTCAATGGCTTGCCAATCATCGGGCAAGTCCACCAAAGTCCACACTTTGTTCTCATACATGGATCCTATCTCAGATTTCATGGCCTCAAGCCATTTATCGGAATCTGGGCTCATCATAGCTTCTTCATAGTTCGTAGGTTCGCCATGGTCTAATAACATAAATTCTAGGATAGGATTACCGTACCACTCTAGTGCGGATCGTGCTCTGGTCGACCTATGAGGTTCACTAGTAACTTGATCCAAAGTTTCATGATCATTATCACTAGCTTCCTCTCTAGTTGGTGTAGGCATCACGGGAACGGTTTTCTCTAATGTGCCACTTTCCAATTCGAGAGAAGGTACAATTACCTCATCAAGTTCTACTTTCCTCCCACTCACTTCTTTCGAGAGAAACTCCTTCTCTAGAAAGGACCCATTCTTGGCAACAAAGATCTTGCCTTCGGATCTGTGGTAGAAGGTGTACCCTATAGTTTCCTTAGGGTATCCTATGAAGACGCACTTCTCCGATTTGGGTTCGAGCTTATCAGGCTGAAGCCTTTTGACATAAGTGTCGCATCCCCAAACTTTAAGAAACGACAACTTAGGTTTCTTGTCAAACCATAGTTCATACGGTGTCATCTCAACGGATTTAGACGGTGCCCTATTTAATGTGAATGCGACTGTCTCTAATGCATAACCCCAAAACGATAGTGGTAAATCAGTAAGAGACATCATAGATCGCACCATATCTAATAAAGTACGGTTACGACGTTCGGACATACCATTACGCTGTGGTGTTCCAGGTGGCGTGAGTTGTGAAACAATTCCACATTGTTTTAAATGAAGGCCAAACTCATAACTCAAATATTCGCCTCCACGATCACATCGTAGAAACTTTATTTTCTTGTTACGATGATTCTCTACTTCACTCTGAAATTCTTTGAACTTTTCAAATGTTTCAGACTTGTGTTTCATCAAGTAGATATACCCATACCTACTTAAATCACTTGTGAAGGTTAGAAAATAACGATACCCGCCGCGTGCCTCAACACTCATCGGACCGCATACATTGGTATATATTATTTCCAATAAGTCATTAGCTCGCTCCATTGTTCCGGAGAACGGAGTTTTAGTCATCTTGCCCATGAGGCATGGTTCACAAGTATCAAATGATTCATAATCAAGTGATTCCAAAAGTCCATCCGCATGGAGTTTCTTCATGCGCTTTACACCAGTATGACCTAAATGGCAGTGCCACAAGTATGTTGCACTATCATTATCAACTTTGTATCTTTTGGCATCAATATTATGAACATGTGTATCACTACGATCAAGATTCAATAAACCATTTACATTGGGTGTATGATCATAGAAGGTTTTATTCATGTAAACAGAACAAAAAATATTCTCTGACTTAAATGAATAACCGTATTTGCAATAAACACGATCTAATCATGTTCATGCTCAACACACACACCAAATGACATTTATTTAGGCTCATCACTAATCTCGAAGGTAGAGGGAGTGTGCGATGGTGATCATATCAATCTTGCAAACACTTTCAACACACATCGTTACATCGCCCTTAACTAGTCTCCGTTTATTCTGCAACTCATGTTTCGAGTTTATAATTTTAGCAACTGAACCAGTATCAAATACCCAGGGGCTACTACGAGCACCAGTAAGGTACACATCAACAACATGTATATCAAATATACCTTTGTTTACTTTGCCATCCTTCTTATCCGCCAAGTATTTGGGGCAGTTCCGCTTCCAGTGACCATTCCCTTTGTTGTAGAAGCACTCAGTTTCAGGCTTGGGTCCAGCTTTGGGCTTCTTCACGGGAGCGGCAACTTGTTTGCCATTCTTCTTGAAGTTCCCTTTCTTTCCCTTGCTCTTTTTCTTGAAACTAGTGGTCTTATTAACCATCAACACTTGATGCTCTTTCTTAATTTCTACCTCCGCCGATTTCAGCATCGCGAATAGCTCAGAAATTGTTTTAGTCATTCCTTGCATATTATAGTTCATCACAGGGGCGGAGCCCATTGGGCCGACCCGTATGCACAGGAATACAGGTCCAAAAATTTGCTAGTAGTAGCTGTAGATTAAAAAAGGCCTGGTGCATCAGGTTGGCCCAAGAGCAGTGCATCAGGGTCTGGCCTCTCAGCCACACCTACGCACTGGCCCAACGAGCATACACACGCACACGACAGGGCTAGTTCGCTTGCCATTTCACCTCGTCAAGTAGGCAGGCCTAAATCCTAATGGATCAAGCTTTTTTCCACTAAAAAAACCTAATCGATCGATATGGTTTACCCAGCCAGCCTCCATACCATACGACTTGCTATGGTGCACACAGGCGGCAGCGGCAGGCTATGAAGACGCAACCCGAGTCCTCACACGGCGAGCCTGTGATGACGCACGCGAGCGACACCGCACGCCATAGACCGGTCCGGCTTTCGTCTCTCAGTAATTCAGCAGCCTTTCCAATCTTGAGTCCTCAGTTTCGTGCATCCACAAATTTAAAAAGGCCAGACTTGTGATAGTGCCTTCTCTTGCTTTTCCTAATTTTGTTTACAAACTCAAACTGCAACAATTATGTTTAAACTTGTGCTGTAGCAAACAGAATAAATCACAATGTTTTCATAATGCGTGGAACATTTCCTAGGGTTATAACTTCTAATTAGGATATATTTTATTAATCTATACATGACTTTATGTCCCATTTGTAAATTGTATTTGTTAAATACATATACTATGGATAAGTTTCTTATGAGAAGGAAAGCATAATCACAAGATGTTCTGAAAGAAATAAACAAATACTCCCTCCGTCCCAAAATAAGTGTCTCAATTTTAGTACAACTCTGTACTAAAGCTAGTACGGAGTTGAGACAGTTATTTTGGGACGGAGGGAGTAGAACGTACTAAAGGTAAATTTTATATTTTTAGCCATTTAAGTACTTTTATTTGGGCATTTTATTATGTTCTTCTAGTAACTTGAATTTTATTTATATCCTGTACTCTTGTAGGTTATTGAACCATGTTGTCCGATGATGTATTTTGGGCTTGAGAAATGCAAGACATCTTTTTCAAGTAGTTTTCCCCTTGTTTTATCATTATACCAAGCATTTTTATGACTACATTTTGTTTTGCACATCGCCTTCCATTATATTCGATAACATGTGCTAGAAGCTATGACACACAACTTTATTCAGTACATCATTGCTTGAAAATTTTACACCTTGTTAGAGTGGTGCATCGGATAACATTTGCTCCAGCTTCGCCCCTGGTTCATCACAAAGCTCTAGTAGCTTGGTGATAGTGACTGGAGAACTCTGTTAATCACTATTTTATCTGGAAGATTAACTCCCACTCAAGCGATTGTAGTACTCAGACATTCTGAGAACATGCTCACTGGCTGAGCTATTATCCTCCATCTTGTAGGAAAAGTACTTGTCAAAGGTCTCATACCTCTCAACACGGGCATGAGCCTGAAATACCAATTTCAGTTCTTGGAACATCTCATATGTTCCATGGCGTTCAAAACATCTTTGGAGCCCCGATTCTAAGCCGTAAAGCATGGCGCACTAAACTATCAAGTAGTCCTCATATTGAGCTTGCCAAATGTTCAAAACGTCTGCATCAGCTCCTGCAACAGGTCTGTCACCTAGCGGTGCATTAAGGACATAATTCTTCTGTGCAGCAATGAGGATAATCCTCAGATCATGGACCCAGTCCGCATTATTGCTACCATCATCTTTCAACTTGGTTTTCTCTAGGAACATATCAAAAATAGGGGAGCTATATCATGAGCTATTGATCTCCAACATAGATATGCAAAAACTATTAAGACTAAGTTCATGATAAATTAAGTTCAATTAATCAAATTACTAATGAACTCCCACTTAAATTAACATCCCTCGAGTTATCTAAGTGATACATGATCCAAATCAACTAACCCATGTCCGATCATCACACGAGATGGGGTAGTCATCAATGGTGAACATCTTTATGTTGACCATATCTACTATATGACTCATGTTCGACCTTTCGGTCTCTAGTGTTCCGAGACCATGTCTGTACATGCTAGGCTCGTCAAGTTTAACCCAAGTATTCTGCATTTGCAAAACTGTCTTACACCCGTTGTATGTGAACGTAGAGTCTATCACACCCGATCATCACGAGGTGCTTCGAAACGACGAACTTTGGCAACGGTGCATACTCGGGGAGAACACTTTTATCTTGAAATTTAGTGAAGGGATCATCTTATAATGCTACCGTCGTTCTAAACAAAATAAGATACATAAAGGATAAACATCACATGCAATCAAAATATGTGATATGATATGGCCATCATCATCTTGTGCTTTTGATCTACATCTCCAATTCATTGTCATGATCTCCATTGTCATCGGCTCGACACCTTAATCTCCATCGTTGCGCCGGGGTCGTCTCGCCAACTATTGCTTCTACAACTATAGCTAACGCATAGCGATAAAGTAAAGCAATTACATGGCGCTTGCATTTCATACAATAATTAAGAGACAACCCTAAGGATCCTGCCGGTTGTCGATATTACAAAACATGATCATCTCATACAACAACGTATATCACATCACGTCTTGACCATATCACATCACAACATACCCTGCAAAAACAAGTTAGACGTCCTCTACTTTGTTGTTGCAAGTTTTTACGTGGCTGCTACGGGCAACTAGCAAGAACCGTTCTAACCTACGCAAAATCACAACGGTGATTTATCAAGTTTACTGTTTTAACATTCTTCAAGGACGCCGTAGTCAAATTCGATTCAACAAAAGTAGGAGAAACAGACACCCGCCATCCACCTTTATGCAAAACAAGTTGCATGTCAGTCGGTGGAACCGGTCTCATGTGCGTGAACATGTAAGGTTGGTCTGGGCGGCTTCATCCCACAATACCGCTGAATCATAATAAGACATTGGTGGTAAGCAGTATGAACATCACCGCCCACAAATTCTTTGTGTTCTACCCATGCATATCATCTACGGATAGACCTGGCTCATGATGCCACTGTTGGGGAACGTTGCATGGAAAACAAAAAAATTTCTACGCACACGCAAGGTCTATCCATTGAGATGCATAGCAACGAGAGGGGAGAGTATGTCTACGTACCCTCGTAGACCGTAAGCGGAAGCATTTAGTAACGCGGTTGATGTAGTCAAACTTCTTCGAGATCCAACTGATCAAGTACCGAACGTACGACACCTCCGCGTTCAGCACATGTTCAGCTCGGTGACGTCCTCGCCTTCTTGATCCAGCAAGACGGGCGAAGTAGTGGATGAGTTCCGGCAGCACGACGGTGTGGTGACGGTGGTGGTGATGCTATCTCTGCAGGGCTTCGCCTAAGCACTCCGAAAATATGACCGAGGGACGAAACTGTGGAGAGGGGCGCCGCACACGGCTAAGAGATTGTGATGGTGTTGTGTGGCGCCCCCTCCCTCATATATATAGGTGGGGGGAGAGGGGAGGCAGCCAGGAGGCGCCCCAAGGGTGGCCGAATCCCCCTAGGGCTCCTGCCCTTGGCCGCCACCCCTTTCCTTGTTTGTGCGCGGGAGGGAGGCAAGGGGAGGTGCCGTCCCCCCTTTTCCTTTCTCTCATGAGGAGGGAAAGGCAGGAGGGTCCAACCCTTCCCCTTTCCTTCCCCTAGGGTCGGCGGCCAGGGAGAGGGGCGCACCAGCCCCTTGTGGGCTAGTGTGTTCCCTCCTTTGGCCCATTAAGCCAATATAGCCTCTCGGGGCTTCCTGAAACCCCTTCCGGTGATCCGATGACTACCCGGTACCTCCCGAAACTCTTCCGGTGTCCAAATATCATCATCCTATATATCAATCTTTACATCCGAACCATTCTGAAGCTCCTCGTCATGTCTGTGATCTCATCCGGGACTCCGAACAACATTCGGTCACCAAATCACATAACTCATATAACACTATATCGTCAACAAACGTTAAGCGTGCGGACCCTACGGGTTCGAGAACTATGTAGACATGACCGAGACACCTCTCCGGTCAATAACCAATAGCGGAACCTGGATACCCATATTGGTTCCTACATATTCTACAAAGATCTTTATCGGTCGAACCTTATGACAACTGATAAGTCTCCGACGTATCTATAATTTTTGACTATTCCATGCTGCTATATTATCATTTTTGGATGTTTTACAATCATTTTATATCAACTTTATATCATTTTTGGGACTAACCTATTGACATAGTGCCCAGTGCCAGTTGCTGTTTTCTGCTTGTTTTTTACTTCGCAGGAAATCAATACCAAACAGAGTCCAAACGCAGCGAAACTTTTTGGAGATTTTTTTTGGACCAGAAGACATCCAGTGGGCCAAAGAAGTACCGAAGAGGGGGCCCGAGGTGAGCACAAGACACCAGGGCGCACCTGGGCCCCCAGGCGCGCCCTAGTGGGTTGTGCCCATCTCAGAGACCTCCCGCACCGCCTCTTTGCTCTATAAATACCCCAATATTCTAGAAACCGTAGGGGAGTCGACGAAAATCAATTCCAGCCGCCGCAAGTTCCAGAAACCACAGATCCAATCTAGACACCATCACGGAGGGGTTCATCATCCTCATTGGTGCCTCTCCGATGATGCATGAGTAATTCATTGTAGACCTACGAGTCCGTAGTTAGTAGCTAGATGGCTTTATCTCTCTCGTTTGATTCTCAATACAATGGTCTCTTGGAGATCTATTTGATGTAACTCTTTTTGCGGTGTGTTTGTTGGGATCTGATGAACTTTGAGTTTATGATCTGATCTATGTTTTTATCCATGAAAGTTATTTGAGTCTTCTTTGATCTCTTATATGCATCATTGCTTATAGCCTCGTATTTCTTCTCCGATATTTGGGTTTTGTTTGGCCAACTTGATCTATTTATCTTGCAATGGGAAGAGGTGCTTTGTGATGGGTTCGATCTTACGGTGCTTGATCCCAGTGACAGAAGGGGAAACGACATGTATGTATTATTGCTATTAAGGATAACAAGATGGGGTCTATTTCTACATAAATAGATCTTATCTACATCATGTCATCATTCTTATTGCATTACTCCGTTTCTCCATGAATTAATACACTAGATGCATGCTAGATAGCGGTCGATGTGTGGAGTAATAGTACTAGATGCAGGCAGGAGTCGGTCTACTAATCTTGAACATGATGCCTATATAATGATCATTGCCTGGATATCGTCATAATTATTTGAAGTTCTATCAATTGCCCAACAGTAATTTGTTTACCCACCGTATGCTATTTTTCTCGAGAGAAGCCACTAGTGAAACCTACGACCCCCGGGTCTATTTTCTCATCATATATTTTCAGATCTATTTTGCTATTTGCCTTTTTATTTATTTGCCACTTTTCTTTTCAGATCTATATTATCAAAAACCCAAAAATATTTTGTTGCACTTTATTTTATTCGCGATCTATTTATCCAATCTATTACAACTTTCCCCCGTCCACGTGCCAATTTCTGGCGCCATTACCCTAAAGGGATTGACAACCCCTTTAACACGTCGGGTTGCAAGTATTTGTTCTTTGTTTGCAGGAGCTGTTTACGTGGTGTTGCGTGGTTCTCCTACTGGTTCGATAACCTTGGTCTCATCACTGAGGGAAATACCTACCGTTGATGTGCTGCATCATCCCTTCCTCTTTGGGGAAATACCGATGTAGTTCAAGCAAACATCAAAAGGAATTTCTGGCGCCGTTGCCGGGGAGACATCATCAACATCTACCAGGTTCCTAATCACAAATCTCATCTCCTTGCAATTTACATTATTTGCCATTTGCCTCTCGTTTTCCTCTCCCCCACTTCACAGAAATTTGCCGTTTTATTCGCCCTCTTTTTCATTCGCCGTTTTCTCGTCAGATCTATCTTTTTGCTTGCAACCATGAGTGATTTCGGTATGGCAGAAACAGATGATGGCCTAACTCCTAAAGTGGAGCGTACGGGTAATCTGGATGCCAAAACTTTTGTTTTGGGGCAGGGGAATGTTATGGGAAAAGAACATATCCAAGAATTTTTCAATTGTGTTGGAAATTTGAGTCTTGATGATGCTCCTATACTTAAAAGGACTAAATCTTATGCGGAAGCTATTTCAGCGCTAGTTCTGAAACTTGAAAATAGTTTTATCCGTACTCATCCTACCTTGCAAAGATTGTTTTATGAGTTACCCGTTATAAAGAATCCTAAAGCTAAAAAGTTGGCCACTCTTGTTCTTATGAATGAATTTGACTACATAATACGGGAAGCTAGGGAAATCTTTGATTTTTATGGTATGAATCGTGAAAAACCCGTGATAGATGAAATTCTCTATAATAGTGATTATGCTTTAAGACATTTACTTGGGGATAATCAAATCTTTGATGAGAATCTTAAAAAGCAAGTCCCTATTTTAGATATTATCCAACAAGTTTTTAATGATGTTAATCAACATTATTCTTGGATCGCTGCCGGAAATCAAAAGGGATATGATGATAAGCAACTTGATAGTGCTAAAGTTTCCATGGATAATGTGTTTTATGTTGTTTTTGCAAAGCCTCCTGAGAAAAACACCTCCAAGGAAAACAAGAACAAAGATGACAATACTTAGATCCTTTTTGCGTTATGCCTAACTAGGGGCGTAAAACGATAGCGCTCGTTGGGAGGCAACCCAACTTGTATCTTTTTGCTTTTTGGTTTTCTTGCTGTTTTCAATAAAATACCCAATTATGCCTCTGGTTAGATGTGTTTTTGTGGTTTGAATTAGTGTTTGTGCCAAGTAAAGCCTTTTGGATAGCTTAGGTGATAGTTGATTTGATCTTGTTGGAAAACAGAAACTTTTTCGTCCAGTAAAACAATTTTTAAAATTCACAGCAGAGACGAAAAATTCTGAATTTTTTACAAAAGATTTATATACAAATTGCCTCCGTTTTCCTTGTTTTTCAGAATTTTTGGAGTTACATAAGTATGAGAACAATTCGTATCTTTGCAGACTGTTCTGTTTTTGACAGATTCTGTTTTCTTTGCATTGTGTGCTTATTTTGATGAATCTATGGTTTGTATTGGAGGTTATAAGCCATAGTAAAGTTAGAATACAGTAGATATAATGCAAGAACAAAATTTGAATGGGTTTTCTACAGTACTTAAAGTAAAGATTGGTTTTCTTATACTAACGGATCTCACGAAGGTTTTGTTGAGTTTTATGTGATTGAAGTTTTCAAGTTTTGGGTGAGATCACGATGGATGAAGGAATAAGGATTAGCAAAAGGCTAAGCTTGGGGATGCCCGAGGCACCCCAAGATAATATTCAAGAAGTATCAAGCAACTAAGCTTGGGGATGCCCCCGAGTGGCATCCCCTCTTTCTTCTAACGACCATCGGTATTTTACTTGGAGCTATATTTTTATTCGTCACATATTATGAGTTTTGCTTGGAGCGTCTTGTATGATATGTGTCTTTGCTTGTTTTGCTTTTTATTTTAAGTCTTGAATCCTTGTTGGACACACCTTTTTGGGAGAGCCAAAAATTATGCTATGCTTGCTCCTATGCTTCACTTAAATTTTTATGAGCTATGGAATTGCTCTAGTGCTTCACTTATATCTTTTTGAGCACGGTGTGCTTTGTTATTTTTTAAGAAATGCTCTCATGCTTCACTTAGATTTATTTGGGAGTTAGTAAAATTTGAAAGAAATTCTCTCTTGCTTCATTTAGATTAATTTGAGATAAAGAAATATTATGCTCATGTTCTTCACTTATATTTGTTTGAGCTTATTAAAAGCAACATATGAAACTAGTCCCAAAGTGATAGATATCCAAGAAGGATATAATAAAAACTTTCATGAAGATCATTGGACAAAATAAACTTGATTCTTAGTAATAGTTTTGAGATATGATGATAGTGATATGTGAGTCAAGTTGATGAGTAATTATGCTTTAGTAAGAATATTGGTGTTAAGGTTTGTGATTCCCTATGCAAGCACGAAAATCAATAGTTATGCAATGAAATTATATCCTACTTGTGGTGCATTATTCGGTGTTAATTATGCTTAATGCTTGCTTACGAGATTTTTCGTTTCTTGGTTGGACGCTTCTCAATCTTTTTGCTAGCCTTCATTTGCACTAAGTATGATCACTATTTGTGCATCCAAAACCCTTTAAACCAGTTTTGCCATATGAGTCCACTATACCTACCTATATGCGGTATTTCCGTGCCGTTCTAAGAAAATTTGTATGTGCCATCTCTAATTTTCAAAATAAATTTCTCTTTTGTGTGCTCGTACCGCTCGCGAGGCAGTGAGGGGTGGCCGATATTTTTCCATGCTAGATGTGTTATTCTCACGATGAGTGTTTATTCACTTGTCATTGCACAAGAGTACGGCAAAGGTATTAGGGATGCCCAGTCCCGAAATGAAAAATGAATTTACTTTATGTTGTCAAATAATAAATTCCTTGGAAAGTGTTGGCATGGAGGGCACCCGTGGATACAGTTAGCCATGGAAAGTGAAAGTATGGTGGAAAAAGGAATAAACTTTAATTTCTGTTTGGGAACCGCATATGATAAATCTAGCATGGAAAGTATTGGAAACTCTAAGCCATTTTCGTTGGTGGGAAAAGTATGCCTCTCAAAATGTTTTTATCTCTCAATTTAAGCTTTGAGCTCTGGCACCTCTACAAATCCCTACTTCCCTCCGCGAAGGGCCTTTCTTTTACTTTATGCAATTTTTATTTTTACATTGAGTCTCCATCTTCTCTTATAAAGCACCAACTAAGGGGCACTATGATCGTACTTGAGCATTGGGTGTAGCTAATATTCGATTGTGTTTCGTGAATGGATCAATGATTGAGCATAATGGGCTAGGGATAACTTGCTTTAGTGTTGATATTTTGAAAGACATGGTTGCTTGTTGATATGCTTGAGTATTAAAGTCCTCATGTCAAAACTAGACTATTGCTTTGAACCATATAAAAGTCCAAATGTCCATGCTACAAAGAAAAGAATATGTGATGAAAATGTTAGGCAGCATTCCACATCAAAAACTCTGTTTTTATTTTTTACCTACTCGAGGATGAGCAGGAATTAAGCTTGGGGATGCTGATACGTCTCCAACGTATCTATAATTTTTTATTGTTCCATGCTGTTATATTATCATTTTTGGATGTTTTACAATCATTTTATATCAACTTTATATCATTTTTTGGGACTAACCTATTGACATAGTGCCCAGTGCCAGTTGCTGTTTTCTGCTTGTTTTTTACTTCGCAGGAAATCAATACCAAATGGAGTCCAAACGCAGCGAAACTTTTTGGAGATTTTTTTGGACCAGAAGATATCCAGTGGGCCAAAGAAGTACTGAAGAGGGGGCCCGAGGGGAGCACAACCCACCTGGGCGCGCCTGGGGGCCCAGGCGCGCCTTGGTGGGTTGTGCCCACCTCGGTGGCCTCCTGCATTGCTTCTTTGCTCTATAAATACCCCAATATTCCAGAAACCCTAGGGGAGTCGACGAAAAATAATTCCAGCCG
Organism: Thinopyrum elongatum; assembly: GCA_011799875.1. NCBI lineage: Eukaryota > Viridiplantae > Streptophyta > Magnoliopsida > Poales > Poaceae > Thinopyrum > Thinopyrum elongatum. Next base: position 716,157,539 of record CM022298.1, read on the forward strand.
CCGCAAGTTCCAGAAACCACATATCCAATCTAGACACCAACACGGAGAGGTTCATCATCCTCATTGGTGCCTCTCCAATGATGCGTGAGTAGTTCATTGTAGACCTACGGGTCCGTAGTTAGTAGCTAGATGGCTTCCTCTCTCTCTTTTGATTCTCAATACAATGGTCTCTTGGAGATCTATTTGATGTAACTCTTTTTGCGGTGTGTTTGTTGGGATCCGATGAACTTTGAGTTTATGATCAGATCTATGTTTTTATCCATGAAAGTTATTTGAGTCTTCTTTGATATCTTATATGCATCATTGCTTATAGCCTCGTATTTCTTCTCCGATATTTGGGTTTTGTTTGGCCAACTTGATCTATTTATCTTGCAATGGGAAGAGGTGCTTTGTGATGGGTTCGATCTTATGGTGCTTGATCCCAGTGACAGAAGGGGAAATGACACGTATGTATCGTTGCTATTAAGGATAACAAGATGGGGTCTATTTCTACGTAAATAGATCTTGTCTACATCATGTCATCGTTCTTATTGCATTACTCCGTTTCTCCATGAACTTAATACACTAGATGCATGCTGGATAGCGGTCGATGTGTGGAGTAATAGTAGTAGATGCAGGCAGGAGTCAGTCTACTAATCTTGGACGTGAAGCCTATATAATAATCATTGCCTGGATACTGTTATAATTATATGAAGTTCTATCAATTTCCCAACAGTAATTTGTTTACCCACCGTATGCTATTTTTCTCGAGAGAAGCCACTAGTGAAACCTACGGCCCCCGGGTCTATTTTCTCATCATATATTTTCAGATCTATTTTGCTATTTGCCTTTTTATTTATTTACCACTTTTATTTTCAGATCTATATTATCAAAAACCCAAAAATATTTTGTTGCACTTTATTTTATTCATGATCTATTTATCCACTCTATTACAACTTTCTCCCGTCCACATGCCAATTTCTGGCGCCGTTACCCGAAAGGGATTGACAACCCCTTTAACAAGCCGGGTTGCAAGTATTTGTTCTTTGTGTGCAGGAGCTGTTTATGTGGTGTTGCGTGGTTCTCCTACTGGTTCGATAACCTTGGTATCATCACTGAGGGAAATACCTACCGTTGCTGTGCTGCATCATCCCTTCCGCTTTGGGGAAATACCGACGTAGTTCAAGCAAACATCAACAACATACGTAATTCCCTTTGTCTGTCGGTATGTTACTTGCCCAAGATTAGATCGTCGGTATCTTCATACCTAGTTCAATCTTGTTACCGGCAAGTCTCTTTACTCGTTCCGTAATACATCATCTCGTAACTAATTCCTTAGTCACTTTGCTTGCAAGCTTCTTGTGATGTCTATTACCGAGAAGGCCCGAAGATACCTCTCCGATACACGGAGTGACAAATCCCAATCTCGATTCACGCCAGCTCAACAGACACCTTCGGAGATACCTGTAGAGCATCTTTATGATCACCCAGTTATGTTGTGACATTTGATAGCACACAAGGTATTCCTCCAGTATCCGGGAGTTGCATGACCTCATGGTCGAAGGAACATGTATTTGACATTAAGAAACCAGTAACAATAAACTGAACGATCATATGCTAAGCTAACGGATGGGTCTTGTCCATCACATCATTCTCCTAATGATGTGATCCCGTTATCAAATGACAACTCATGTCTATGGTTAGGAAACCTTAACCATCTTTGATCAACGAGCTAGTCTAGTAGAGGCTCACTAGGGACACGGTATTTGTTTTATGTATCCACACATGTATTCAAGTTTCCGGTCAATACAATTCTAGCATGAATAATAAACCTTTATCATGATTTAGGAAATATAATAATAACCAATTTATTATTGCCTCTAGGGCATATTTCCATCATGAACGTCCATCAACCTCCGCACAAGGTGTAGCCAGGAATGCCAATGCTCCCCGACTAAGGACCTCCTGAATTGGATATTTAACGGGACCGCTTGTAATACTGTAGCCACGTAATCATCCTTACATTGTGCAATATTATACAAGGTAGGATACTGTAAGGCTAGCAGCATCTCCCCCAACCACGTGTCCTCCCAAAATCTTGTTGTCGTACTGTTACCAACAACGAATTTTGCTCAATGAAAGAAGGTATCTTTTGTTCTCATTAGCCCCTTCCAGAATGGCGAATCATTAGGTCTTATGGTAACCTGAGCCAGAGATTTAGAGTGTAAATATTTGTTGCGCAAAATCTGTGTCCACATACCATCAGTCTCTACTAATGACCTATATAGCCATTTGCTCGGCAGGCATTTGTTTTTAACCTCCAAGTTCTCGATCCCAAGTCCCCCTGGACCTTGGGCCTGCAAATAATACCCCATCTTACCAAGAGGTATTTTGACTTAACTTCATCAGATTGCCAGAAAAATCGAGACCGATAAAAATCTAACATCTTTCGTACCACTTTGGGTATTTTAAAGAAAGATAACAGGAACATCGGCATACTGGTTAGTACTGAGTTAATCAGCACCAGCCGACCTCCATAGGACATAAGCTTACCCTTCCAACAGCTTAGTTTTTTCTCAAATCGATGCTCGATGCATTTCCATTCTTTATTAGTAAGTTTACGATGGTGAATCGGGATCCCTAGATAACTGAAAGGTAAAGATCCCATTTCACAACCGAACAATTGTCCATACGCATCTTGCTCCTCTTTGGCCCTACCAAAGCAGAAAAATTCGCTCTTGTGAAAATTTATCTTAAGCCCCGATAGTTGTTCGAAGAGACAAAGCACTACTTTCATATTCCTAGCCTTTGCGCCTTTGCAATATCATGTTCCATGAAGATGATAGTATCGTCAGCATATTGTAAGATGGATACCCCCCCATCAACCAGATGGGGAACGAGACCACCTACTTGGCCATTCTCCTTGGCCCTGCCTATAAGCACGGCCAACATATTAGCCATGATATTAAATAGAATAGGAGACATTGGATCTCCTTGTCTTAATCCCTTGTGAGTTTGGAAATAGTGACCCACGTCATCATTCACCTTAATCACGACACTGCCCTTTTGGATGAAGGAATCCACCTGCTTCCACATTGTTTTAAATGAAGGCCAAACTCATAACTCAATATTTGCCTCCGCGATCAGATCGTAGAAACTTTATTTTCTTGTTAAGATGATTCTCTACTTCACTTTGAAATTCTTTGAACTTTTTAAATGTTTTAGACTTGTGTTTCATCAAGTAGATATACCCATACCTACTTAAATCATTTGTGAAGGTTAGAAAATAACGATACCCGCCGCGTGCCTCAACACTCATCGGACCGCATACATGGGTATATATTATTTCCAGTAAGTCATTAGCTCGCTCCATTGTTCCGGAGAACGGAGTTTTAGTCATCTTGCCAATGAGGCATGGTTCGCAAGTATCAAGTGATTCCAAAAGTCCATCTGCATGGAGTTTCTTCATGCGCTTTACACCAATATGACCTAAATGGCAGTGCCACAAGTATGTTGCACTATCATTATCAACTTTGTATCTTTTAGCATCAATATTATGAACATGTGTATCACTACGATCAAGATTCAATAAGCCATTTACATTAGGTGTATGACCATAGAAGGTTTTATTCATGTAAACAGAACAACAATTATTTTCTGACTTAAATGAATAACCATATTTGCAATAAACACGATCTAATCATGTTCATACTCAACACACACCAAATGCAATTATTTAGGCTCATCACTAATCTCGAAGGTAGAGGGAGTGTGCGATGGTGATCATATCAATCTTGGAAACACTTCGAACACACATCGTCACCTCGCCCTTAACTAGTGTCTGTTTATTCTGCAACTCCTGTTTCGATTTTCTAATTTTAGCAACTAAACCGGTATCAAATACCCAGGGGCTACTACGAGCACCAGTAAGGTACACATCAATAACATGTATATCAAATATACCTTCGTTTACTTTGCCATCCGTCTTATCCGCCAAGTATTTGGGGCAGTTCCACTTCAAGTGACCATTCCCTTTGCAGTAGAAGCACTCAGTTTCAGGCTTGGGTCTAGCTTTGGGCTTCTTCACGGGAGCGGCAACTTGCTTGCCATTCTTCTTGAAGTTCCCTTTCTTTCCCTTGCCCTTTTTCTTGAAACTAGTGGTCTTGTTAACCATCAACACTTGATGCTCATTCTTGATTTCTACCTCCGCCGATTTCAGCATCGCGAAGAGCTCAGAAATTCTTTTAGTCATTCCTTGCATATTATAGTTCATCACGAAGCTCTAGTAGCTTAGTGATAGTGACTGGAGAACTCTGTCAATCACTATTTTATCTGGAAGATTAACTCCCACTCAAGCGATTGTAGTACTCAAGACATTCTGAGCACATGCTCACTGGCTGAGCTATTCTCCTCCATCTTGTAGGCAAAGTACTTGTCAGAGGTCTCATACCTCTCAACACGGGCATGACCCTGAAATACCAATTTCAGCTCTTGGAACATCTCATATGTTCCATGGCGTTCAAAACATCTTTGGAGCCCCGATTCTAAGCCGTAAAGCATGGTGCACTAAACCATCAAGTAGTCATCATATCGAGCTTGCCAAACGTTCATAACGTCTGCATCAGCTCCTGCAACAGGTCTATCACCTAGCGGTGCATTAAGGACATAATTCTTCTGTGCAGCAATGAGGATAATCCTCACATCACGGACCCAGTCGGCATTATTGCTACCATCATCTTTCAACTTAGTTTTCTCTAGGAACATATCAAAAATAGGGGAGCTATATCACGAGCTATTGATCTACAACATAGATATGCAAAAACTATTAAGACTATGTTCATGATAAATTAAGTTCAATTAATCATATTACTAATGAACTTCCACTTAAATTAACATCCCTCAAGTTATCTAAGTGATACATGATCCAAATCAACTAACCCATGTCCGATCATCACGTGAGATGGGGTAGTCATCAATGGTGAACATCTTTATGTTGATCATATCTACTATATGACTCATGTTCGACCTTTCGGTCTCTAGTGTTCCGAGACTCTGTACATGCTAGGCTCGTCAAGTTTAACCCAAGTATTCTGCATGTGCAAAACTATCTTACACCCGTTGTATGTGAACGTAGAGTCTATCACACCCGATCATCACGAGGTGCTTAAAAACGATGAACTTTGGCAACGGTGCATACTCGGGGAGAACACTTTTATATTGAAATTTAGTGAAGGGATCATCTTATAATGCTACCGTCGTTCTAAGCAAAATAAGATGCATAAAGGATAAACATCACATGCAATCAAAATATGTGACATGATATGGCCATCATCATCTTGTGCTTTTGATCTCCAACTCCAAAGCATTGTCATGATCTCCATCGTCATTGGCTCGTCACTTTAATCTCCATCGTTGCGTCGGGTCGTCTCGCCAACTATTGCTTCTACAACTTTTGCTAAAGCATAGCGATAAAGTAAAGCAATTATATGGCGCTTGCATTTCATACAATAATTAAGAGATAACCCTAAGGCTCCTGCCGGTTCTTGATATTACAAAACATGATCATCTCATACAAAAATGTATATCACATCACGTCTTGACCATATCACATCACAACATACCCTGCAAAAACAAGTTAGACGTCCTCTACTTTGTTGTTGCAAGTTTTTACGTGGTTGCTATGGGCAACTAGCAAGAACCGTTCTTACCTACGCAAAACCACAATGGTGATTTACCAAGTTTGCTGTTTTAACCTTTTTCAAGGAACGGCCGTAGTCAAATTCGACTCAACTAAAGTAGAAGAAACAGACACCCGCCTGCCACCTTTATGCAAAACAAGTTGCATGTCAGTCAGTGGAACCGGTCTCATGTGCATGGACATGTAAGGTTGGTCTGGGCCGCTTCATCCCACAATACCTCTGAATCAAAATAAGACGTTGGTGGTAAGCAGTATGAACATCACCGCCCACAACTTCTTTGTGTTCTACTCGTGCATATCATCTACGGATAGACCTAGCTCATGATGCCACTATTGGGGAACGTTGCATGGAAAACAAACAACTTTCTACGCACACACAAGATCTATCCATGGAGATGCATCGCAACGAGAGGGGAGAGTATGTCTATGTATCCTCGTAGACCGTAAGCGAAAGCGTTTAGTAACGCGGTTGATGTAGTCAAACTTCTTCACGATCCAACCGATCTAGTACCGACCGTACGGCACCTCCGCGTTGAGCACACATTCTGCTCGGTGACGTCCTCGCCTTCTTGATCCAGCAAGACGGACAAAGTAGTGGATGAGTTCTGGCAGCACGACAGCGTAGTGACGGTGGTGGTGATGCTATCTCCGAAGGGCTTCGCCTAAGCACTCCGAAAATATGACCGAGGGACGAAACTGTGGAGAGGGGCGCCGCACATGGCCAAGAGATTGTCATGGTGTTGTGTGGCACCCCCCCTCATATATATAGGTGGAGGGAGAGGGGAGGCAGCTAGGAGGCGCCCCAAGGGTGGCCGAATCCCCCTTGGGATCCTGCCCTTGGCCGCCCCCCTTCCTTGTTTGTGCGCGAGAGGAAGGTAGGGGGAGGTGGCGTCCCCCCTTTCCTTCCCCTAGGGCCGGCAGCCAGGGAGAGGGGCGCACCAGCCCCTTGTGGGCTGGTGTGTTCCCTCCTTTGGCCCATTAACCCCTTCCGGTGATCCGATGACCACCCGGTACCTCCCGAAACTCTTCCAGTGTCCAAATATCATCGTCCTATATATCAATCTTTACATCCGGACCATTCCATAGCTCCTCGTCATGTCCGTGATCTCATCCGGGACTCCGAACAACATTCGGTCACCAAATCACATAACTCATATAACATTATATCGTCAACGAACGTTAAGCGTGCGGACCCTATGGGTTCGAGAACTATGTAGACATGATCGAGACACCTCTCCGGTCAATAACCAATAGCGGAACCTGGATGCCCATATTGGTTCCTACATATTCTATGAAGATCTTTATTGGTCGAACCTTATGACAACATATGTAATTCCCTTTGTCTGTCGGTATGTTACTTGCCCGAGATTCGATCGTCGGTATCTTCATACCTAGTTCAATCTCGTTATTGGCAAGTGTCTTTACTCATTCCATAATACATCATCTCGTAACTAACTCCTTAGTCACTTTGCTTGCAAGCTTCTTGTGATGTGTACTACCGAGAGGGCCCAGAGATACCTCTCCGATACACGGAGTGACAAATCCCAATCTCGATTCATGCCAACTCAACAGACACCTTCGGAGATACCTGTAGAGCATCTTTATGATCACCAAGTTACGTTGTGATGTTTGATAGCACACAAGGTATTCCTCCGGTATCTGGGAGTTGCATGACCTCATGGTCGAAGGAACATGTATTTGACATTAAGAAAGCAGTAGCAATAAACTAAACGATCATATGCTAAGCTAACGGATGAGTCTTGTCCATCACATCATTCTCCTAATGATGTGATCCCGTTATCAAATGACAACTCATGTCTATGGTTAGGAAACCTTAACCATCTTTGATCAATGAGCTAGTCTAGTAGAGGCTCACTAGGGACACGATATTTGTTTTATGTATCCACACATGTATTCAAGTTTCCGGTCAATACAATTCTAGCATAAATAATAAACCTTTATCATGATTTAGGAAATATAATAATAACCAATTTATTATTGCCTCTAGGGCATATTTCCTACATGAACATCCATCAACCTCCGCACAAGGTGTAGCCAGGAATGCCAACGCTCCCCGACTAAGGACCTCCTGAATTGGATATTTAACGGGACCACTTGTAATACTGTAGCCATGTAATCATCTTTGCATTGTGCAATATTATACAAGGTAGGTTATTGTAAGGCTAGCAGCATCTCCCCCAACCACGTGTCCTCCCAAAATCTTGTTGTCGTACCATTACCAACAACGAATTTTGCTTGATGAAAGAAGGTATCTTTTGTTCTCATTAGCCCCTTCCAGAATGGCGAATCATTAGGTCTTACAATAACCTGAGCCAGAGATTTAGAGTGTAAATATTTGTTGCGCAAAATATGTGCCCACATACCATCGGTCTCTACTGATGACCTATACAACCATTTGCTCGGCAGGCATTTGTTTTTAACCTCCAGGTTCTCAATCCCAAGTCCCCCTGGTCCTTGGGCCTGCAAATAATACCCCATCTTTCCAACCGGTATTTTGACTTAACTTCATCAGATTGCCAAAAAAATCGAGACCGATAAAAATCTAACCTCTTCTGTACCCCTTTGGGTATTTCAAAGAAAGATAACTGGAACATCGGCATACTGGTTAGTACTGAGTTAATCAGCACCAGCCGACCTCCATAGGACATAAGCTTACCCTTCCAGCAGCTTAGTTTTTTCTCAAATTGATCCTCGATGCATTTCCATTCTTTATTAGCAAGTTTACGATGGTGAATCAGGATCCCTAGATAATTTAAAGGTAAGGATCCCATTTCACAACCGAACAATTGTCTATACGCATATTGCTCCTCTTTGGCCCTACCAAAGCAGAACAATTCGCTCTTGTGAAAATTTATCTTAAGCCCCGATAGTTGTTCAAAGAGACAAAGCACTACTTTCATATTCCTAGCCTTTGCGCCTTTGCAATATCATGTTCCGTGAAGATGATAGTATCGTCAGCATATTGTAAGATGGATACCCCCCCATCAACCGGATGGGGAATGAGACCACCTACTTGGCCATTCTCCTTGGCCCTGCCTATAAGCACGGCCAACATATTAGCCATGATATTAAATAGAATAGGAGACATTGGATCTCCTTGTCTTAATCCCTTGTGAGTTTGAAAATAGTGACCCACGTCATCATTCACCTTAATCCCGACACTGCCCTTTTGGATGAAGGAATCCACCTGCTTCCACCTATGTGTCTCCCAGGCATGAAGACCGTCCGACTCGGTTGCACCATCGAGTGGGCAATCTGTGTCAATCTATTGGTGCCAACTTTTGTGAAAATTTTGAACCTCACATTCAGAAGACACATTGGCCTAAATTATCCAATACGAACTGCTTCTTCTTTCTTTGGCAACAACGTTACCGCTCCAAAGTTAAGATGGAAGAGTTGTAAGTGGCCATTGAACAGGTCATGGAACATGGGTAGAATGTCTCCCTTTATGATATGCCAACATTTCTTATAGAATTCCGCAGGGAACCCATCTGGTCCCGGTGCCTTATTTGGTTTCATTTGTGAAATCGCGTCAAACACCTCTTTCTCAGAAAATGGTACAGATAAAATCTCATTTTCATCTGACTGAAGCTGAGGAATATCCTCAACTACGAGCTCATCAAGGGACACATCATTGTCGACAGGAGGCCCAAAGAGTTGTTTATAATAATTCAAAATATAAAGCTTAAGGTTCTCATGACCTACCACCGTCCCTTCATCCTGCTCGAGCTGGATGATTTTCTTTTTCCTATGGTTGCCATTTGCAATCATGTGGAAAAATTGAGTATTGTCGTCCCCTTGGACAACTTTGAGAACCTTAGCACGCAAAGCCCACTTCATTTCTTCTTCTCTAAGAAGAGCACGAAGTTTCTGTTTGGCCTCATACTTAGCAGCCTGCTCGGACACATTGAGCAGGTTAGATTCCGCTTTGAGATCTAATGTTGCAATCAATTGGATTAGTCTTTCTTTTTCTTCTTTGTAAATAACGCTTTCGTTTCTGGCCCAACCCCTTAAAAATTGTCGAAGGTGTCTAATCTTGTTCTGCCATCGCTCAACATTGGAATTTCCACTCACAGGCTTAGCCCATTCCCTTGCAATGATATCTAAGAAATTCTACTTTTCGAACCAACTTAATTTGAAAGAGAAAATATTCTTGTTACCTATATGAGTCGCTTCGCCCGAGTCAACTAACAAGGGTGTGTGGTCTGAGATTGCACGCCGCATGGCATGCACCAATACCAAAGGGTATTTTTGTTCCACTTCCACACTAGAAAGCACTCTGTCCAACTTTTCATAGGCCGGATTAGGTAACGAATTCACCCATGTGAACTGTCTACCCGTAAGGTCAATCTCTCGGAGATTGAGACTCTCAATAATCGCATTGAACATGAATGACCATCGGCCATCGAAATTGTCATTATTCTTCTCTTCACTTCTCCTGATAATGTTTAAGTCCCCTCCAACTAAGATCAGCAACCTTTCATCCCCGCAGATCCTAACTAGATCAACCAGGAAGTCAGGCTTAAGTTCAGGTTGGGCTGCGTCGTACACAGCCGCTAGAGCCCACCTAAAACCACCCAATTTGGACCTTACTCAAAACTTAACAGAGAAGTCTCCTCGCACCACATTAAGCACCTCTAAAGTTTCACACTTCACCCCCAATAAGATCCCACCGGATCATCCTCTAGGAGGCAAACAATGGCAGTCAAAACCAACTCCACCCGATAAGATTTCTAGGAATTGTGAGGTGAAATTATCTCTACCAGTTTCGATGAGGGCAATAAAATCTAATTTATGCTCAATTGACGCTTCTGCAAGGAACCTTTTTTAGCCAAGTCTGCTAGACCTCTGCTATTCCAAAAAATTCCTTTCATTGGTCATCATGAATTTTTTTCTTAAGTTTGACCCTCGCACTTCTCCGTACTGCTGATGTCGGATAAACCTTCCTCTTCCAGGAACGTTTTGGTTTATCCGCCACCCCGTCCGTGTTCATGTGACCGGTGGCAGCTTGTGTCATACACTCTAGCGAGATATGATCTACATGTCCCTCCGACTCCACTCCCTCTAACTCAACCTCGGCCTCCGAAGTAGGTATTAGGTCGGCACAGAAATTCTCTAGGGATGAAAGCCCCGAATTATTAATCTCACTCTCATTCATGGGCTTAACCTCCGCGATATTGCGAATAATCTCAGAGGCTCTCTCAGCCTCCAAGTCTAATAAATCGTTAATAGATTTCTCAATTGCCTTCCCATTTGATCCAAGTGATACTCCTAAATTGGTTGCATTACTAATGATCTCATGTTCAGAAAAATGCAAAATGGAACAACTGGCGAGCGCTTGCCCAGAAACCAAATGTCGCCGGCCCTTGCGTCCCTTGCGTACCTCCAGCACGCCTTGGTGCAGGCCTTCTTGACGGCACGCGCAGCAGATCCGCTCCGGGGACGCCGACCGCACCCACACACGCGCCGCACCGGGACCTGCCACCGCCACCATGCCTGTTCTGGTCCAAACCGGTCAAAAAAATGTTTTAGTGCGCCTTATATATTCTAAAAAAAAGAAAGATTAGTGTGTCTAACACCAACTATGATTTTCGGCGATTAGTGCAACTAGCACTCATAGTGGAATATAGACCAGGCATGTAGTCGATCACCAATGTCGACGTCGGCCCTATAAATTGAGACCGCAGTGGCAAAGGTGAGCCAAACACTCAACACTGGAAACCAGTAGACACATATGCTTGGTCTCGCTCGCCTCTGCCTGCAGCGGCTGTAGCTCTTGTTCTCGCCATGAAAGGAAAAGGGTAGAGCATGGAAGGAGACGCTAGTAGAAAACAGGGCTTTGTTCCAGGCCTAGCCAGCCCATTAGTCCTGGTTCAGTAACGAACCGGGACCCATGGGGGCATACGTCCCGGTTCATGCGCCCAGGGGGCCGGCCGGGCCTCGTGGGGCATTGGTCCCGGTTCGTCTGGACCCTTTGGTCCCGGTTCCAGACATGAACCGGGACCAATGGGCCTTGCTCCTGGCCCACATCCATTGGTCCCGGTTCATGGCTGGAACCGTGACCAAAGGAGGTCCTTTAGTCCCGGTTCCGGCCACCAACCGGGACCAATGAGGTGCCTATATATACCCCCTCGCCCGCAAACAGAGCACTTCACTACTCTGTTTTTTCTGGCCGGCTAGGGGAGGGCTTTGTGGTGCTCTAGCTCACCTCCTATGCACATGAGGTGTTCGATGAAATGCCCGAGCCACACTACTTAAGCTTTCTTCTCTCCAAGCTCGACCTCCAAGCTACATTTTCCTCAAGATTTGTCTAGGTTTAGCAGTCCGTCACGTCCCGTCCCCGTCTTCACCGTCGTCGATCGCCCGCGCCGATCTCGTCGCCGGCACCACCGTGGTGAGCCTCTTGTTCTTATCTTCTTTCTAAAAGAGAAAAATTCTTACTTGTATGATTTAGATAGATACTTGTATAATTTTCTTACTTTTATTATTGTTTGTCATTATATAGTGCGATGGTTTTGGTATCCGCCCCCGTCGGCCCTCGTCCTGTCTATGATTCGGATGTGGTATATATTATATTTTATAACTATTTGGTTCATTTATTGTTTATGACAATTATGCCGACCAACGTGACATAGATTTTTTTATCTAGGAGGTATGTGAACCGGAAATTCCAACCGACCCTATTGTCGAGAGGTTAAATTTAGTTGAAGAAGAAAACAATTACTTGAAGGAAAAATTGAAAAAAATTGAGGAGGAGAAGATGATATTGGAGTTGCATGTTGCGGATGTCGTCGATGATCACAAGATCAAGATGGATGCAATGCGCTTCAAGATTAGAAAGTATAGAAAATATGCCATTCATACCGAGGCTTGGTATCATTATGCCGTTGGATCAATTGTTACCATGGTTGCGATTATGATTGCATTTGTTGTTGCATTGAAATGTTTTACATAGTTTCAATGTATGGTTTAATTAGATGCTCTGGAGAGCTATATGTTGTTCAATGAGAACTATGTATGTACTTTGGTTTTAATGTGATGATGAACTTCTATTAATTTGGTCACTTATCTATTCATGATGTTCTGTAATGGTTTTTGACACACTTAATTATATATAATGCACGCAGATGAACCGGCAATGGATGTACGGTGACAGACGCACCTCCAAGTACATTAAGGGCATGCATAATTTTCTCGAAGTGGCTGAGGCAAACAAGCAGAATGGTTTTATGTGTTGTCCATGCCCTATATGTGGGAATACGAAGTCTTACTCTGACCGGAAAATCCTTCACACCCACCTGCTTTATAAGGGTTTCATGCCACACTATAATGTTTGGACCAAGCACGGAGAAAGAGGGGTTATGATGGAAGACAGCGAAGAAGAAGAGGATGATGACAACTATGTGCCCCCTGAATACGGTGATGCTGCAACGGGGGAAGCTGAAGATCAAGAGGAACCAGACGATGTGCCCGATGATGATCTCCGCCGGGTCATTGTTGATGCAAAGAGACAGTGCGAAAGTGAAAAGGAGAAGCTGAAGTTCGATCGCATGTTAGAGGATCACAAAAAAGGGTTGTACCCCAATTGCGAAGATGGCAACACAAAGCTCGGTACCATACTGGAATTGCTGCAGTAGAAGGCAGAGAATGCTGTGCCTGACAAAGGATTTGACAAGCTACTGAAAATATGGAAGAAGAAGCTTCCAAAGGATAACGAACTGCCCGACAGTACGTACGCAGCAAAGAAGGTCGTATGCCCTCTAGGATTGGAGGTGCAGAAGATACATGCATGCCCTAATGACTGCATCCTGTACCGCGGTGCGTACGAGGATTTGAACGCATGCCCGGTATGCGGTGCATTGCGGTATAAGATCAGACGAGATGACCCTGGTGATGTTGACGGCGAGCCCCCCAGGAAGAGGGTTCCTGCGAAGGTGATGTGGTATGCTCCTATAATACCACGGTTGAAATGTTTGTTTAGAAACAAAGAGCATGCCAAGTTGATGCGATGGCACAGAGAGGACCGTAAGAAAGACGGGAAGTTGAGAGCACCCGCTGACAGGTCGCAGTGGAGAAAAATCGAGAGAAAGTACTGGGAGGAGTTTGCAGGTGACGCAAGGAACGTATGGTTTGGTTTAAGCGCGGATGGCATTAATCCTTTTGGGGAGCAGAGCAGCAATCACAGCACCTGGCCCGTGACTCTATGTATCTATAACCTTCCTCCTTGGCTGTGCATGAAGCGGAAGTTCATTATGATGCCAGTACTCATCCAAGGCCCTTAGCAACCCGGCAACGACATTGATGTGTACCTAAGGCCATTAGTTGAAGAACTTTTACAGCTGTGGAATGGAAACGGTGTATGTGTGTGGGATGAGCACAGACAGGAGGAATTTGACCTGCATGCGTTGCTGTTTGTAACCATCAATGATCGGCCTACTCTCAGTAACCTTTCAGGACAGACAAACAAGGGATACCACGCGTTCACGCACTGTTTAGCTGACACCAAAAGTATATACCTGGACAAATGCAGGAAGAATGTGTACCTGGGGCATCGTCAATTTCTTCCGACCAACCATCAATGTCGAAAGAAAGGCAAGCATTTCAAAGGCGAGGCAGATCACCGGAAGAAGCCCGCCATGCGTACCGGTGATCACGTACTTGCTATGGTCAATGATTTACACGTAATCTTTGGAAAGGGTCCCGGCAGACTATCTGTTCCGAATGACGCTGAGGGACGCGCACCCATGTGGAAGAAGAAATCTATATTTTGGGACCTACCCTACTGGAAAGACCTAGAGGTCCGCTCTTCAATCGACGTGATGCACGTGACAAAGAACCTTTGCGTGAACCTGCTAGGCTTCTTGGGCGTGTATGGGAAGACAAAAGATACACCGGAGGCACGGGAGGACCTGCAACGTTTGCACGAAAAAGACGGCATGCCTCCAAAGCAGTATGAAGGTCCTGCCAGCTACGCTCTTACCAAAGAAGAGAAGGAAATCTTCTTTGAATGCCTGCTCAGTATGAAGGTCCCATTTGGCTTCTCGTCGAATATAAAGGGAATAATAAATATGGCAGAGAAAAAGTTCCAGAACCTAAAGTCTCATGACTGCCACGTGATTATGACGCAACTGCTTCCGGTTGCATTGAGGGGGCTTCTACCGGAAAACGTTCGATTAGCCATTGTGAAGCTATGTGCATTCCTCAATGCAATCTCTCAGAAGGTGATCGATCCACAAATCCTACCAAGGCTAAGGAGTGATGTGGCGCAATGTCTTGTCAGTTTCGAGCTGGTGTTCCCACCATCCTTCTTCAATATCATGACGCACGTCCTAGTTCATCTAGTCAACAAGATTGTCATTCTGGGCCCTGTATTTCTACACAATATGTTCCCCTTTGAGAGGTTCATGGGAGTCCTAAAGAAATATGTCCGTAACCGCGCTAGGCCAGAGGGAAGCATCTCCATGGGCCATCAAACAGAAGAGGTCATTGGGTTTTGTGTTGACTTCATTCCTGGCCTTAAGAAGATTGGTCTCCCTCAATCGCGGTATGAGGGGAGACTGACTGGAAAAGGCACACTAGGAGGGGACTCAATAATATGTAGGGACAGGCATTCTTGGTCTCAAGCACACTACACAGTTCTACAGAACTCTACCTTGGTGACCCCGTATGTCGATGAACACAAGAACATTCTGCGCTCCAAACACCCGGAGTAGTGTGACGACTGGATTACATATGAACACATCAGGACTTTCGGCAGTTGGTTGGAAACACGTCTCAGAGGTGACAACACTGTTTCTGATGAGCTGTACTCGTTGTCCAGGGGACCATCTTCGACTGTATTGACTTACAAAGGATACGAGATAAATGGGAATACATTTTACACGATCGCCCAAGATCAAAAGAGCACCAACCAAAATAGCGGTGTCCGCTTTGATGCAGCAACCAAGAGGGGAAAGGACACATATTATGGTTACATAGTGGATATATGGGAACTTGACTACGGACATGATTTTAAGGTCCCTTTGTTTAAGTGCAAATGGGTCAATATGTCAGGAGGCGGGGTACAGGTAGACCCACAGTACGGAATGACAACAGTGGATCTGAACAATCTTGGGTACACAGACGAACCATTCGTCCTAGCCAATGATGTGGCGCAGGTTTTCTATGTGAAGGACATGTCTACCAAACCGAGAAAAAGAAAAGATAAGGAAGCGAATACATCATACGATGAGCCAAAGCGCCACATAGTTCTTTCAGGAAAAAGAGACATCGTGGGATTGGAAGGCAAGACAGACATGTCTGAAGATTATGAAAAGTTTCATGAATTTCCTCCCTTCAAAGTCAAGGCTGACCCAAGCACCCTGTTAAGCGATGAAGAATATCCATGGTTACGGCACAATAAGCAAAGGACACAAGCGAAGAAAAAGTGAAGACTTTCTCTCCACAACTATTATGATGATGCCTTTGATCTAGAATATCACTGCAGTTACATGTGAAGAAATGAAATGCCTTTTGTAACAGACGAGTTTTCGGAAACCCTGATACTTCGAAATAGATTGGCCGTTTGTACACGAAGTGCATCCAGTTTTTGCCGTAACCCTCTCAACTTTTTAGCACATGCTATGTGGGTGAAATGATGATACCATGCCAATTTTCAACCTCTTCAGAGTTCATTTGAAGTGCTTTTCAATTTCAGGGTCATATAGCTCAAAAAATCAGTAAATGCATGAAAAATAACAAATGAAGTCAGAAAGAGTTAAAAATTGATGATGTGGCTTTGAATGGTGCATTTTGAACACACAAAAAGTCTGGAGTTCAAATAAGTTCAAAAAAATGAAATCCCTTTGTAACAGACGAGTTTTCGTATGAAACCCTGATACTTCGAAAGAGATTGTCCGTTTTGTACACGAAGTGCATCCAGTTTTTGCCGTAACCCTCTCAACTTTTTAGCACATGCTATGTGGGTGAAATGATGATACCATGCCAATTTTCAACCTCTTCAGAGTTCATTGAAGTGCTTTTCAATTTCAGGGTCATATAGCTCAAAAAAATCAGTAAATGCATGAAAAATAACAAATGAAGTCAGAAAGGGTTGAAAATTGATGATGTGGCTTTGAATGGTGCATTTTGAACACACAAAAAGTCTGGAGTTCAAATAAGTTCAAAAAAATGAAATCCCTTTGTAACAGACGAGTTTTCGTTCGAAACCCCGATACTTCGAAAGAGATTGCCCGTTTTGTACACGAAGTGCATCCAGTTTTTGCCGTAACCCTTTCAACTTTTTAGCACATGCTATGTGGGTGAAATGATGATACCATGTCAGCTTTCAACCTTTTCAGAGTTCATTTGTAGTGCTTTTCAATTTCAGGGTCGTTTAGCGCAAAAAGAATGAACTAATAGCAAAAAGAATGAACTTAAAATAATCAATTAAAATATTTTGTTATGATCAACTAAAACAAAACTATAATATTCTTCAATAGCAAAAAGAATCAACTAAAAAGCTTTTATAAAACTCAAATAGCAAAAGGAATCAACTAAAAAGCTTTTATAAACCTCTAGTATTTTTTAAACTAAAATTATATAAAATTTATGCAACTAAAATTATCAAAGTATTTTCTGTTCAAAACATTAATGGCAAAAAGAATTTTCATAAAGAAATTTTTTGTTAGAAACTTTAATGGCAAACTAAAATAACAAAATATGTTCTTGATTAAAACAGACATTTAAAATAACCTAAAAATTACCAAATTTAATATAATGATAAAACACAATAATATTAAATAGCAGGAAAAAGAATCACTCAAAAATATTTTTTTATAGTAAAGTTATTCACAAACTAGTGATTCACACAAATTTAAAAGAATTCAAATTTAAACTATTCAAATTTGAAAATTAATGGCACTAACAGAAAGTCTATAATTTTTGTAACCTAACAGCAAAAAGAATCACTGGAAAACTGCAAAAAAATAAATAAAGCAAAAAAGAAAACAGAAAAAAATGCCACCTACTGGGCCACGACGGCCTGAATACGACTAGAAACCCAGCTAGTTGGGCCAGGATTCAGGCATGCAGAAGGCCCAGCAGGCCCACAGGCATAGCAGTGTCAGATTAGGCCCATAGGCCTGCAGTTCAGAGGAGTTCAATAGGGATGAGGCAGTCGATCTTATAAACCGATGCGGGGCGCTCTCAACTAGCGAGGTCGGACTAAACTCCCACCACCACGCCGCTGTGCAAGCCCATTGCTCCCGGTTGGTGCCACGAACCGGGACCAATGCTCACCTTTGGTCCCAGTTCATGGCACCAACCGGGACCAATGCCCCCCTTTAGTCCCGGTTGGTTCCAACAACCGGGACCAAAGGTCCCTGTTTCCGCCCTTTGGGCTGCTGAAAACAGACCTTTGGTCCCGGTTGGTGGCACCAACCGTGACTAAAGGGGGGCATTGATCCCGGTTGGTGCCATGAACCGGGATCAATGCTCTGGGTATATAAGTAGCACTTAGGAATTTTCAGAACCGCCCATCCCCACTTCGATCTCTCCTCCTCCTCTCCCCCCGACGGCGACGAATCCATCCACGATGCCGGCAGGCTGCCCGAGCTAGCCGTCGCCGACGCCCTCGCCACGTCCTGCCCCTGACGCCGCCGCTCCTCGCGCCCCTCTGCCCTGACCCGATGCGCCGACGCACCGCCGTGCCCCCTGCCCCGTACGCCTCCTCGTCGCCGTCGCCGCGCCCCTGCCCCGCCGTCGTCGTCGCTGTGCCTTGCCTCCTCGTCGCCGCCCCCAGTGAGCTCGCCGCCCCCCAGTGAGCTCATTCTCCTCGTAGCCGGCCATCCGCTCATAAAATTGTTTTGTTCATATATGAATTAATTGTTTTGTTCATAGCATTTTTTATATGATGAATTTTTTTTTCATAGCCATATATATGTATGTGGTTATATGTATGTATATATGGATGTTCATAGAATTTTTTTATATGTATGTGGCTATATGTATATGTCGTTGTCGATATAGCCGCTCCCCGATAACTTCGACATGAGGGGGGGGGGTCGATATACCCCCTCCCCGATAACATTTTTTTTATATGATGAATTTTTTTTCATAGCCATATATATGTATGTGGCTATATGTATGTATGGATGTTCATAGAATTTTTTTTATATGTATGTCGTTGTCGATATAGCCCCTCCCCGATAACTTCGACATGAGGGGGGGTCGATATACCCCCTCCCCGATAACATTTTTTTTCTAAGTTACTAAGGTAAAATGTTCACCCCCCTCTCGATATACCGGGCGACCAACTCTCGAGGCCACCGAAACCCTAGAAAAAAAAGCGTTGTCGATCTCCTACCCCCTCCCGCCCCTACCCGACAAACTCTCAAGGCCACCCAAACCACTAGAAGATAACTCCGGTAACTTCGACATGAGGGGGGACATCGATCAATCCCCTCTCGCCCGAACAAGTCTATGTATCATTTTATAACGCGGTGGACATATATCAAAGTTTAATCATATGTCAAAGTTTGAATTTTGACATATGCAACATTTGATCATATATCAAAGTTTGATCATATGTCAAAGTTTGAATTTTGACATATGCAACATTTGATCATATGTCAAAGTTTGAATTTTGACATATATAGATTTATCAAGAATGCCCCCATTATGGCTGTGCACAAGTTGATCCAATTTTTTTTTGATCTCATCTATATATATATTCTTCTATATGTCACGTTGTCTGTCAAAGTATTGAAGAAATCCATGGCTTCATCATTAGCCGGAAGTAACAGGTGTATGATGCTACGAAGCTCTTCAAAGTTGTTTTGGAACGGAGTTCCGGATAGAATAATTCACTTTTTGGTACGAATTTCAGCAAAGGCCTTCCAAATAGCGATATTCATAAGTCTCTTGCTGAACTTCGTACCAAAAAACTAATTATCCTATCCGGGACTTCGTTCCAAAATAATTTTGGAGAGCTTCATACCATCATGCGCCTGTTACTTCCGGCTAATGATGAAGCCATGGTTTTCTTGAATCCTTTGACACTAGACAACATGACATATAGAAGGGTAGATGAGATCAGGAAAAATATGGACCATTTTCTGTACATCCAGAATGGCGCCATTTTGTTAAATCCCTTGTCGGTCCGGACGTCGGACATTCATGAGAGAGGCGGTCCGGCCCAAACCCTAGAAGCGCTGTCGAGGGCCACCCCAAACCGTATAAGCATCGAGCTAGCTAGGTCTATGTTTGCCACTAATATTTCCATCTCTCATGTTTGTATATTAATTGCCATGTTGTAATATTTGCAGAAACTATGGATCATCAAAGAGACTTCGAAGAAGAAGAGTTGTTGGGGGACATCATCCGCGGAGGATGTGATGTCATGTCGTATCTCAATGACACCGATGGTCTGGAAGGAGAGGGTGAAGCAGGCTCCGGTGATCGAACAATGGAGGTGGAAGGACATGATCATGATGGCTCCGGTGACCGAATGCCGGTGGAAGAAGGAGACCGTGATGACATCTCCGGTGACCGAACGGAGGAAGGAGCTGTTGCAAAGTCCGGCGAGGTATATATATTAATTAAGCCTATGCTGACTAGCTAATTGATGCATTAATTGTTTTGCATGTATGTACACATGTTAACTCTCTTCTTTCTTCTTTTCTAGCCCTCCGGATCGAGCCAAACTTCGGTAACGAGACGAAGCCCGAAGAAAAGGTTACGCTAGGATGAAAGGTTCACGATCACAGCAATCAAGGGCGATGGCCAACCGATTGAACCCAGCCGGACCAAGGAAGCATTTTCTGCTCAGTGCGGGGTTCTTGTTAGGGACATGATCCCGATCAGCATCCGCCAATGGAATCAGCCTAAGAAGGAAGACCCTCAAGTGTCTTATGTCAACGATAGACAGAAAGATAATCTTTGGACCGCGCTGAAGGCAAATTTCACCCTACCGCCAGAGGAGGATCCGGATTAGCCAGTTATAGAGCCATTGGTCAAGGCTTATGCTCTTAAGAAGATGGTAGATCTATTCAGGAGGTGGAAGAATGAGTTGAAATCAATGTTTGTCGACAAAGGGAAGACTCCAGAATTCACCGGCCGATTTGAGAAGATAAGAGATCACTGGCCTGCATTTGTGGCCTACAAGACATCGGAGAAGAGTAAGAAGATGTCAGCGACAAACAAGTTAAATGCTGCAAAGAAGGAGCATCACCATCGCACGGGGTCAGGTGGCTACCTCAAAGCCCGGCCGTTGTGGGACAAGGCTGAGAATGACCTGCTTGATAAAGGGGTCGAACCAGAGACATTGCACTGGCCAGACCGTTCAACGACTTGGTTCTTCGGGGTTGGGGGAACCTTGGACCCTGAAACAGGGAAGTGCGTTTGGACAGACGAGCAACTTGAAATACCGGTCAAGAAGCTTCAGAAGTATATCGCCGCAGCGCAGCAAGGGACGTTCGTTCCTGACAGAGAGAACGATGAGCTCACACAGGCCCTCGGGAATCCTGAGCACCCAGGACGAACACGAGGCACGGCAGGCTCCGTTGCGTGGAAGGTTGGGTTTCCCGGCGGAGGCGGTTACAAAACCCGGGAGAGGAAGAGGAAATAGGAGCTGAGCGAACTACAAAAGCTGAATGAAAGGGTACGAAAGCTAGAGGAACAAGTAGTTGACAGCCAGCGACCTGCCGGAGCTACCCCAGAAGCTACCCCGCCATCTCAGCGGAGAAGCAGCGTGGCTTCCACCGAGCTCCTTCAGCAGCCTGACTTCACGGCTCCTAGCTACCCCATGGATGCTATCACGGAGGCTCAACATTGCCACCTTCTGACGCAATGGCAGAACCTCAAAGTCAAGGCGGTTGTCAGCTCTGTTGCACCTCCTGAACCTGACGCAACTATTCACTGTTGTCCGATTCCACAAGGCTATGCTGTTGTGATGGTGGATGAAATAATGGAGGGATTTGAGGAGCTCGAGCTTGACGACCCTACCGGTGAAGGGGACACTCAGCTACGTCTTGCTCTGAAGACTCCATGTCTATGGCGGAAGGAGCTCATCAAGCTTCCTCCTCCGACGACGACGAGTCAGGGCACTCCGCCTCCTCCTCCTCCTCCTCCGGCGAGTGATCAGGGCACTCTGCCTCCTTCTCCGGCTGCTCCGGCGCGTGAGGCCACTCCGCCTCCTCCTTCGCCTCCTCCAGTGCGTCCGAGCAGTCCGCCTCCTCCTCTGACTCGTCAGCAACGGCGGAAGACAGACGCCGCCGCTCCGGCTCCTCCGGCGCGTCGGAGCACTCTGCCTCCTTCTCCGCCTCGTAAGCAACGGCGAAAGAGAGACGCCACCGCTCCGGCGACTAGCAGTACAAGCAGAGGCGGGAGGCAATTTAGATACGGTCCATCTCTCAAGCCTCTAGAAAAGTTACCATATGAGAGGACCGACAAGGAAAACGAGGACATCTCTCGTGCCCAAGTGACGGACTTTTTTGCAAAGAAACCTCCACCTCCGAAGGAGACGATAGATCCGGTGAAAGCGAAGCGCACTCTCGATGCCCTGAAGCGACCACCACCGTCTTCGCCGCAAACCAACTATGAGCGCATTATTGAATGGACATATCAGGAAGTGGAGCGGTCGGGAAGTACTTGCAGTGATCGAAGGTTAGCAGAACGAAGAAGTGGGAAAAAAATTCCCCAGCTCGGCGAACAAGCGAACCAATCGTGCCCCCCGCCCAAGGTGTCTAGCGATATCATCGCTAATCATCCGGGGATGGTGCCCGGTACCAATCCTGCAGATTACCTGCCCGACGATGCACATTTTGATACAATGGAGGTGGACGAACACAAATACCGGTACGGGAAGCCTCTCGTCAACCTGGTCATCCTCCTCTAACAACGATGATGCGAATATTCCATGAGTGGTACATGGACACCTGCAGCAAGTCTGGGAAGGATACTTTGACGCTGAGAGTTAAAGAGGAGCACGACCTCGTTGGAATTGATCTGTTATCTGTTCCATTTGAGGAGTTCTTCCAGTTTTTCAATCAAAAGGCCCTCGATAAAATAATCGTCACTTGCTACTGTCTGTAAGTACTACTTCTGTAATTAAGTTTCTATATATAGCTCAGCTCTTTCATTGCATGTATATATAATTATCCTCAGTATATTATGCAGATTGAAGATCGTCGAATGCAGAAAAGCACAAATCTATGATATTGGGTTCATTAACACAAATCTCATAGATGAATGGACGGTTAAATATAATGCGAAAGAAACCGAGGCCAACTTGCTACAATCGTTGCTTAAAAATCAAAACAAAGATAAAATACTCTTTCCTTACAACTTCAAGTGAGTGTTACTGTCTTCTGCATATTCTGTTTCCCTTATTACTCGAGGTTATAGTAATGTAATTGATGAGTTATGCATGCGTGCGCAGCTTCCACTTTATTCTCCTAGAGATTAAGCTTGAGCAGGGACTAGTAACCGTCTTAGACTCGAGACGAAAAGATCCCAAGGAGTATGTGGCCATGACTAAAATGCTCGAGAAGTAAGTTCAATCGATCATTATCGCACCATATCGGCAACTTTGTTCATTTCCTGATATCAAGTAATTGTTTTCTTTGTCTGGCAGGGTTTGGAAAGAGTTCACCGCAGAAGCTCCGGGACTGCCGGGGGAGCTGCGATTTACACACCCGAAAGTAAGTACTACTAGCTAGTTCCGCGCATCTCCCATTGATTCTAGCTAGTTTCATCAATACCATTTAGCATGCTTGCTTCTCAGTTTGATTGGCCTCTATTTCTTGTAAAGTGGTTGTGGCAGGAAGGCGGGAATGATTTTTGTGGATACTACGTTTGCGAGTTCATCCGCCACACGACCTGTGAGCGGGGCTACTCTAAAAAACAATATGAAGTGCGTAAGCAATAATATTCACAATTTTATTTTATTACCATCATTTGTGTTGAGTTTCATTCATATATATGTATTGACCCCCTTCTTCAAATTAGATGTGGCAGATGCGGGATGAACTCCTACCACAAGATCGCATACGAGCAATTCAAGAGGAATTGGCGGGATTATTTCTTGACCACGTCATAAATAAAGCCGGAGAATACCATGTGGAACTTGACATCAGATGTTAGGGATTGTAAGAGATCTTATATTGTATATATGTAGCGAGTAGCGTCGGATATATATACGAAAACTTGTTGTTCGACCAATCTCTCGGAGAAGGAGAGGTCGATCACTTCTCTCTGTATATGTTCATGACGATCTTGTGTACTTAATGGTTTCCTTCATTTGCTTACTAGCTAGCGTGTCGAGTCCTCTCTATACGTATAGTACATAGCGTCGACCAAGCACGGAGATAAGAGAGGACACTTCTCTCTATTAGCTAGCTAACACAATATATGAAACCCCTAAATTAACCCTACAAAACCCCCAAAACCCCCAAACCCCCCCCCCCCCTTCAAAAAAAACAAAAACCCCAGCCCCTGAACTGCTGACGCGTGGATGCTTTTTGGTCCCGGTTGGTGCTACCAACCGGGACGAAAGGCCCTCCTGCCTGGGCAAGCCGCAGCGGCCACGTGGAGCCCCATCTATCCCGGTTCGTAGGCGAACCGGGACTAAAGGTATTGGGCTTTAGTCTCGACCCTTTAGTCCCGGTTCCAGAACCGGGACAAATGGGCCTTTGGAACCGGGACAAATGGGCCTTTTTCTACTAGTGAGAAGACATCCCCAGGTGCGTAATTCACACAACACAATCCATGCATAAATAATTAAATATCTGTCTGCTAATAAGTATTTTAGTTATCATTATGGCTATTTAAAAGTCTCCTTCTTGTGTATATAGAGTACTGAAGATCAGACCAACATACACACATAAACTACCCGGCCATGGAAGCTACAACGATCAGATTCAGACGGTTACTTCTATTGGTGTTAGTGGCTTGTGGTGCACATGTGGTCATCTGCGGCTCCTCCTTGTATGGGAACGAGATGGATCGGTTATCACTGCTTGATTTCAAGAATGCAATCAGCCTTGATCTGCACCAAACCTTCATGTCCACGTCGTGTCACTTCTCTAAACCTTGCAACTCGGGGTTTGGTAGGACACATCTCCCCTTCAATCGGGAACCTAACATTTTTGCATTCTCTAACCCTCACGGAGAATACACTCACAGGAGAGATCCCACAATCCCTTGGTCACTTGCGTCACCTCCAAACCCTGTGCTTGACTAATAACACACTACAAGGAAGGTTGCCGAGTTTTGCAAACTGCTCAAGGCTCAAGGTGTTGCATGTTTCGGCTAATAATTTAGTTGGCCAACTTCCTATTCATTTGCCTCCTCACCTTCAGATACTGCAAATTTCACGTAATATCCTCACTGGCACCATCCCAGCTTCTCTTGCTAATATCACAACACTAACAACCATTATCTGTGCGGATAATCACATCAAGGGCAATCTTCCAAGTGAGTTTGCAGATTTGTCCAGCTTGCAGTACCTGTATGTAGGTCTCAATCGGTTGGTAGGCAGGTTCCCACAAGCCATCCTGAATATTTCTACGCTCATCGGCCTTGACCTTGCTGTCAATGGTCTAAGTGGATAGGAACCACCAAATCTCGGTACCTCTCTGCCCAATCTCCAGAAACTTGTATTGGGTGGCAACTTCTTTCGAGGGTGCATTCCTAGTTCATTCACTAATGCTTCCAGTCTAAACTTCATCGATTTGTCGCTTAACAACTTCACCGGATTGGTGCCCACCACGATTGGCAAACTTACCAAACTCTCGTTCTTAAATCTTGAACACAATCAGCTGGAAGCACATAACAAGCAAGACTGGGAGTTTTTGGTTAGCTTACGCAACTGCACTGAGCTATATATATTATCTATAGGTTGGAATCGCCTATCGGGGAATGTACCAAGTTCATTAGGTAACCTTTCAAATCAACTCCAGCATCTATATTTGTCAGAAAATCAACTATCGGGAGATTTTCCTTCCGGCATAGCAAACCTTCGCAACCTGATTGTTGTATCAATGGGGGGAAATCGGTTTACAGGTGTGGTTCCCGAGTGGATTGGAACTCTCAAAACTCTGCAGAGAATAGTTTTAAACACGAACTTCTTTACCGGGGCCATTCCGTCATCCTTGTCAAACTTGTCTCAAATAGGAGTTATCTATCTATACTCGAACCAGTTCATTGGCCAGATACCTCCAAGCTTTGGAAAATTTCCAATGCTTCAATATTTGGACATTTCCAAAAACAATGTTCATGGTAGGGTTCCAGTAGAGATCTTTAGAATCCCAACAATATTTGTAGTTGATTTATCTTTCAATAACCTTGTTGGACAACTTCCTACTGACATGGGCAATGCCAAACAACTTGTATATTTGGTACTTTCATCAAATAAGCTATATGGAGATATTCCAAGCACTCTCGATGATTGTGAAAGTTTAGAATACGTTGAGTTAGACTCGAATAATTTCAGCGGAAGCATTCCCACTTCATTAGGCAACATAAGCAGCCTAAAAGTTTTGAATATTTCTGCCAATAACTTAACGGGGTCAATACCAGCATCTCTTGGCAACCTACAACTTCTTGAGGAACTAGACTTGTCATTCAACCATCTCCATGATGAGGTTCCAACTAAAGGGATTTTCAAGAATGCAACTATCGTGCGCATTGATGGAAATCAAGGGCTTTGTGGTGGGGCATTGGAGTTACACATGCTACCATGTTCTATCATGCCTTCAAATTCAACTAGAAACAAGGGATCTTTGGTGGTCAAAGTAGTTATCCCAATAGCCATAATGGTGTCACTTGCTATGGTCATATTTGGCTCTTGGCTTTGGAGAGGAAAATACAAGAGCAAATCTATATCTCAACCATCATTTGCTACAAAATTTCCCAAAGTTTCTTTCAATGATCTAGCCAGAGCAACACAGGGATTCTCAACGTCCAACTTAATTGGCGGAGGGAGATACAGTTCTATATATCAAGGAAAACTAGCTGAAGATGAAGATGTTGTTGCTGTGAAAGTTTTCAGCCTAGAGACAAGAGGAGCACAAAAGAGCTTCATCGCAGAATGTAATGCGTTGAGAAATGTGAGGCACCGTAATTTGGTTCCTATCCTAACTATGTGCTCAAGCATTGATTCTAATGGTAATGATTTCAAGGCCTTAGTGTATGAGTTCATGCCACGAGGAGATTTACATAAACTACTATATTCAACCCAAGACTCTGAAGGCTCTTCAAATAACCTTATTACAATGGCTCAAAGGATAAGCATTGTCGTGGATGTAGCGGATGCAATGGAGTACCTACACCATAACAACCAAGGAACAATGGTTCATTGCGATCTGAAGCCTAGTAACATTCTTTTGGATGATAATATGATAGCTCATGTTGGAGATTTTGGCCTGGCAAGATTCAAAATTGCTTCCACAACATTACCTATTGGTATACCAAACTCTTCTTCGGTTGCACTCACGGGGACGATCGGATACACTGCTCCAGGTAATTGAATTTTTTATTCTTGTGTTGCTACATTTTTTTTGCATCTATGTGAACCAGTGAAAGCGACATCAGCTCCGCTTTTTATTCATTATGCAGAATATGCGGGAGGTGGTCATGTTTCAACTGTCACTGATGTCTATAGCTTTGGTGTCATTCTTCTCGAGACATTCATTCGAAGAAGGCCAACTGATGACATCTTTAAGGATGGACTGAGCATTGTAAAGTTCGTAGAGATCAACTTCCCCAATAGGATATTGGATATTGTCGATCCCCAGTTGCTACAAGAGTTGGAGCTTTGCCAGGAAACTCCAATTGCCATGAAGCAAAAAGGTCTACATTCTCTGTCATCTATGCTAAACATTGGCCTTTGCTGCACCAAGTCATCTCCGGGTGAACGTATCAACATGCCGGAGGTGGCTTCCAAGCTACATAGAATCAGGGATGCATATCTCAGAGAAGATTGAAGAGATGATTCTATCGCTTTAGTAGTATTAGCTACCTGAATAAGTAGCTTGTTGTACAATTGGCGTTTATCGCATAGCGTGTATGTAAAGACCCGGATTTACCAATCCAAACTCTCTGCGTGTTGATGCATTAGCCCAGCTAGTGCACGCTGAATAACAAAGATGAATATCATTTCCATATATCAATATTACCAAACAGATATATGTTTTATTGATTAATACCTAACGGTCAAGTTCGTTTTTGTTCATTTGATTAATACTAGTTGAATTGAAGTTCTTGAATGTTCCTTTTTGCTCATTCTAATCAGAAATTGGAGTTAGTCCAAATCCCGATGAGCATTAGATTCGGGGATGTCGGTCATGGCCTGATGCCGATACTACAAGTGGGGTCTCTCAAGTTAATTTAATTTCCTTTTGCATGTGTCTTGGCTGGCCAGCCTGATCTAATGGTGTCTCGGCTAAGGGGCGTCTCACCATGTTGACCCGGCATAACGCGAAAGTCACGTCGGAGCCGATTTGCTTGCAGATCATGATCTCCATCAAATCATTGCAACTATGTAGCGGGACCTGCATGGGCCACCAATGATGGAGTCGATTCTGGCAGATCTCGGGTAGGGGTCCCGAGCTAGTGACCTTGAGATGATGGTAACAAAGACACAGGTTTTACCCAGATTCAGGCTCTCCTAAGATATAAAACCCTATGTCCTTCTTTTGTTGTATTGATTAGGGATGGAGTACACAGTAGAGGTGATCTACCTCGAGATCGTTGTGTGTCGTCTAGAAGCCCTGCCCCTCAGTGTATATAGGTACCGGGGGCCTAGGGTTACAGCCTAGTCGATTACATATAGGGAAAACGTGTTGTAGACGACTTCTAATGTCTTAGAATATGCGCCAAGTCTTCGGGATGCTTCTTTTTAACGCCATGGGTCGCCTTTATCTGGCCCACTGGTGAACCGACATGGGCGTCCTTGGCCTAGCCCACCTGGTGGGAGACGATGTGGTGAGTGACCCCCAATCCGGGACACCATCACCCGGCGCCGCCTGTGACGCCCCCGGCTTAATCGTGCACTAATCATACACGCAAATGCACACGATCAAGCCTAAGGACTCACTTGAAGGAATCACAACACAACTCTAAAACATAAATAAAGTCATACAAGCTTTATATTACAAGCCAGGGGCCTCGAGGGCTCGAATACATAAGCTTGTGCACAAGCATCAGCGGAAGCATCAGATATCTGAGTACAGATATGAAACAGAAACAGAAAAGCCTTTAGAAAGGCGGGACAAAAGAAAACACTACGATCAAAAAGGCGCAGGCCTCCTGCCTGGGACCCTCCGAACCTACTCCTGGTCGTCAGCGAACTCGTAGTAGTAACCACCCTCGGGGTAGTAGTAGAGATCGCCGACAGGGGCAGCCGGCTCCGGGGCTCCGTCATCTAGTTGCATCAATCGGATATGGGGAAAAAGAGGAAGCAAAGCAACCGTGAGTACTCATCCGAAGTACTCAGCAAGCAAGGATCTACACTACATATGCAACATTATCAAAGAAAGGTTGTATGTGTGGACTGGGCTGCAGAAATGCCAGAATAGAGAGAAGGCCTAGTCCTATCGAAGACTAGCATCTTCAGCGGTCTTGCAGCATTAGAAGAGTGTAGATTAGTACATCATAAAGTAATAACAATATTAAGTATCAACCTCGCCCAGAGATCCTTTCTCGACTCCCTGCGAGAAAGCAATCCCAGAGCCCTACTATCCATTTCTCATCTCAAGTATCCAGTTCTAGTTGTATCAATCGGGATACAACTCCGAGCGTCCGTTACCGAGGATCCGGCTATGCATAGATTAGTTCTTCCCTGCAGGGGTGCACCAACTTACCCACCACACTCGCTTAATTCCGGCCGGACACACTTTTCTGGGTCATGCCCGGCCTCGGCCAATCGACACACCGCAGCCCTACCTAAAGCTCAGCAGAGAGGTCCCCGTCGGTCTATATCCTAAGCGCTCAGGGATCTTGGGCCATCGTCCTCAGCACTCCGGGTCATTGCGCGCAGGGCGGGTCCAGGCTCCACCACTACAGGATGGTGCCGGCCCAGCCGTGCCGCCATGCTGAACTGGACGTCTGACAGAGCTTTCGGCTGATGCATATGATGCAGAGTGCCCATAACTTTTCCCGCATGATGGTTAGTGCTATCGGGCCAAAGGCCCACTCAGATCAAATATCCAAATCGTTAGTGTGTTGGTAGCGCGGTAACGAGCAGAGACTCACGATCGATGTTACCCCGTCGCCCCATCTCGAGGACTTGCGGTAAGGGCTAAGAATGCCCGGCCACACCTCGTATTTATCTCTCGGGCACCCTTCAGGTCAACCCGTCTCCACATCACTCGCGGGTACCCCTCAGGGTTGACCCGCCTTTCCAAGTAACAGTTGTAAAGTCCAAGTATCCGTGTGTCCATAACATCAGGGAATCCAAGGTATCACCCTCGTTGGATTCCAACTCGATGTATCCGTCAAGGTGAACGTAGGAGGAATCACCCACGAGGTTCACACTTGAGGTGTTGCACGACGGCGTTGACGGTGTCCTGGACTAGGGGGTACTCACCATGTCGTCTCCCGACCAGTGGGTTGGGCCGAGGACCCCCGTGGCGGTTCACTACTGGGCCAGTTCAGACGGCCGATGACATACACGAGGAAGATTCCACAAGACTTGGTGATCAAGACAAGGACTCCTCTCCACCAACGTAGCCGACTAGGACTCTTGTCATCCTAGGCCTCCGGTACATTATATAAGCCGAGGCCAGGCTCGTTGATAGATAGATTATGAGATTACTCATCATACCTCTAGGGTTTAGACCACAACATATGATCTCGAGGTAGATCAACTCTGTACCTTGATACTTCATCAATATAAACAAGAGCAGGACGTAGGGTTTTACCTCCATAGAGAGGGCTCGAACCTGGGTAAAACACCGTGTTCATCGTCTCTGTTACCATCAATCCTAGATCCACAGCTCGGGACCCCCTACCCCGAGGTCTACCGGTTTTGACACCGATAATGGTGCTTTTATTGATAGTTCCGCTGTGTGATCGGCAATGGATCAATGGCTCGCCTGCAAGATCAATTGCGACGTCGGCAAATTCGTCGCCGGCTCGACTGGTCACCTTGGTTCGACCGAGGACTGCGCTCCGCCTCAGATCGTCATGATCGGACGAGGGCCTTCATCAATATCAACTCCGATCTCTATCAAGATCGTGGAGGAATCATCCATATAGCTCAGGGGCTTAACTTCAACATTGTCCTCGGGCGACCGTGCTGTTTTTCTATACAGCGGATTCGTATTCACTGTCGCCGCTTGCTCGAGTGTCGCTTTGACGATTGCTTTGGTGGCATAGTGCGGAATTGTGTATATAACAACCCTGCAAAATTTTGTCGTATTCCGATGGAGGAATCTCCGGCAATCTATGATATATCGGACCCCTGTCAAGTCTAGACGGGAATCTGGACGAGTTTAGGGCGTAGAGTGCAGCGTCTAGCTCGGATGTCCTTTGGAAGATCCAACCATTGATTGGCTGTGGAATTCCTGTATCTACCACCCCTCAAGATTTCAACTCGATCCGACCGTTCAAACTCCGGGAAACCTCCGATGAGCACATCGATTTTCTGATCTGTTTTCTGCGCGAATACGAATCCGACCCGAGTTCATCTTTCTTCATGAACGGGATATTGGACAACCTTTTTGGAGGAATCTCTTTCTAGGGTATTGTGTTTTGTTTCTGAACACATGCTCACAAATTTTGCTCCTTTTCGGAGGTAACTTTCACCGTTGCGCCGGTGTCAAACCAGCCTGACAACATTGCTGCACGGCTGCCGACCTACGCCAGACGGGTCGTCGCTTCATCGAGCCGAACTCAACCTCTTCGGATCATTATCTCGGCAAGCCGAACAACAGTTCGGCATCGTGAAGGGTAAATCATCACCAACATTGTCGCCCCACAAATTTTACAGAGCGGACACACCGGCATCGCTGCATGGTCACTTCATCAAGCGGGCATCGACCACGTCACAAGATCCGGCCCGCGACGGCATCGCCGCACTATTGCTTCTTCAAGCCTGGATGTGACCTCTGCGTCCGAAGATCAGGAGTCAATTCCGGCCGGACTCGCCTCTCTTATCCCGTATCCAGCTTCAATCCTGGACGCGACTTCGGCGTCCGAACATCAGGAGTCAACCCTGGCCGGACTCGCTCCTCGTACCATAGTACCGGAGGACGATTCCGAAGAAATCCCAAATACTAATCTGGCTGACCAAGCCGATATCCACCACGCCAACCTGCTTCGACACCTCGGCCGGCATGGGGCTGCAAACGTCATACTATCGACCTACCCCGGCACCTCGGCTAGACCGGGGGCTTCGCCATCTCTTCATCAACCTACTCCGGTGACTTCGGCGTCACCAGCCGACCAGCTTCGTCACGTTAGCTGGACCGGGGGCTTCGCCTCGCCACATCGACCGCGCGGCATCACCACCTCATCAAGCCGAACTCCTCGCTCGGTTTCCTCGGGCTTGGGGGCTGGGACCTTGGCTAGGCTGCGGACTACGTCTTTGTCCCGCCACGAGCTCAGACCTCGTCAACAATACCGAGCACATTAACCAGCTAAGTCGCCTCCATGCTTAGTTTTTTTTTAATTATTTTATTTTATTTCTTGTTTGGTTCAACCAAACATTATATCCGTGTTAAACAAAAAAGTTGTTCGTTCAAACGTTGATTGTTAAACACTTCTTTTTTCTGCCGGGCTCTTCGTCACCTCGGTCATGAGGCTTTTTGTCTCCTCGGCTGGGCTTGGGGGCTTCGCCTCACCGCATCGACCGTACGGCGTTGCCACTTCATCAAGCCGAGCTCTTCGCTCGGGTACGTCAAGACCGGCTTGGGGGTTGGGACCTTGAGCCGCTACAAGCTCGGCCCACGTCACACCGAGCACATTAACCAGCTAAGTCGCTTTCATGCTAAAAAACTTTCAGTTTTAAATTTTGTTCGGTTCGACCAAGCATTATACTTTTTTGACAAAAAGTCATTTGCGAAAAACTTTCTTTGTCAAAACCTTGTTTGTTACAAACAAATTCAAATACCCCGTTTATTTGGGGGCTTCCTTTATGAAGCCATTCTTCTTACATATGATTATTAATGTATCGCACCATTCCTTGTTCGTGTATTATGCCAAAATATGCATCATGTTGACTTAAGTGTTCCGCAAAGCTGGGTTGCCTGGCTCCTGTGCTTACCCCTACGTTCCCGATTGTTCGGCTAGGGAGTAAAGGGAGCACCTCTGTGATTGTACGGTCGGGTCATCCGAACTCGTACCTCAGACTGGGTGAAGCCGAAAGCTAGCGCTCTTACTGTTTTCAACTATGGTCGGCACACGACGGAACTCACGCGTACACTACTCTATTGCACAAGTCTTATAATAATCTTGAGCGACCAAAGAAAAGGCACCATTGGGGGCACTATTTTCTTTGAAGATGCTTCTTACGTTACATAAGTAATATAGCATAAGTTCCCTGGGCGCGATTTGTCTGTTACATCCTCATGGCCTGATTGCCTGGTTATCCGAAACACCGCCGATATTCTCGGTAGGCGGAGTAGATAACACTTTTCGGCCCTTGGCCGAAGAGGGAGAAGCCGACGGTCGGTTAAGACGCGTTCAAAGTTCGGGCGAACACAGATATTATATAAGTACTTCGGTACATACAATCATTATACATAAAATTCTTTTACCCAAGTCACTTGGGGGCTCTTAAATTAATATGAGCCGTTTTATAATAAATGTGTTTTCTTCTTAGTCATTGCAAAGTCTTTTTCTACTACTCCTTTCTCGACTAGAGTGTGTGGTCAATAGCCGGATAGCCTGGCTTCTCTCTAAAAGCCGCTCGAGTTTAGTTCACTAACCTGGCCTGAGAAGCACTCCGCCTTCGGGATAGGAGGTTGAAGCCGAAGGCTGACCCGCTTGAAGTCTTGAGATCGGATGTGTCAAGTTAAAACACGACAGAAGCACAAACTAATTTTAAGACCAATGTTCGGATTGGCACCAAAAACTTGATTTAGTTCGGACGTAAAGTTTTTACTGAAGTTTTTTGGTTTTCCAAGCCTATGGCATTCTTAACCTATTTGTGTGTTTCGAGCATAAGTCTCGCAGTGCAACGCCGGACACCTTTCGAGATTCGGCAAAAACATTCTCGGATATTGCTATATATGCATCAGTTTCGAATTGTGTCTTCGGTCAATAGTTGGGTTGCCCGGCTCCTGTGCTTGCCTCCTATGTTCCTCTTTATTCGGCTAGGTGTGCAAAGGGAGAACCACTGTGATTGTGCTTCCAGCTCGAATGGTTAAGCACCTCAGTGGAGAAAGCCGAAAACTGACTGTCACAATGGGCGTAAACTGGTCAGCGATCCGATGATGGTGTCACACTATAGATCGATACCGATTACCCCGTGTTAAATGATGGGCCTTTCATAATATTGGCCGAAGTGTTAATGGCTAGACTTCGGTGGGTCCCGAACACAAACCGGGGGCTCGTAGCTAGCTTCCCCAGTTTAAAGCTCCTATGACTAAGTGGAAGTTATAAAGCCCGCATATCTGATTGCCTTGTTTCCGCCAACACAACCGCCTCCGGGCACCGAGACATCGGCTAAGGGTTGTCTGGTTACTGCGGAAACACCCTGCATAGTATCTACAAAGGGGTAGAAGCCGATGATGGGCCACTTTCAACTGATAAACGGTCGCAACGGAGTCAAAATAAACATATATCACCAGTGTTTGTATTTAGTATACAAGCGCTGCCTTCCATAATTATCGTAATAAAGCCATAAATATGCATCAATTTGACTTAAGATTTTGGCCAAGCTGGGTTGCCTGGCTCCTGTGCTTACCCCTACGTTCCCGATTGTTTGGCTAGGCGGTAAAGGGAGCACCTCTGTGATTGTTACTACCGGGTCATCCGGATTAGTACCTCAGACTGGGTGAAGCCAAAAGGTAGCCATCTTAAAGGATATAATTGGTCGGCAACGATGGAAGCGGAAATTCTGGTTCATCATGGACCACAGAGTTCGGGAACTTTCTCCCAACTAAATCCTCAATATTTTCCTCCCACATTGATTGGAGTTGAGGTCTCATGATCATGATCAACATGACAGCCTGGGAAAAGGAACCTATAATGGAACTATTTTTCCCAGAAGATGTTTTATAACATATCTTTCTGCGTACCTTTGTTTATAAAACCGTATGGCTGGATTGCCTCGTTTGCCATCTATCTTTGCCCTCATAAAGGCTTTATAAAGTAGGACGGACACTCTTCGGCTGCTGGCCGAAGAGGTTGAAGCCGATGGTCGGTCAACAAAGTTTTGTCCAATGCGGATCCGAGCATTAGTGATGTAAACTACTTGGATACATAGAATCATTACACATAAATTGTGATATACTTCGGACATTGATCCTTAATTCAGCCACCCGTGCCCACATTAAGGCTCGGGGGCTACTGGGCTTCACGCTTTTCAGTTACAAATATTAAAGGGGCACATCGATCCCCTGATCTGGTGTTGCCACCCGACCATTGGCTCGGGGGCTACTGCATCGATGATTCAATGCAGACAGTTTATAAAGTGTGAAATAGTTCCCGAGGAGATTATTATCCTCAGGTTGGTCGGCCGCCCCCAACCTGAGTCTCGAGGAATATGCACACCACATTTCTATTCCTAAGTATGCTACAGAGCTAGGAGTTGATCCTCAGGCCGATTTTGTGAATCGACCTGAGTCTCAGGGGCTACTGGGATCACCGGTTTTATGCCATCCTTCAGGTGCATCTCGGGTTTTAGACCGACACACACATTGAGGGCTATTGGCTATATATCTCGGCAGAGAATAAATTGCACCAATTGAAAATATTCACAAAAAATCAGCCCGCAGTCAGGGTGGTGCACCACCTCGGA
Source organism: Thinopyrum elongatum (assembly GCA_011799875.1). Lineage (NCBI taxonomy): Eukaryota > Viridiplantae > Streptophyta > Magnoliopsida > Poales > Poaceae > Thinopyrum > Thinopyrum elongatum. Next base: position 716,193,184 of record CM022298.1, read on the forward strand.
AGCAGTCCGGCATAAAGCTCGGGTGCCAGTGGCTGGCTCCATAGAGGGCATTTCCGGCATTAAGCTCAGCTGAATTTGTTCAATCTTTTGAAGACCGAGGTAGTTATGACACCTCGGATGCTAACCATCATTAGAACTCGGATGCAGTCCGGCGTTGGAGCTCGGAAGCAGTCCGGCATAAAGCTCAGATTCGAATGGCTCATTCCATAAAAGACTACTCCGGCATTTAAGCTCGGATGAACTCATTCAAATTTTCAGAGGCCAAGGTAATCTATGATACCTCGGATTCAGTTCGGCGTTGGAGCTCGGATGCAAGAGGGTACCTTGCATGCCAAATAGTGTTGGAGCTCGGCTGTGAAAAGACGCCTCGGATTCAGTTCGGCGTTGGAGCTCGCACGCAAGAGGGTACCTTGAATGCCGAATAGTGTTGGAGCTCGGCTGTGAAGAGACGCCTCGGATTTAGTTCGGCCTTGGAGCTCGGACGCAAGAGGGCACCGTCGCATGGGAAACACTTCAAACCCCAGGTGTGGCGTAAAAAACTTACAAGGCATTGATAAAGGCCGATAACTTAAAAAGACTCCTCGGATACCCGACGTATGAACTCTTCGGATACACCTCGGCGATCCTCAAGATCGGAGATGTGAAGATTTGTTGAACCAGTTTTCAAGACCGACGACCGAAGATGAAGAACAGTTCGGAAGAATCGAGGAGTGTCCCCAACTTGAAGACCAGTTCAGGGGGCTACTGACGGTGTCCTGGACTAGGGGGTACTCACCATGTCGTCTCCCGACCAGTGGGTTGGGCCGAGGACCCCCGTGGCGTTTCACTACTGGGCCAGTTCGGACGGCCGATGACATACACGAGGAAGATTCCACAAGACTTGGTAATCAAGACAAGGACTCCTCTCCACCAACGTAGCCGACTAGGAATCTTGTCATCCTAGGCCTCCGGTACATTATATAAGCCGAGGCCAGGCTCGTTGATAGATAGATTATGACATTACTCATCATACCTCTAGGGTTTAGACCACAACATATGATCTCGAGGTAGATCAACTCTGTACCTTGATACTTCATCAATATAAACAAGAGCAGGACGTGGGGTTTTACCTCCATAGAGAGGGCCCGAACCTGGGTAAAACACCGTGTTCATCGTCTCTATTACCATCGATCCTAGATCCACAGCTCGGGACCCCCTACCCCGAGGTCTGCCGGTTTTGACACCGACAGGCGTAGTTATCGGAAGTGGTGAAGGAGGAATCACCCTCGATGACCATGCCCGAATAGCTACTCTACAGAGTTAACATCATAAGTGCTAAACGAGGTATCACCCTCGGCACTCGATGGTAACGTTGCAGTGTCGTACAACTAAGGGGGTGATGTGCGGTGCCGGGGCCTGGTTGTCGATCATGTTGATCGAGTCATCTGATAATCCAGCGGGGCAATTGGGTCAAAGTGGTGTCTCTGGTGGGTCTCTAACCAGCCTATACTAAGCAGTTTAGGATAAGCAGGTAAGGTATCAATAGCAGGTTACAATAAATAGGCTATGCATCAGAATAGGATAACTCAAAGCAGTAGCAAATTCAAATGCAAGCAAGAGGGAGAAAGAATAGGCGATATAGGCATGTTCAAAGGGGGGGTGCTTGCCTGGTTGCTCGGCGGCAAATGCAAGGTCATCAACGGTGTCGTCGGGCTCCTGAGCTGCGTCGGTCTCGGGAAATGCGTCGGTACCGGGGGTCTACCGAGAGAGAAGAGGGGGAGAAAACAGATAAATACACAACAAAAACATGCAACACAGAGCATGCTATGCTAACGTGCAGTGCAGGGTTGCCTAAAAGCATGTCTAAGTCATATTAGTTATTTTAGGATTTAAGTTGGATTTATTAACCGGTATATATGCACTATTCACCTACCGGAAATGGGCTAAAAGTTGCGGGTTCACCTCCGCAGAGGGTCCTGACACGGAAACAGATGGCACGGACGGATTCGTCTCATCGTTCTGAGCAACTTTCATATATAAAGTTTTTTGATCCGAGCTACGGTTTATTTTCTATGATTTTTCTAAGTTTTAAAGAATTTCTGGAATTTATTTTATTTATTTAAATCAACATTATCCAGAACAGTGCAGGGTGATGTCAGCATGACATAATGGTGGCGTCAGCAGTCAACAGGACGCTGTCCAGGTCAAACCTGACCTACGGGACCCACCTGTCATAGACAGAGGGTTAATCACAGAGTTAGATCTAAACTAACCTGGGTTAATTAGCTTGTGGGCCCGGGCTGTCAGTGTCTAACTAAACTAACAGATTAATCTAATTAGCACTTTAACTAACTAATTAGGTGGGGCCTACCAGTCAGTGACTGGACCAAGTCCATTCAGCGGTGCAGACCCAGTCAACAGGGCCATGGGGCCCGCTGGCAGCGGCATAGAGGGGCGCCAGGTGGCGGCCAGATCAGCTCCGGCGACCAGAGTGACGCCGACGACCCAAACGCACGGCGGCGCATCGCTGGTGTTGGCCGAAAAACACGTATGGCGCATGGTTGGGGTCGGACTTGGGCTCTACGGGACGCTGGGAGCACGCCGTGTCCAACGGCGGCGGTTGCAGTGCACGGGGAGGTCGTGAACGTCGACGGCGACCACCGCGGGCTGCGCTGGACTTTCGGAGGTGGCCGGGAATTGCACTCAGGGGTTCTCCGGACCCGGCGTTTGGCTCGATAGGCTGCGGGCGAGCTCGCGCGTCGAACGGCGGTGGTGATGGGGGTTGTAGCGGTCGGAGCTGGCCGGACCAAGCATGGCCGACGGCGGTAGCGTTCGGACGAGCTTGAGCCCGTCGACGCAGGGCATGGTAGGCGACGGGGACAGGCGTGTTCGGTCCCTGGGAAGCCCTGGAACACGACGCAGGGCTCGGGTGCGGTCGGCGTTCACGGTGGCCACGGCGGTGTGGTTAGCGGCGGCAGCGAGCTCACGGCTCCAACGGGCTAGCTAGCGGGGACGTAGCAGCTCAGAGAGAGGGGAAGGAAGAGGCGGCCGCTCACATCGTTGGAGAGAAGGCTCGAGGAGGCCGGCGGCAGTCGGAGGGCGGTGAATCGAAGAGATGGCCGAGGCGGATTCCGGCGAGGGGAACGGCGGTGAGAAGCATCGCAGGAGCTCGGCGGCCTCGGGCTAGTGGCGCAGATGATGAGGACGAACCCAACGGAGCTCCTGGGCACACTGGCGGAGCTCGACGGCGACGGTGGCTGCACGAAACAGCGAGGCGAGGCCATGGCGGCACTCGGGGGAAGTAGCAGAGAGGGAAGGGGCGGGGAGAGGGGAAGTGCTCGATCTAGGGTTCAAGAAGGAGGCGAGGGCAGTCTTATCCCCTCCTGTCGAGCTCCTGTGGCCTCGGTGTCGCCCATCGCACGGCTCTGGCGACGGCGATGGCGCCTGGAGGTAACACGAGGGGGAGAAGGACGACAAGGGGTGTGGGCTGGGCCGCAGTGGCCAGCTGGGCCAAGTGCACAGGTAAATGCACAGGTAAGTGCATAGTGCCATTTTCTTTTATTTTATTTCTGTTAAATAGAATAGCTTCGGTTTCATAATTATTTAGGCTATCAGATGAATTTTTCTTTATGTGAAATTTAGCTAATAAATGCAATGCAACTCAATAGTGCCACACACTAATTTTGGGAATTTTTGGAATTGCGTTAGCATTGGTTTATTTTTCAAAAGATCAAAGATTTGTTGTTGGTCCACTGTTTTGGTTGCTAGGGTCAACTTGGGTATTCAAATAATGTTAGATTTTATTTTTATAATTGCGTTAGGATTATTTGCAACATTATGAACATTTTTGATTTGCTGTTTGAAGAAATAATTATTTGACTTGCATTTCAAATTTGAATTTGGGTTTGATTTTGGACAAGTGGCAGATTGACTGAGTGATAATGATAACATGGCCACTATTAGAGAGAGATCGCCGTAGTGTGATAATGGGGATGGGGGTTGTAGCGGTCGGAGCTGGCCGGACCAAGCACGGCCGATGGCGGTGGCGTTCGGACGAGCTTGAGCCCGTCGACGCAGGGCACGATAGGCAACGGGGACAGGCGTGTTCGGTCCCTGGGAAGCCTTGTAACACGACGCAGGGCTCGGGTGCGGTCGGCGTTCGCGGTGGCCACGGCGGTGCGGTTAGCGGCGGCAGCGAGCTCACGGCTCTGGCGGGCTAGCTAGCGGGGACGTAGCAGCTCAGAGAGAGGGGAAGGAAGAGGCGGCCGCTCACATCGTTGGAGAGAAGGCTCGAGGAGGCCAGCGGTAGTCAGAGGGCGGTGAATCGAAGAGATGGCCGAGGCGGCTTCTGGCGAGGGGAACGGCGGTGAGGAGCATCGCAGGAGCTCGGCGGCCTCGGGCTAGTGGCGCAGACGATGAGGACGAACTCAACGGAGCTCCTGGGCACGCTGGCGGAGCTCGGGGGCGACGGTGCCTGCGTGAATCAGCGAGGCGAGTCCATGGCGGCTCTCGGGGGAAGTGGCAGAGAGGGAGAGGGGCGGGGAGAAGGGAAGTGCTCGATCTAGGGTTCAAGAAGGAGGCGAGGGCAGTCTTATCCAATCCTGTCGAACTCCTGTGGCCTTAGTGTCGCTCATCGCGCGGCTCTGGCGACGGCGATGGTGCCTGGAGGTGACACGAGGGGGAGAAGGACGACGAGGGGTGTCGGCTGGGTCGCAGTGGCCAGCTGGGCCAAGTGCACAGGTAAATGCACAGGTAAGTGCACAGTGCCATTTTCTTTTATTTTATTTCTGTTAAATAGAATAGCTTCGGTTTCATAATTATTTAGGCTATCAGATGAATTTTTCTTTATGTGAAATTTAGCTAATAAATGCAATGCAACTCAATAGTGCCACACACTAATTTTGGAAATTTTGGAATTGCGTTAGCATTGGTTTATTTTTCAAAAGAACAAAGATTTGTTGTTGGTCCACTGTTTTGGTTGCTAGGGTCAACTTGGGGTATTCAAATAATGTTGGATTTTATTTTTATAACTGCCTTGGTATTATTTGCAACATTATGAACATTTTTTATTTGCTGTTTGAAGAAATAATTATTTAACTTGCATTTCAAATTTGAATTTGGGTTTGATTTTGGACAAGTGGCAGATTGACTGAGTGATCATGATAACATGGCTACAATTAGAGAGAGATCACTGTAGTATGATAATGGGGATGTTACAAATCTCCTCCACTACAAGAAATCTCGTCCCGAGATTTAAGTGAGGAAGTAAAGGGTAACTTCGGGAGAACTGACCCTTATAGTTGTAATTATCTGATGGACAATTCAGGGAATGTGGCAGAAGTATCTCTCGAGTTGAAACTTAGGAAAACATCGAGAGCGAAAAATGAAGGTACAATAGGAAGTTTCAAACGAATGGACAAACGATCGGTACTTGAACAGAGTGTGAAAAGGAGGGGTTCGGAGCATCAGGAATAGATCATCTATCGGAGGGTGGCTCGTGATAACACACAAAGCCAAGTGCAAAGGATACTTCGGGATCAAGATTGTACAAGAGGGTCAGGTTCCGATCCTGTGGAATGGTGGTGAGGGCCGATCGAGAGTAGAGATGACAGTGACATCTTGTATGATTTCGATAACAAGGCATGTCAGAGGGTAGTCTGTCAGTTATGTCGGTGACAACATCGGTACCAAGGGCGAGGAACAAAGAGAACCATTTTCCTGCTCGTTAAAACGAGGCGGACCAATAGGCAAAGTTCTCGTCCATCGGGGGTTACCAAAATGTCATCAACAATAGTAACAGGGTCTCACTGACAAGGTTATACATCGGGGTGTTTTATAAGCAGGGAATTATTTATGCTTATATCATATAGATCACAAGAAAGGTTAAACAAACAATGGAAAGGAAAGTGAAATTATCGGATTAAACAGACCAATGGAAAGGAAAATGAGTTTATACACAGGAGTTGAGAGTATATCCTTCCCAAGGAAAAGCGGAGTATGATATACAGGGTAGGTCAGCAAGTTCTTGTGCATATAGATAAAGGGGCGAGGGAAGAATCATGATATTACCCATACAACGGTGTTTGGATAATAGATCAAGAAACATTTGGCAATGTGCTTGCAATGCTCATGTTGGTGTTCGGAATACCACAGTCATGCTTCGAGGCAGCAATGATATGGTGTCAAGTAAAGATTGGGTTCGAAGATCTCAAGAGATACCGAGAAACAATTCCAAGATTATCTCAAAACATAAGGAATAACCAAGCACAACCAGGTCTGTGTTGGCAGAAAGTCAAGATGTCATCGATGATATCACAAGTCATCGAGGGGCAGAGATGGTATTTCTAGCCATGAATTCAATTAACATCTCTGAAGAAGCCAAAGTGTTGACGGTGATCACGACAAATTTTGTCGAGAGACTCCATGAAGATGCAATTGAACAACGATGGTAACCGGCTAAAGGAATGATGAAGCGAAAAGCTAATGGAACCACGGATACAAAGGATCAATTTACAGATACAAGATGAACTTATATCAAGGGAACAATTGATTTAAGAGAAGCTTCCATGATAAGTTCTGCATCGTGTCCATGGGCATGAACGCAAAGGTTCAAGGTCGACTCCCACTTCTTCAATGCTAAACCTTTCATTCACTGCTCTGTTAAAAATTATATGAACATGAAGAACTTCCTGGTGAAATACCAGAGGAGTATGGCCCGCAAAAAAAATTATCGGGTTCACACAGATTAAGAAGGCATAGGTTCAACCCATCGGGGCATCTTAAGAACATATACCATGAACTTCAGGAGTAATCACTCAAGCTCGATAGTAGAGCATGGTTGACAAAAAGAGAGGATACAATTTTCCAAAGGCATTATGTATCCGAGGAAAAACTCACAAGGTTATTAGATATGATGGGCGTTGTTGGATAATAATCCAGCAAAGGATCTGGTAGCCCACAAGGGAGCTGAGGTGAGCATCGGTACTCAATCAGAGGAAGAAAGAATGCAAAGGTATTGACAAGGAATGTCAATGAAGATTGCTAAACATATGGAATTAACCGTAATGCAAGCAGGCAAGAATTTCAAGAGCAATAGTCTGCAGAGGATTTTCGGAAGATCGACTAACAATGGAAAGTATTTTGTGAAACACCTGAACAACTGGGGATGAACGGATTCCTAGTAAATGTGAGGAATTATCTGCAGTGCGAAAGAAGCTGCACGGCAGTAGGCTCAAAGGATTCCCGAATTAACGAGGAGTATTTCGGGGTATCTCGTACATAAAGGAGTATCTGGGAATGAAGATACAAACGGCAAAGATGTGTAGCTGTCCACGGTGATTATCGATAGTAGGGAACTTGCAAAAGCAGTGGGCATAATGGTCTCGGGAAACATCGAGGAGTATCTGCAGAATCTTCTCGCGAAGCAAGCGATCATCTGTGGTAAAGGAGTTCTCCGGGATAAAGTGGTTACGAGAACCTAATGTCAGAGTTAGTAAAATTTTAACCCGAAAGGAAGAGAGATCAGAGTCCCAGAGTAAAGACGAGGAATAAAAGATCCTAATACCACCCAGTTGGCGACGTGGGCCCGTAAGCCACACAGCCAAGTTAGTAAAACAGTTTTGGACGACTAGACTCAACTTCGGCCAAGGAGTTGGAAAGGGGGTTCCTACAGGCAGTCGGCTCTGATACCAACCTGTGAAGCCCCCGGCTTAATCGTGCACTAATCATACACGCAAATGCACACGATCAAGCCTAAGGACTCACTTGAAGGAATCACAACACAACTCTAAAACATAAATAAAGTCATACAAGCTTTATATTCCAAGCCAGGGGCCTCGAGGGCTCGAATACTTAAGCTCGCGCACAAGCGTCATTGGAAGCATCAGATATCTGAGTACAGATATGAAACAGAAACAGATAAGCCTTTAGAAAGGCGGGACAAAAGAAAACACTATGATCGAAAAGGCGCAGGCCTCCTGCCTGGGACTCTCCGAACCTACTCCTGGTCGTCAGCCAACTCATAGTAGTAACCACCCTCGGGGTAGTAGTAGAGATCGCCGACAGGGGCAGCCGGCTCCGGGGCTCCGTCATCTGGTTGCATCAATCGGATATGGGGAAAAAGAGGAAGCAAAGCAACCGTGAGTACTCATCCGAAGTACTCAGCAAGCAAGGATCTACACTACATATGCAACATTATCAAAGAAAGTCTGTATGTGTGGACTGGGCTGCAGAAATCCCAGAATAGAGAGAAGGCCTAGTCCTATCGAAGACTAGCATCTTCAGCGGTCTTGCAGCAATAGAAGAGTGTAGATTAGTACAGCATAAAGTAATAACAGTATTAAGTATCAACCTCGCCCAGAGATCCTTTCTCGACTCCCTGCAAGAAAGCAATCCCAGAGCCCTACTATCCATTTCTCATCTCAAGTATCTAGTTCTAGTTGTATCGATCGGGATACAACTCCGAGCGTCCGTTACCAAGGATCCGGCTATGCATAGATTAGTTCTTCCCTGCAGGGGTGCACCAACTTACCCACCACTCTCGTTTAACCCCGGCCGGACACACTTTTCTGGGTCATGCCCGGCCTCGGCCAAACGACACACCGCAACCCTACCTAAAGCTCAGCAGAGAGGTCCCCGTCGGTCTATATCCTAAGCGCTCAGGGGTCTTGGGCCATCGTCCTGTGCACTCCGGGTCATTGCGTGCAGGGCGGGTCCAGGCTCCACCACTACAGGATGGTGCCGGCCTAGCCGTGCCGCCATGCTGAACTGGATGTCTGACGGAGCTTTCGGCTGATGCATACGATGCAGAGTGCCCATAATTTTTCCCGCGTGATGGTTAGTGCTATCGGGCCAAAGGCCCACTCAGATCAAATATCCAAATCATTAATGTGTTGGTAGCGTGGTAACGAGCAGAGACTCACGATCGATGTGACCCCGTCACCCCGTCTCAAGGACTTGCGGCAAGGGCTAAGAATGCCCGGCCACGCCTCGTATTTATCTCTTGGGCACCCTCCAGGTCAACCCGTCTCCACATCACTCGCGGGTACCCCTCAGGGTCGGCCCGCCCTTCCAAGTAACAGTTGTAAAGTCCAAGTATCTGTGTGTCCATAACATCAGGGAATCCGAGGTATCACCCTCGTTGGATTCCTACTCGATGTATCCGTCAAGGTGAACGTAGGAGGAATCACCCACGAGGTTCACACTTGAGGTGTTGCACAACGGCGTCGTTATCGGAAGTGGTGAAGGAGGAATCACCCTCGATGACCATGACCGAATAGCTACTCTACAGAGTTAACATCATAAGTCCTAAATGAGGTATCACCCTCGGCACTCGATGGTAACGCTGCAGTGTCGTCCAACTACGGGGGTGATGTGCGGTGCCGGGGCCTGGTTGTCGATCACGTTGGTCGAGTCATCTGATAATCCAGCGGGGCAACTGGGTCAAAGTGGTGTCTCTGGTGGGTCTCTAACTAGCCTATACTAAGCAGTTTAGGATAAGCAGGTAAGGTATCAATAGCAAGTTACAATAAACAGGCTATGCATCAGAATAGGATAACTCAAAGCAGTAGCAAATTCTAATGCAAGCAGGAGGGAGAAAGAATAGGCGATATAGGCGTGTTCAAAGGGGGGGTGCCTGCCTGGTTGCTCGGCGGCAAATGCAAGGTCATCAACGGTGTCGTCGGGCTCCTGAGCTGCGTCGGTCTCGGGAACTGCGTCGGTACCGGGGTCTACCAAGAGAGAAGAGGGGGAGAAAATAGATAAATACACAGCAAACATATGCAACACAGAGCATGCTATGCTAACGTGCAGTGCAGGGTTGCCTAAAAGCATGTCTAAGTCATATTAGTTATTTTAGGATTTAAGTTGGATTTATTAACCGGTATATATGCACTATTCACCTACCGAAAACAGGCTAAAAGTTGCGGTTTCACCTCCGCAGAGGGTCCCGACACGGAAACAGATGGCACGGACGGATTCGTCTTGTCGTTCTGAGCAACTTTCATATATAAAGTTTTTCGATCCGAGCTACGGTTTATTTTCTATGATTTTTCTAAGTTTTAAAGAATTTCTGGAATTTATTTTATTTATTTAAATCAACATTATCCAGAACAGTGCAGGGTGATGTCAGCATGATGTAATGGTGGTGTCAGCAGTCAACAGGACGCTGTCCAGGTCAAACCTGACCTGCGGGACCCACCTGCCATAGATAGAAGGTAAAATCACAGAGTTAGATCTAAACTAACCTGGGTTAATTAGCTTGTGGGCCCGGGCTGTCAGTGTCTAAATAAACTAATAGATTAATCTAATTAGCACTTTAACTAATTAATTAGGTGGGGCCTACCAGTCAGTGACTGGACCCAGTCCAGTCAGCGGTGCTGACCCAGTCAACAGGGTCGTGGGGCCCGCTGGCAGCGGCACAGAGGGGCGCCAGGTGGCGGCTAGATCAGCTCCGGCGACCGGAGTGACGCCGGGGACCCAAACGCACGGCGGCGCGTCACCGGAGTTGGCCGAAAAACACGTATGGCGCGTGGCTGGGGTCGGACTTGGGCTCTATGGGACGCTGGGAGCACACCGCGTCCAATGGCGGCGGTTGCAGCACGCGAGGAGATCGGGAACGTCGACGGCGACCACCGCGGGCGGCGCCGGACTTCGGGAGGTGGCCGAGAATTGCACTCAGGGGTTCTCCGGACCCGGCGTTTGGCTCGATCGGCTGCGGGCGAGCTCGCGCGACGAACGGCGGTGGTGATGGGGGTTGTAGTGGTCGGGGCTAGCCGGACCAAGCACAGCCGACGGCGGTGGCGTTCGGACGAGTTTGAGCCCGTCGACTCAGGGCACGGCAGGCGATGGGGACAGGCGTGTTCGGTCCCTGGGAAGCCCTGGAACACGACGCAGGGCTCGGGTGCGGTCGGCGTTCGCGGTGGCCACGGCGGTGCGGTTAGCGGCGGCGGCGAGCTCACGGCTCCGGCGGGCTAGCTAGCGGGGACGTAGCAGCTCAGAGAGAGGGGAAGGAAGAGGCGGCCGCTCACATCGTTGGAGAGAAGACTCCAGGAGGCCGGCGGTAGTCGGAGGGCGGTGAATCAAAGAGATGGCCGAGGCGGATTCCGGCAAGGGGAACGACGGTGAGGTGCATCGCAGGAGCTCGGCGGCCTCGGGCTAGTGGCGCAGACGATGAGGACGAACCCAACGGAGCTCCTGGGCACGCTGGCGGAGCTCGAGGACGACGGTGGCTGCGCGAATCAGCGAGGCGAGGCCATGGCGGCGCTCGGGGGAAGTGGCAGAGAGGGAGAGGGGCGGGGAGAGGGGAAGTGCTCGATCGAGGGTTCAAGAAGGAGGCGAGGGCAGTCTTATCCCCTCCTGTCGAGCTCCTGTGGCCTCGGTGTCACCCATCGCGCGGCTCTGGCGAAGGCGATGGCGCCTGGAGGCGACACGAGGGGGAGAAGGACGACGAGGGGTGTGGGCTGGGCCGCAGTGGCCAGCTGGGCCAAGTGCACAGGTAAATGCACAGGTAAGTGCATAGTGCCATTTTCTTTTATTTTATTTCTATTAAATAGAATAGCTTCGGTTTCATAATTATTTAGGCTATCAGATGAATTTTTCTTTATGTGAAATTTAGCTAATAAATGCGATGCAACTCAACAGTGCCACACACTAATTTTGGGAATTTTTGGAATTGCGTTAGCATTGGTTTATTTTTCAAAAGAACAAAGATTTGTTGCTGGTCCACTGTTTTGGTTGCTAGGGTTAACTTGGGTATTCAAATAATGTTGGATTTTATTTTTATAATTGCCTTGGGATTATTTGTAACATTATGAACATTTTTGATTTGCTGTTTGAAGAAATAATTATTTGACTTGCATTTCAAATTTGAATTTGGGTTTGATTTTGGACAAGTGGCAGATTGACTGAGTGATCATGATAACATGGCCACTATTAGAGAGAGATCACTGTAGTGTGATAATGGGGATGTTACAACGCCCCGGGGCTTGGAGTAGAGGGTGATGCCCATGGCGGCGGCATGGGCCCAGGAGTGAGGTTGGCCAAGCTGAGGCGCTCTCTGGTAGTGGCATACTCGATGTGTTGCGCCGTCGCGTAGCGTCGACACACCACCGCGCCCTCCCACAGCGACGGCCCCTCCTTCGCCTCCACATCGGCAAGCCCATCGAAGTCATCAAGATCGAGAGTGAGGAAGCCGCCACCACCATCGAGGTCATCTGGGGGGTCGTTGCCGTGCGCTGCAACTGCCCACCCCTCCTCCTTGTAGGAAATATGCCCTAGAGGCAATAATAAAATTGTTATTTTATATTTCCTTATATCATGATAAATTTTTATTATTCATGCTAGAATTGTATTAACCGGAAACTTGATACATGTGTGGATACATAGACAAAACACTGTGTCCCTAGTAAGCCTCTACTAGAATAGCTCGTTAATCAAAGATGGTTAAGTTTCCTAACCATAGACATGTGTTGTCATTTGATGAACGGGATCACATCATTAGGAGAATGATGTGATGGACAAGACCCATCCGTTAGCTTAGCATAATGATCGTTAAGTTTTATTGCTATTGCTTTCTTCATGACTTATACATATTCCTTTGACTATGAGATTATGCAACTCCCGAATACCGGAGGAATAACTTGTGTGCCATCAAACGTCACAACGTAATAGGGTGATTATAAAGATGCTCTACAGGTATCTCCGAAGGTGTTTGTTGGGTTGGCTTAGATCGAGATTAGGATTTGTCACTCCGAGTATCGGAGAGGTATCTCTGGGCCCTCTCGGTAATGCACATCATGATAAGCCTTGCAAGCAATGTGACTAATAAGTTAGTTACGGGATGATGCATTACGGAATGAGTAAAGAGACTTGCCGGTAACGAGATTGAATTAGGTATGAAGATACCGACGATCGAATCTCGGGCAAGTAACATACCGATGACAAAGGGAATAACGTATGTTGTCATTGCGGTTTGACCGATAAAGATCTTCGTAGAATATGTGGGAACCAATATGAGCATCCAGGTTCCACTATTGGTTATTGATCGGAGATATGTCTCAGTCATGTCTACATAGTTCTCGAACCCGTAGGGTCCGCACGCTTAACGTTCGATGACGATTTGTATTATGAGTTATGTGTTTTGGTGACCGAAGATTGTTCGGAGTCCCGGATGAGATCACGGACATGACGAGGAGTCTCGAAATGGTTGAGAGGTAAAGATTGATATATTGGAATGTGGTATTCGGACACCAGAATAGTTCCAGATCGTTTCGGGTATTTTTCGGAGTACCGGGAGGTTACCGGAACCCCCCGGGAGAGGTAATGGGCCTCATGGACCATAGGGGAGAGAGGGGACAGCCCACAAGGGGTGGCCGCCCCCCCCCCCCCCCCCCCCGCATGGGAGTCCGAATTGGACTAGGGAGGGGGCGGAGCCCCCCTTTCCCTCTCCTACTCCCTCTCCCTTTCCCCCTTTCCCACTCCGGAAAAGGAAGGGGGAATCCTACTAGGACTAGGAGTCCTAGTAGGACTCGCCACACTTGGCGCGCCCCTAGGGGGCCGGCCTCCTCCCTCTCCCTCCTTTATATATGGGGGCGGGGGTGCCTCCAAGGACACAACAAACATTGTTAGCCGTGTGCGGCGCCCCCCTCCACTGTTTACTCCTTCGGTCATAGCGTCGTAGTGCTTAGGCGAAGCCCTACGCGGATCACATCACCAACACCGTCACCACGCCGTCGTGCTGACGGAACTCTCCCTCGACCCTCTACTGGATCAAGAGTTTGAGGGACGTCATCGAGTTGAACGTGTGCTGAACACGGAGGTGCCGTACGTTCGGTACTTTGATCGGTTGGATCGTGAAGACGTTTGACTACATCAACCGCGTTAACCTAACGCTTCCGCATTCGGTCTACGAGGGTACGTGGACACACTCTCCCCCTCTCGTTGCTATGCATCTCCTAGATAGATCTTGCGTGAGCGTAGGAATTTTTTTGAAAATGCACGTTCCCCAACAGTGGCATCCGAGCTAGGTCTATGCGTAGATGATATGCACGACTAGAACACAAAGAGTTGTGGGCGATAATAGTCATACTGCTTACCACCAATGTCTTACTTTGATTCATCGGTATTGTTGGATGAAGCGGCCCGTACCGACATTACATGACCGCGTTCATGAGACTGGTTCTACCGACGTACTTTGCACACAGGTGGCTGGCGGGTGTCTGTTTCTCCAACTTTAGTTGAATCGAGTTTGACTACGGCCGGTCCTTGTTGAAGGTTAAAACAGCACACTTGACGAAAAAATCGTTGTGGTTTTGATGCGTAGGTAAGAATGATTCTTGCTAGAAGCCCGTAGCAGCCACGTAAAACTTGCAACAACAAAGTAGAGGACGTCTAACTTGTTTTTGCAGGGCATGCTATGATGTGATATGGTCAAGACATGATGTGATATACGTTTTTGTATGAGATGATCATGTTTTGTAAAAGTTATCGGCAACTGGCAGGAGCCTTATGGTTGTCGCTTTATTGTATGAAATGCAATTGCCATGTAATTGCTTTACTTTATCTCTATGCGGTAGCGATAGTCGTAGTAGCAATAGTTGGCGAGACGACAACGACGCTACGATGGAGATCAAGGTGTCAAGCCGGTGATGATGGAGATCATGACGGTGCTTTGGAGATGGAGATCAAAGGCACAAGATGATGATGGCCATATCATGTCACATATTTTGATTGCATGTGATGTTTATCTTTTACACATCTTATTTTGCTTAGTACAGCGGTAGCATTATAAGATGATCCCTCACTAAATTTCAAGGTATAAGTGTTCTCCCTGAGTATGCACCGTTGTGACAGTTCGTCGTGCCGAGACACCACGTGATGATCGGGTGTGATAAGCTCTACGTTCAAATACAACGGGTGCAAGACAGTTTTGCACATGTGGAATACTCGGGTTAAACTTGACGAGCCTAGCATATGCAGATATGGCCTCGGAACACTGAGACTGAAAGGTCGAACGTGAATCATATAGTAGATATGATCAACATAGAGATGTTCACCATTGAAAACTACTCCATCTCACATGATGATCGGACATGGTTTAGTTGATTTGGATCACGTGATCATTTAGATGACTCGAGGGATGTCTATCTAAGCGGGAGTTCTTAAGTAATATGATTAATTGAACTTAATTTATCATGAACTTAGTCCTGGTAGTATTTGCAAATTATGTTGTAGATCAATAGCTCGCGTATAGCTCCCCTGTTTTATTTTTGATATGTTCCTAGAGAAAACTAAGTTGAAAGATGATAGTAGCAATGATGCGGACTGGGTCCATGATCTGAGGAATATCCTCGTTGCTGCACAGAAGAATTATTTCCTTGATGCACCGCTAGGTGACAGACCTATTGCAGGAGCAGATGCAGACGTTATGAACATTTGGCAAGCTCGATATGATGACTACTTGATAGTTTAGTGCACCATGCTTTACGGCTTAGAATCGGGACTTGAAAGACGTTTTGAACATCATGGAGCATATGAGATGTTCCAAGAGTTGAAGTTAATATTTCAAGCAAATGCCCGAGTTGAGAGATATGAAGTCTCCAACAAGTTCTATAGCTGCAAGATGGAGGAGAATAGTTCTGTCAGTGAACATATACTCAGAATGTCTGGGTACCATAACCACTTGACTCAGCTGGGAGTTAATCTTCCTGATGATAGTGTCATTGACAGAGTTCTTCAATCACTGCCACCAAGCTATAAAGGCTTCGTGATGAACTATAATATGCAAGGGATGGAAAAGACAATTCCCAAGCTCTTCGCGATGCTAAAGGCTGCGGAGGTAGAAATCAAGAAGGAGCATCAAGTGTTGATGGTTAACAAGACCACTAGTTTCAAGAAAAAGGGCAAAGGGAAGAAGGGGAACTTCAAGAAGAATAGCAAGCAAGTTGCTACTCCCGGGAGGAAGCCCAAGTCTGGACCTAAGCCTGAAACTGAGTGCTTCTACTGCAAAGGGACTGGTCACTGGAAGCAGAACTGCCCCAAGTATTTGGCGGATAAGAAGGATGGCAAAGTGAAAGGTATATTTGATATACATGTTATTGATGTGTACCTTACTAATGCTCGTAGTAGCGCCTGGGTATTTGATACTGGTTCTGTTGCTCATATTTGCAACTCGAAACAAGGGCTACGGATTAAACGAAGATTGGCTAAGGACGAGGTGACGATGCGCGTGGGAAATGGTTCCAAAGTCGATGTGATCGCCGTCGGCACGCTACCTCTACATCTACCTTCAAGATTAGTTTTAGACCTGAATAATTGTTATTTGGTGCCAGCGTTGAGCATGAACATTATATCTGGATCTTGTTTGATGCGAGATGGTTATTCATTTATATCAGAGAATAATGGTTGTTCTATTTATATGAGTAATATCATTTATGGTCATGCACCCTTGAGGAGTGGTCTATTTTTTGTTGAATCTCGATTCTAGTGATACACATATTCATAATATTGAAGCCAAAAGATGCAAAGTTAATAATGATAGTGCAAGTTATTTGTGGCACTGCCGTTTAGGTCATATTGGTGTAAAGCGCATGAAGAAACTCCATGCTGATGGGCTTTTTCAATCACTTGATTATGAATCACTTGATACTTGCGAACCATGCCTCATGGGCAAGATGACTAAGACTCCGTTCTCCGGAACAATGGAGTGAGCAACTGACTTATTGGAAATAATACATACTGATGTATGCGGTCCGATGAGTGTTGAGGCTCGCGGCGGGTATCGTTATTTTCTGACCTTCACAGATGATTTGAGCAGATATGGGTATATCTACTTGATGAAACATAAGTCTGAAACATTTGAAAAGTTCAAAGAATTTCAGAGTGAAGTAGAAAATCATCGTAACAAGAAAATAAAGTTTCTACGATCTGATCGCGGAGGCGAATATTTGAGTTACGAGTTTGGCCTTCATTAAAACAATGTCGAATAGTTTCACAACTCACGCCACCTGGAACACCACAGCATAATGGTGTGTCCGAACGTTGTAACCATACTTTATTAGATATGGTGCGATCTATGATGTCTCTTACCGATTTACCACTATTGTTTTGGGGTTATGCATTAGAGACAGCTGCATTCACTTTAAATAGGGCACCATCTAAATCCGTTGAGACGACACCGTATGAACTATGGTTTGGCAAGAAACCTAAGCTGTCGTTTCTTAAAGTTTGGGGTTGAGATGCTTATGTGAAAAAGCTTCAGCCTGATAAGCTCGAACCCAAATCGGAGAAGTGCGTCTTCATAGGATACCCAAAAGAAACTGTTGGGTACACCTTCTATCACAGATCCGAAGGCAAGATCTTTGTTGCTAAGAATGGATCCTTTCTAGAGGAGTTTCTCTCAAATGAAGTGAGTGGGAGGAAAGTAGAACTTGATAAGGTAATTGTACCTTCTCTCAATTTGGAAAGTAGCTCATCAGATAAATCTGTTCCCGTGATGCCTACACCAACTAGAGAGGAAGCTAGTGATGATGATCATGAAGCTTCAGATCAAGTTACTACTGAACCTCGTAGGTCAACCAGAGCACGTTCCGCACTAGAGTGGTACGGTAATCCTATTCTGGAAGTCATGTTACTAGACCATGACGAACCTACGAACTATGAAGAAGCTATGATGAGCCCAGATTCCGATAAATGGCTTGAGGCCATGAAATCTGAGATAGGATCCATGTATGAGAACAAAGTATGGACTTTGGTGGATTTGCCCGATGATTGGCAAGCCATTAAGAATAAATGGATCTTCAAGAGGAAGACGGACGCTGATGGTAGTGTTACTATCTACAAAGCTCAAATTGTCGCAAAAGGTTTTCGATAAGTTCAAGGTGTTGACTACGATGAGATTTTATCACTCGTAGCGATGCTTAAGTCTGTCCGAATCATGTTAGCAATTGCCGCATTTTATGAAATCTGGCAAATGGATGTCAAAACTGCATTCCTTAATGGATTTCTTAAAGAAGAGTTGTATATGATGCAACCAAAAGGTTTTGTCAATCCTAAAGGTACTAACAAAGTGTGCAAACTCCAGCGATCCATCTATGGACTGGTGCAAGCATCTCGGAGTTGGAATATACGCTTTGATGAGGTGATCAAAGCATATGGTTTTATACAGACTTACGGTGAAGCCTGTATTTACAAGAAAGTGAGTGGGAGCTCTATAGCATTTCTGATATTATATGTGGATGACATATTATTGATTGGAAATAATATAGAATTTCTGGATAGCATAAAATGATACTTGAATAAGAATTTTTTCAATGAAAGACCTCGGTGAAGCTGCTTACATATTGGGCATCAAGATCTATAGAGATAGATCAAGACGCTTGATAAGATTTTCAATGAGTACATACCTTGACAAGATTTTGAAGGAGTTCAAAATAGGATCAGTCAAAGAAGGAGTTCTAGCCTGTATTTTAAGGTGTGAAGTTGAGTAAGACTCAAAGCCCGACCACGGCAGAAGATAGAGAGAGAATGAAAGTCATTCCCTATGCCTCAGCCATAGGTTCTATAAAGTATGCCATGCTGTGTACCAAACTTGTTGTGTACCTTGCCATGAGTTTGTCAAGGGGGTACAATAGTGATCCAGGAGTAGATCACTAGACGGCGGTCAAAATTATCCTTAGAGGACTAAGGAAATGTTTCTCGATTATGGAGGTGATAAAGAGTTCGTCGTAAAGAGTTACGTTGATGCAAGCTTTGACACTGATCTAGATGACTCTAAGTCTCAATCTAGATACGTATTGAATGTGGGAGAAATTAGCTAGAGTAGCTCCATGTAGAGCATTGTAGACATAGAAATTTGCAAAATACATACGGATCTGAATGTGGCAGACCCGTTGACTAAACTTCTCTCACAAGCAAAACATGATCACACCTTAGTACTCTTTGGGTGTTAATCACATAGCGATGTGAACTAGATTATTGACTCTAGTAAACCCTTTGGGTGTTGGTCACATGGCGATGTGAACTATGAGTGTTAATCACATAAAGATGTGAACTATTGGTGTAAATCACATGGCGATGTGAACTAGATTATTGACTCTAATGCAAGTGGGAGACTGAAGGAAATATGCCCTAGAGGCAATAATAAAATTATTATTTTATATTTCCTTATATCATGATAAATGTTTATTATTCATGATAGAATTGTATTAACCGGAAACTTGATACATGTGTGGATACATAGACAAAACACTGTGTCCCTAGTAAGCCTCTACTAGAATAGCTCGTTAATCAAAGATGGTTAAGTTTCCTAACCATAGACATGTGTTGTCATTTGATGAACGGGATCACATCATTAGGACAATGATGTGATGGACAAGACCCATCCGTTATCTTAGCATAATGATCGTTAAGTTTTATTGCTATTTCTTTCTTCATGACTTATACATATTCCTTTGACTATGAGATTATGCAACTCCCGAATACCGAAGGAATACCTTGTGTGCTATCAAACGTCACAACGTAACTGGGTGATTATAAAGATGCTCTACAGGTATCTCCGAAGGTGTTTGTTGGGTTGGCATAGATCGAGATTAGGATTTGTCACTCCGAGTATCGGAGGGGTATCTCTGGGCTCTCTCGGTAATGCACATCATGATAAGCCTTGCAGGCAATGTGACTAATGAGTTAGTTACGGGATGATGCATTACGGAATGAGTAAAGAGACTTGCCGGTAACGAGATTGAACTAGGTATGAAGATACCGATGATCGAATCTCGGGCAAGTAACATACCGATGACAAAGGGAATAACGTATGTTGTCATTGCGGTTTGACCGATAAAGATCTTCGTAGAATATGTGGGAACCAATATGAGCATCCAGGTTCCGCTATTGGTTATTGATCGGAGATATGTCTCGGTCATGTCTACATAGTTCTTGAACCCGTAGGGTCCGCACGCTTAACGTTCGATGACGATTTGTATTATGAGTTATGTGTTTTGGTGACCGAAGATTGTTCGGAGTCCCGGATGAGATCACGGACATGATGAGGAGTCTCGAAATGGTCGAGAGGTAAAGATTGATATATTGGAAGGTGGCATTCGGACACCAGAATAATTCTGGATCGTTTCGGGTATTTTTCGGAGTACCGGGAGGTTACCGGAACCCCCCGGGAGAGGTAATGGGCCTCATGGGCCATAGGGGAGAGAGGGGACAGCCCACAAGGGGTGGCCGTGCCCCCCCCCCCCCCATGGGAGTCCGAATTGGACTAGGGAGGGGGCGGCGCCCCCCTTTCCCTCTCCTACTCCCTCTCCCTTTCCCCCTTTCCCACTCCGGAAAAGGAAGGGGAAATCCTACTAGGACTAGGATTCCTAGTAGGACTCCACACACTTGGCGCGCCCCTAGGGTGCCGGCCTCCTCCCTCTCCCTCCTTTATATATGGGGGCGGGGGGCGCCTCCAAGGACACAACAAACATTGTTAGCCATGTGCGGCGCCCCCCTCCACCGTTTACACCTCCGGTCATAGCGTCGTAGTGCTTAGGCGAAGCCCTGCGCGGATCACGTCACCAACACCGTCGCCACGCCGTCGTGCTGACGGAACTCTCCCTCGACCCTCTACTGGATCAAGAGTTCGAGGGACGTCATTGAGCTGAACGTGTGCTGAACACGGAGGTGCCGTACGTTCGGTACTTGGATCAGTTGGATCATGAAGACATTCGACTACATTAACCGCGTTAACCTAACGCTTCCGCTTTCGGTCTACGAGGGTACGTGGACACACTCTCCCCCTCTCGTTGCTATGCATCTCCTAGATAGATCTTGCGTGAGCGTAGGAAAAAATTTGAAATTGCACGTTCCCAACACTCCTCTCACGCCATGTCCCACCATCCGACTTCAATGATACTAGTTTGACGGTGTGCCTCCTTCGCGTCCTAGGTTGACGGCGTGCAAATCGGCTACATCCATGGTGAATCGGGGCGAGCCAAACCAGCTTGATCTGTAGCTAGTTGAGGGGGAGGGGAATGAAATGGCCGACTAGGAGAGACTGGGCTCATCTCTCTCATCTGCCAGCGTTCACAAATGGATACCGCAAAGCGAACGATTGATTTTCTGATGTGGCAAACAAGCGAGCATCAAGATCCGTGTGAGCGATTGGACGGTCAGAATAGTGTTCGCTTGTGTGAAACAACTGACCTCAATTCTTTACCATTTGGGGAACAATTGCTAACAAACAAGGAACTAGCGTACGAACGCCAGGAGAACAAGCGACCTCAAACTGAATCACGGCCCATTACCATGAGTGTTGTGTGTCAAATAGGGAGTGAGCAACTATCTAACGGGAATCCCTTTGGGGGCTCCCGCAGCGGTCACTTATGGGGCCCGAGAGTGTGCTAGATGGTGCGTTCAGCTGCCGCCATGTGTCACGCGCTAGGCGCTTCTCGGGATTTAGTTGAGCACTCCTTTTCTTTGTTTTTTTTACTTGTTGGTTTTCCCTAGGTTTGGACCAAAAAATGCTTTTTTAGAAGCCATACTTTTCGGCAAGAAGCACAGCCTTTGCTGCTTCTGGAAGAGGGAAAAGCATGGCCCACGCTTCTACAAGAAGCACAATTGTGCTTCCCGGAAGCGGAAGAAAAACATGATTTCATTGAAAAAAGTGAAAATGATCACAGTATGTGCTTCCGCGAGAAGCACGACTTTATTTATGCGAGTCTGAAAAGGAGGGGAGGGGGGACGGCTTGTGCTTTCATTAGAAGCACAATTGTGCTTCCGCGAGAGGCACACCATCTGCTTCCGGATAAACAAAGGAAAAGCACGGCCTATGCTTCCCCCCCAAAAAAAGTGAAAACACAACCAAACGTGCTTCCATACTTTACTTACGTGAGTCCAAAAAAAGGAAAAAACACGGCTTGTGCTTTCATTAGAAGCACAATTGTGCTTCCACGAGAGGCACACCATGTGCTTCTGGATAAAAAAAGGGAAAAGAACGGCCTATGCTCCCTCTCCCCCCCCCCCCCCCCAAAAAAAAGTGAAAACGCAACCAAATGTGCGATGCTCCCTTGTGTTATATTTACAATGTTCCTAAGAGCATCTCCACTCGGGCCCAAGGACCCCCCCCCCCCCCAAGCACCTTTTTTAGCACTGGCGGTAGAAAAAAGTCCCAGCCACGCCCTCAGGACGTTGTTTTTGCGCCGGATTTGGGCAAAAACAGCCCCGGCGACTCCAGGCCAAACCCAGCCCACTAGGGCGCACT
The DNA here is from genome assembly GCA_011799875.1 of Thinopyrum elongatum. Taxonomy (NCBI): domain Eukaryota; kingdom Viridiplantae; phylum Streptophyta; class Magnoliopsida; order Poales; family Poaceae; genus Thinopyrum; species Thinopyrum elongatum. The sequence continues at coordinate 716,215,406 of CM022298.1, forward strand.
TGGGGCGTCCGGTGTTATTTTCTGCATGCTCAAACCCCACCGGTCAGCCTCTCTCCTCTCTCGCTCCTCCCTTTTTCTGCTAGGCCCACCCACATGCATGCAAAAAAGGAATCTCCTCTCTCTCTCTCTCTCTCTCTCTCTCTCTCTCTCCGCATGGAGAGCTCCTTGCTCCGGCCGCGCTCGCTGCTAAGCCTCCTCGCCGCCGTCTCGTTGCTGCTCGCCAAGCCCTCACCCTGGCCGCCGTGCGCCCTCGCCACACCTCCTCGCCGCCCGCGCTCGCCGCGCGCCCTCCCCTGAGCCTCCTTGTCGTGCGTCTCCTCGCAGCCCTCGCCGCGTCTCCTCGCATCCCGGCGGCGCCCTGCTTCCTCCCCGCCTCCTTGCCGCCCGGCCGGCCACGCGCGCCCTGCTTCCTCCTCGCCACCCGGCCAGAGCAGCGCGAGCTGTGGTGTTGGCCTCGACCTTGGAGACCAGCGGGAGCCCTCTCCGTGCCATGTCGGCCACCCGCCCCTCGCAGTGAGGACGCGATCGCGAGGAGTGCGCTGGACGCGGACATGGTGGGGCTCATGTCCACGATGCCCTGTGGCGTGACCCGCACCATCTCGTTGCTACCCGTTGAGCCCTCACCCTGGCCACTGTTGGGATACGTTGCATGGAAAACAAAAAAAATTCTATGCTCACGCAATGATCTATCCACGGAGATGCATAGCAATGAGGGGGAGAGTGTGTCTATGTACCCTCGTAGACCGTAAGCAGAAGCGTTTCACAACACGGTTGATGTAGTCGAACTTTCTTCGCGCTCCACCGATCGAGTACCGAACGTACGGCACCTCTAAGTTCTGCACATGTTCAGCTCGGTGACGTCCCTCGCCTTCTTGATTTAGCAAGGTGTCGAGGTAGTAGATGAGTTCCGTCAGCACGACGGCGTGGTGACGGTGATGGTGAAGTGATTCTCGCAGGGCTTCGCCCAAGCACCGAGAAACTATGACCGAGGATGTAAACTGTGGAGGGGGGCGCCGCACACGGCTAACAGTTGATGTTGTGTGTTCTAGGTGCCCCCCTCCCCATATATATATAGGTGGGAGGGGAGGAGAGGCAGCCAGGGGGCGCCCCAGGTAGGATCCGAATCCTACTTGGGGTTTCCCAATTGGTGCGCCCCTCCCTTCCTTATTTGCCGGAGGGGGAAGGAAAGAGAGGGGGAGAGGGAAGGAAGGGGGAATCCTATTCCCTCTCTTTCCTTTCCCTTCCCATCTTTCCTTCTCCTTCTTGGCCGGCCCATATGGGGGGCGCACCAGCCCCTTGTGGCTGGTGCGTTTCCTCTCTTGGCCCATAAGGCGCATATCTTTTGTCGGGGGTGTCCGGAACCCCTTCCGGTGACCCGATATGTACCCAATACCCTCCGGAACACTTCCGGTGTCCGAATACCATCGTCCTATATATCAATCTTTACCTCTTGGCCATTTCGAGACTCCTCGTCATGTTCGTGATCTCATCCGGGACTCCGAACAACATTCGGTCACCAAATCACATAACTCATATAATACTATATCGTCATCGAACGTTAAGCGTGCGGACCCTACGGGTTCGAGAACTATGTAGACATGACCGAGACACCTCTCCGGTCAATAACCAATAGCAGAACCTGGATGCTCATATTGGCTCCTACATATTCTACGAAGATCTTTATCGGTCGAACCGTTATGACAACATATGTTATTCCCTTTGTCCATCGGTATGTTACTTGCCCGAGATTCGATCGTCGGTATCTTCATACCTAGTTCAATCTCTGGTAACCCACAAGTATAGGGGATCGTTTGTAGCCTTCTTTGATAAATAAGAGTGTCGAACCCAATGAGGAGCTAAAGGCGGAACAAATATTCCCTCAAGTTCTATCGACCACCGATACAACTCTACGCACACTTGATGTTTGCTTTACCTAAAACAAGTATGAAACTATTTTGCAAGAATAAAACTACGAGTACTTTGCGAGAATAAAACTACGAATAAATTGCGAGGCAATAAAATTATATAGCTTTTGTCAACAAGAAAGTCATTTGTCCCTAGGCAATCGATAACAAGTATCGGTAATCATTCTTGTAATTTTATATGAGGGAGAGGCATGAGCTAACATACTTTCTCTACTTGGATCATATGCACTTATGATTGGAACTCTAGCAAGCATCCGCAACTACTAAAGATCATTAAGGTCGTGAAACCCAACCATAGCATTAAGTATCAAGTCCTCTTTACTCCCATACGCCATAACCCACTTATCCGCATTTAGGCTGCTGTCACCCCCGCAACACCGACAATAAGCAAACCATGAACATATTGCAACACCCTACAGTGAGGATCCCTCATGTTTGCGCGAGATGAAGGGCACCGTAGGACAGCACCATAAATAAAATATACAATCATACCAACCAAGATCATGATTAACCCACAGGACAAAACGGATCTACTCAAACATCATAGGATAGCCAAATATCATTGGGAAATAATATATGGAGTTGAGCACCATGTTTAAATAGAGATTACAGCGGGGAGAAGAGGTATTACACCACTGCATAGAGGGGGAGAAAGTTGGTGTAGACGGTAGCAAGATTGTTGATGTAGATCGCCGTCACGATCCTAGCCCCGGCGGCACTCCGGCGCCACCGGGAGAGAGGGGGAGAGAGCCCCCCTCCTTCTTCTTCTTCCTTGGCCTCCCCCCTAGATGGGAGGAGAGTTCCCCCTCTGGTCCATGGCCTCCATGGCGGCGGAGGGGCGGGAGCCCCTCCGAGATTGGATCACCCTCTCTGTTCCCTTCTGTTTCGCGTTCCCTAGATCTGGCCGAAAACCGTTTCTTATATTCCCGGAGATCCGTAACTCCGATTGTGCTGAGATTTTAACATGATTTTTTTCCGGATATAAGCTTCCTTGCGCCTGAAGTAGAGCCCCAACTGACGTACGAGGTGGGCACAACCCACCACGCCGCGCCAGGGCCCTGGGGCGCTCCCAGGTGTCTTGTGGTGTGTGTGGGCCTCCGTTTGCGATGATTCCAATTCCAAAAAATCACAAATATTCCAGAATAATTCCCCGTCAAATTTATTGCATTTGGACTTCGTTTGATATGGATTTTCTGTGAAACAAAAAACATGCAACAAACAGGAACTGGCACTGAGCAATGGATCAATAGGTTAGTCCAATAAATCATATAAAAAGTTGCCAAAAGTATGTGAAAGTTGTATAATATTGGCATGAAACAATCAAAAATTATAGATACGACGGAGATGTATCAGTATCCCCAAGCTTAATTCCTGCTCATCCTTGAGTAGGTAAATGATAAAAAAGATAATTTTTGATGTGGAATGCTACCTAACATAAACTTGATCATATGTCTAGTCATGGCATGAATATTAAGACATAAGTGATTCAAAGTAATAGTCTATAATTTTACATAAAGACATCAATACTAAGGCATCCCAACAAACAATCATGTCTTTCAAAATATCAACGCTAAAGAAAGCTATCCCTACAAAATCATATAGTCTTGTCATGCTCTGTCTTCTTAACACAAAGAATAAATCATGTACTACCCCGGTGTCAGCCAAGCAATTGGTTCATACTTTTTAACGCGCTTCAGCTTTTTCAACCCTCACGCAATACATGAGCGTGAGCCATGGATATAGCACTATAGGTGGAATAGAGTATGATGATAGGGGTAAATATAGAGAAGACAAAAAAAGTAAGAAAGTCGCACATCGACGCGGGTAACCAACGGGCTATGGAGGTGCCCATCAATCGATATCAATGCGAGGAGTAGGGATTGCCATGCAACGAATGCACTCAGAGCTATAAGTGTGTGAAAGCTCAATATGAAAACTAAGTGAGTGTGCATCTAATCCTATAATGAAAAATTCCCACTAGTATATGAAAGTGACAACATAGGAGACTCTCTATATGAAAAACATGGTGCTACTTTGAAGCACAAGTGTGGAACTAGCATGCCCCTTCTCTCTTTGTTTTTTTTTCTTTTTCTTTTTCTTTTTTTTCTCTTTTTTTCTTTTCTTTTCTTTCTTTTTTTCTTTTTTTTCTCTCAATGTCCGGAGTCTCATCCCGACTTGTGGGGGAATCATAGTCTCCATCATCCTTTCCTCACTGGGGCAATGCTCTAATAATGAAAATTGATGATCATCACACTTCTATTTACTTATAACTCAAAAGAAATAAAAATTACAACTCGATACCTATGACAAAGTATGACTCTATATGAATGCCTCTGGCAGTGTACCAGGATGTGCAATGATCTAGCGTAACATGTATATAAAAAAATGATGAACGGTGGCTGAGCCACAAACACTATGTCAGGTATATGATCATGCAAAGCAATATGATAATGAATGCTCAAGTCATCAAAATGGAAGCGGTGGAAGTTGCATGGCAATATATCTCGGAATGGCTATGGAAAAGCCATAATAGGTAGGTATGGTGGTTGTTTTGAAGAAGATATAATAAGGCTTATGTGTGATAGAGCGTATCATATCACGGGGTTTGGATGCACCGGCGAAGTTTGCACCGACTCTCGAGGTGAGAAAGGGCAATGCACGGTACCGTAGAGGCTAGTAAATTGCGGAAAGGTAAGAGTGCGTATAATCCATGGACTCACATTAGTCATAAAGAACTCATATACTTATTGCAAAAGTTTATTAGCCCTCGAAGCAAAGTACTACTACGCATGCCCCTAGGGGGGAGGTTGGTAGGAGTTAACCATCGCGCGCCCCCGACCTTCACACAAAGATAGACAATCAAGGATAAATTGTGCTCCAACTTCCTGGCATAACGGGAGACTATACGTGCATGCTTCGGGAATCACAAACCTTAACACCAATATTCTTACTAAACATAACCATCCACTAGTACCTCCCACATATTCCATCTCTATATCACAAAACTATTGCAAGGAATCAAACATATCATATTCAGTGATCCATAGGTTTTATGTAGGATTTGTTGACTAACCATGCAATTGACCAATTCCGGTTGACTCTCTAAATAGGTATAAGTGAAGCATGAGAGTTTTAATTCTTTCTACAAAAGACCATGCTCTAATAAGTATAAGTGAAGCAAAAGAGCATTCTACAAATAACGGTTTTCTATGTGAGGAGAAACAGGCAATCCAAACTTCAAATGATATAAGTGAAGCACATGAAGCATTCTATAAAGCCATACTCGAAAGATATAAGTGAAGTGCAATGAGCATTCTATAAATCAACCATGGACTATCTCATACCAGCATGGTGCATAAAAGAAAAATAAAAACTAAATGCAAAAGACGCTCCAAGATTCACACATATCACATGAACGAAACGAAGACGAAAACATACCGATACTCGTTGAAGAAAGATGGGATGCCTTCCGGGGCATCCCAAAGCTTAGACGCTTGAGTCTCCTTGGATGTTTACTTGGGGTGCCTTGGGCATCCCCAAGCTTGAGCTCTTGCCTCTCCTCCTTCTCCTCATATTGAGACCTCCTCGATCTTTGATCACTTCATCCACACAAAACTTAACCGAACTTTTAGTGGCGGGGTTAGTCAATATGGCAGTCAAATCCCATCATGTACTGCTATAACATTATTGTATAATTATAATCAAACATTACCGACTGTATGCTATCACAATTCTATGGCCCCAAGTCAAAGGAGGCTCAACAAGATTTCAAACATACGCAAATAATGAAGCTATAACAGCAATCTGTGAAAACAGGATAGTCTGTAAAGATCTGAATGTTCACCCTACTTCTGTAACTCTAAAAATTCTGAAAAATTAGGACAATAAACAATTTGTATAGAAATACTGTGCAAAAAGTTTTAGAAGCTTTTGACATTCCAGTAAAAAATGTAAAATCGCGCACTACAGCTGAAGTTTCTGTTTCTGCACCGCACATACCAACAAGCAATCTAATCATCCTAAAGGCAAATCTTGGCACATTGTTTTTATAATACAATGGATTTGTACAAGGGGATAATTATTTTTGTGAGAATCTTCATGAAAAAATTACATTGTTTCCATGAGCATGAACACAAGTGTTCAAGGTCGACCCTCACTTCTCCAATGCATCACCTTTCAATCGCTTCTCTTTTAGTGAAGTTTTAAGTTCCCCTCTATATTTTTTTGTTTTTAAACTTTATAAAAGCACTCAACAGAAATAAATGACTCTCTAAAACTTCCGGGTTGTCTCCCTGGCAGCGCTTTCTTTAAAGCCATTAAGCTAGGCATAAAGTGCTCAAGTAATGGATCCACCCGGATCCCAAGGTATATCAAAGCCAATTTTAATTAACAATGATTTGGCATTTAGTATTGAGCACAAAGCAACATATATCATGCAATGACGAAGTCTAACTCTCTTCCTATGCATCGGCATGTCATACAAGAACAATTCATGCACATCAAGTAAAGGCCAATGCATAGTATAAGCAATTTCTTGCAATTCTATCATGTTGGAAACATAGAGAGGTGGAGATATAGTTCCTCTCTCATAATAATTGCAAGTAGGAGCAGCAAGCACATGCATATTATATTCATCAAAATCATCATGTGTAGTGGTAGAACGCAACCCATCAATGTAATCCTTAATAAGTGCAAACTTCTCCGATATAGTGTAGTTTGGAGAATTCAAAAAGATAATAGGACTATCATGTGTGGGTGCAATATCAACAATTTCATTTTTAACATAAGGGACAATAGCAAGTTCATCTCCATAAGCATAATTCATATTGGCATCAAGGCCACAAGCATAGCAATCATCAAGTTCATTAAAAAGGGATATTTCAAAGGAATCAACGGGATCATAGCAATTATCATAGCATTCATCCTTTGGTAAGGACGAAGGGGCATTAAACAATGTATGAGTTGAAAAGTTACTCTCATTAGAAGGTGGGCACGGGTGATCAATCCGCTCTTCCTCCTTTTGTTCTTCGCTCTCCTCATCATCTTTTTCATCCAATGAGCTCACAGTTTCATCAATTTCTTCTTCCATAGACTCCTGCAAAATATTAGTCTCTTCTTGGACAGCGGAGAAGTCCTCAATATATGGTTTAATATAAGCATTAGAAGAATAATTTTCATAGCAATATTTAAGTATGGCAAAATTTTCAGATTTGTAAAGAGTAGCATCATACTTTTCAATCAAAGAAGCAACGTCATAGGCACCCTTAAAAGCAACAAATTCTTAAATTTGTTCAATATCAAAGTAATTATAAACACCCTTGGCATAAGAAGATAAGATTCCATTATCCTTAAACTCACATTGGAAGAAAAGGTGTTTCTTAGGGTCTTCGGAACAACAAGTAAAATCATCTATTTCACATAAATTCAAAGCATAGCAATACAAACTATTAATATGATGCCACAAAAGTTTTCCTTTTTGAGATATGCGGTGTCACACAAAATAAGCTTGCTCATTTAATGATTTTCCCTCAACTAAGCTAGTTGGGTTTTCAGCACGAGCACAAATGGATCGAAGATGATCCAAGTAGAAAGCTTCAGTAGTATGATAGATTTTGGGAGGTTCTTCAACCATTGGTTTAGCGGGTACAACTAATTTTTTTGGTATTTTGCGTTTCCTACCCATAACTAGAGATAGAAAACAAGAGCACAAAATAAAAACTACTTAGTGATAAAGCAAACAAGCACACACGAGAATATTCACCCCACGCTATTGCTCCCCGGCAACGGCGCCAGAAAAAGGTCTTGATAACCCACAAGTATAGGGGATCGTTTGTAGCCTTCTTCGATAAATAAGAGTGTCGAACCCAACAAGGAGCTAAAGGCAGAACAAATATTCCCTCAAGTTCTATCGACCACCGATACAACTCTACGCACACTTGACGTTTGCTTTACCTAAAACAAGTATGAAACTATTTTGCAAGAATAAAACTACGAGTACTTTGCGAGAATAAAACTACGAATAAATTGCGAGGCAATAAAAGTAGATAGCTTTTGTCAACAAGAAAGTCATTTGTCCCTAGGCAATCGATAACAAGTACCGGTAATCATTCTTGTAATTTTATATGAGGGAGAGGCATGAGCTAACATACTTTCTCTACTTGAATCATATGCACTTATGATTGGAACTCTAGCAAGCATCCGCAACTACTAAAGATCATTAAGGTTGTGAAACCCAACCATAGCATTAAGTATCAAGTCCTCTTTACTCCCATACGCCATAACCCACTTATCCGCGTTTAGGCTGCTGTCACCCCCGCAACACCGATAATAAGCAAACCATGAACATATTGCAACACCCTACAGCGAGGATCCCTCATGTTTGCGCGAGACAGAGGGCACCGTAGGATAGCACCATAAATAAAATATACAATCATACCAACCAAGATCACAATTAACCCACAGGACAAAACGGATCTACTCAAACATCATAGGATAGCCAAATATCATTGGGAAATAATATATGGAGTTGAGCACCATGTTTAAGTAGAGATTATAGCAGGGAGAAGAGGTGTTACACCACTGCATAGAGGGGGAGAAAGTTGGTGTAGACGGTAGCAAGATTGTTGATGTAGATCGCCGTCACGATCCTAGCCCCGGCGGCACTCCGGCGCCACCGGGAGAGAGGGGGAGAGAGCCCCCCTCCTTCTTCTTCTTCCTTGGCCTCCCCCCTAGATGGGAGGAGAGTTCCCCCTCTGGTCCATGGCCTCCATGGTGGCGGAGGGGCGGGAGCCCCACCGAGATTGGATCTCCCTCTCTGTTCCCTTCTGTTTCGCGTTCCCCAGATCTGGCCGAAAACCGTTTCTTAAATTCCCGGAGATCCGTAACTCCGATTACGCTGAGATTTTAACATGATTTTTTTTCGGATATAAGCTTCCTTGCGCCCGAAGTAGAGCCCCAACCGACGTACGAGGCGGGCACAACCCACCACACCGCGCCAGGGCCCTGGGGCGCGCCCAGGTGTCTTGTGGTGTGTGTGGGCCTCCGTTTGCGATGATTCCAACTCCAAAAAATCACAAATATTCCAAAATAATTCGCCGTAAAATTGTATTGCATTTGGACTTCGTTTGATATGGATTTTCTGTGAAACAAAAAACATGCAACAAACAGGAACTGGCACTGGGCACTGGATCAATAGGTTAGTCCAATAAATCATATAAAAAGTTGCCAAAAGTATGTGAAAGTTGTATAATATTGGCATGAAACAATCAAAAATTATAGATACGACGGAGACGTATCAATCTCGTTACCGGCAAGTCTCTTTACTCGTTCCTTAATACATCATCCTGCAACTAACTTATTAGTCACTTTGCTTGCAAGGCTTCTTATGATGTGTATTACCGAGAGGGCCCAGAGATACCTCTCCGATACTCGGAGTGACAAATCCTAATCTCGATCTATGCCAACCCAACAAACACCTTTGGAGATACCTGTAGAGCATCTTTATAATCACCCAGTTACGTTGTGACATTTGATAGCACACAAGGCATTCCTCCGGTATCCGGGAGTTGCATAATCTCATAGTCGAAGGAATATGTATTTGACATGAAGAAAGCAATAGCAATAAAACTGAACGATCATTATGCTAAGCTAACGGATGGGTCTTGTCCATCACATCATTCTCCTAATGATGTGATCCCGTTATCAAATGACAACTCATGTCCATGGTCAGGAAACCTTAACCATCTTTGATCAACGAGCTAGTCTAGTAGAGGCTCACTAGGGACACGTTGTTTGTTTATGTATTCACACATGTATTAAGGTTTCCGATCAATACAATTCTAGCATGAATAATAAACCTTTATCATGATTTAGGAAATATAATAATAACCATTTTATTATTGCCTCTAGGGCACATTTCCATCAGTCTCCCACTTGCACTAGAGTCAATAATCTAGTTCACGTCACCATGTGATTTAACACCCATAGTTCACATCGCCATGTGACCAACACTCAAAGAGTTTACTAGAGTCAATAATCTAGTTCACATCGCCATGTGATTAACACCCAAATAGTATTAAGGTGTGATCATGTTTTGCTTGTGAGAGAAGTTTAGTCAACGGGTCTGTCACATTCAGATCCGTATGTATTTTGCAAATTTATATGTCTACAAAGCTCTGCATGGAGCTACTCTAGCTAATTGCTCCCACTTTCAATACATATCCAGAATGAGACTCAGAGTCATCTGAATCGGTGTCAAAGCTTGCATTGACGTAACCCTTTATGACGAACTCTTTATCACCTCCATAACCGAGAAACATTTCCTTAGTCCTCTTAGGTAACTAAGGATAATTTTGACCGCTGTCCAGTGATCTACTCCTAGATCACTATTGCACCCCCTTGCCAAACTCATGGCAAGGTACACAATATGTCTGGTACACAGCATGGCATACTTTATAGAACCTATGGCTGAGGCATAGGGAATGACTTTCATTCTCTCTCTATCTTCTGCCGTGGTCGGGTTTGAGTCTTACTCAACTTCACACCTTGTAATACAGGCAAGAACCCCTTCTTGGACTGAACCATTTTGAACTTCTTTAAATCTTATCAAGGTATGTGTTTTGTGAAAGTTCTATTAAGCGTCTTGATCTATCCCTATAGATCTTGATGCTCAATATGTAAGTAGCTTCATCGAGGTCTTTCATTGAAAAATTCTTATTCAAGTATCCTTTTATGCTATCCAGAAATTCTATATTATTTCCAATCAATAATATGTCATCCACATATAATATTAGAAATGCTATAGAGCTCTCACTCACTTTCTTATAAATACAGGCTTCACCGTAAGTCTGTATAAAACCATATGCTTTGATCACCTCATCAAAGCGTATATTCCAACTCCGAGACGCTTGCACCAGTCCATAGATGGATCGCTGGAGCTTGCACACTTTGTCAGCACCTTTAGGATCGACAAAAACCTTCTGGTTGCATCATATACAACTCTTCTTTAAGATATCCATTAAGGAATGCAGTTTTGATGTCCATTTGCCAGATTTCATAATCATAAAATGTGGCAATTGCTAACATGATTCGGAACGACTTAAGCATCGCTACGGGTGAGAAAGTCTCATCGTAGTCAACTCCTTGAACTTGTCAAAAACCTTTTCGCAACAAGTCGAGCTTTGTAGACAGTAACATTACCATCAGCGTCAGTCTTCTTCTTGAAGATCCATTTATTCTCTATGGCTCGCCGATTATCGGGCAAGTCCACCAAAGTCCACACTTTGTTCTCATACATGGATCCTATCTCAGATTTCATGGCCTCAATCCATTTTTCGGAATCTGGGCTCATCATAGCTTCTTCATAGTTCGTAGGTTCGCCATGGTCTAGTAACATGACTTCCAGAACAGGATTACCGTACCACTCTGGTGCGGATCATGCTATGGTTGCCTATGAGGTTCAGTAGTAACTTGATCTGAAGTTTCATGATCATCGTCATTAGCTTCCTCTCTAGTTGGTGTAGGCATCACGGGAACGGTTTTCTGTGATGAGCTACTTTCCAATTCGAGAGAAGGTACAATTACCTCATCAAGTTATAGTTTCCTCCCACTCACTTCTTTCAAGAGAAACTCCTTCTCTAGAAAGGACCCATTCTTAGCAACAAAGATCTTGCCTTCGGATCTGTGGTAGAAGGTGTACCCAATTGTTTCCTTAGGGTATCCTATGAAGATGCACTTCTCTGATTTAGGTTCGAACTTATCAGGCTGAAGCCTTTTGACATAAGCGTCGCGTCCCCAAACTTTAAGAAACGACAGCTTAGGTTTCTTGCCAAACCACAGTTCATACGGTGTCGTCTCAACGGATTTAGACAGTGTCCTATTTATCGTGAATGCAGCTGCCTCTAATGCATAACCCCAAAACGATAGTGGTAAATTGGTAAGAGACATCATAGAACGCACCATATCTAATAAAGTACGATTACGACGTTCGGACACACCATTACGCTTTGGTGTTCCAGGTGGCGTGAGTTGTGAAACTATTCCACATTGTTTCAAATGAAGGCCAAACTCGTAACTTAAATATTTGCCTCCGCGATCAGATCATAGAAACTTTATTTTCTTGTTACGATGATTCTCCACTTTACTCTGAAATTCTTTGAACTTTTCAAATGTTTCAGACTTGTGTTTCATTAAGTAGATATACCCATATCTGCTCAAAACATCTGTGAAGGTCAGAAAATAACGATACCCGCCGCGTGCCTCAACACTCATCGGACCGCATACATCGGTATGTATTATTTCCAATAAGTCATTGGCTCGCTCCATTGTTCCGGAGAACGGAGTTTTAGTCATCTTGCCCATGAGGCATGGTTCGCAAGTATCAAATGATTCATAATCAAGTGATTCCAAAAGTCCATCTACATAGAGTTTCTTCATGCGCTTTACACCAATATGACCTAAATGGCAGTGCCACAAGTATGTTGCACTATCATTATCAACTTTGCATCTTTTGGCATCAATATTATGAATATGTGTATTACTACGATCGAGATTCAATAAACCCTTTACATTGGGTGTATGACCATAGAAGGTTTTATTCATGTAAACAGAACAACAATTATTCTCTGACTTAAATGAATAACCGTATTGCAATGAACATGATCCAATCATATTCATGCTCAACGCAAACACCAAATAATATTTATTTAGGTTCAACACTAATCCCGAAGGTAAAGGGAGTATGCGATGGTGATTTTATTAACCTTGGAATCACTTCCAACACACATCGTTACCTTGCCCTTAACTAGTATATGTTCATTTTGCAACTCTTGTTTCGAGTTACTAATCTTAGCAACTGAACTGGTATCAAATACCCTGGGGTTACTATGAAAACTAGTAAAGTACACATCAATAACATGTATATCAAATATACCTTTGTTCACTTTGCCATCCTTCTTATCCGCCAATTATTTGGGGTAGTTCCGCTTCCAGTGACCATTCCCTTTGCAGTAGAAGCACTCAGTTTCAGGCTTAGGTCTAGCTTTGGGCTTCTTCACGGGAGTGGCAACTTGCTTGCCATTCTTCTTGAAGTTCCCTTCCTTTCCCTTGCCCTTTTTCTTGAAACTAGTGGTCTTGTTAACCATCAACACTTGATGCTCTTTCTTGATTTCTACCTTCGCTGATTTCAGTATCGCGAAGAGCTAGGGAATCATTTTCGTCATCCCTTGCATATTATAGTTCATCACGAAGTTCTAGTAGCTTGGTGATAGTGACTAGAGAAGGGATAATTGTATTTATACCCTTAGTTGTGTCCCCCTCAACAGAATTGCCCCTAGTTTTTGAAAACACGTGGTCTTGCCCAACCCACTTTGTCGTCTTGTGCTTTTGCCCTTTGACCATTTGGCCGTCACTTTGAAAACTTCATAACTAATTCATACTAAATCAGAAAAATGCAAATAAGATACCAAAATATTTGGAAAAACATCACCTGTATGTTAATGTCACTTGCATTCATGACAAAAGTGTTGGTAAGTGCCCATCCGAGTTTTACCTCTTATCATACCACCATGAACAGGAAAATCTAAAAAAATTCAAAAAAATCAAGAAAAATTTGGTGGCAAAGAATTGCAAATGTTTTAAGTGCTTGCCAAGTTTCATGAGGGAATGACATTCATGGAAGTCGTGGCAAAAAAAACAATGAACACTCGAAAATAGATTGTTTTTTTTTGCCACGACTTCCACGAATGTCATTCCCTCATGAAACTTGGCAAGCACTTAAAACATTTGCAATTCTTTGCCTCCAAATTTTTCTTGAAATTTTGAATTTTTTTAGATTTTCCTGTTCATGGTGGTATGATAAGAGCTAAAACTCGGATGGGCACTTACCAACACTTTTGTCATGAATGCAAGTGACATTGACATACAGGTGATGTTTTTCCAAACATTTTGGTATCTTATTTGCATTTTTCTGATTTAGTATGAATTAGTTATGAAGTTTTCAAAGTGACGGTCAAACGGTCAAAGGGCAAAAGCACAAGACGATAAAGTGGGTTGGGCAAGACCACGTGTTTTCAAAAACTAGGGGCAATTCGGTTGAGGGGGACACAACTAAGGGTATAAATATAATTATCCCACTAGAGAACTCTATCAATCACTATCTAATCTGGAAGATTAACTCCCACTTGATTCAAGCTATTGTAGTACCCAGACATTCTAAGCACATGCTCACTGGCTGAGCTATTCTCCTCCATCTTGTAGGCAAAGTACTTGTTAGAGGTCTCATACCTCTCGACACGGGCATGAGTCTGAAATACCAATTTCAGCTCTTGGAACATCTCATATGCTCCGTGGCGTTCAAAACGTCTTTGCAGCCTCGATTCTAAGCCGTAAAGTATGGCGCACTAAACTATCAAGTAGTCATCATACCGAGCTTGCCAAACATTCATAACGTCTGCATCCACTCCTGCAATAGGTCTGTCACCTAGCGGTGCATCAAGGACATAATTCTTCTGTGCAGCAATGAGGATAATCCTCAGATCACGGACCCAGTCCGCATCATTGCTACTATCATATTTCAACTTAGTTTTCTCTAGGAACATATCAAAAAAACATAGGGGAGCTACAACGCGAGCTATTGATCTACAACATAAATATGCAAATACTATCAGGACTAAGTTCATGATAAATTAAGTTCAATTAAATAAATTAAATTACTTAAGAACTCCCACTTAAATAGACATCCCTCAAATCATCTAAGTGATACGTGATCCAAATCAACTAACCCAAGTCCGATCATCACGTGAGATGGGGTAGTCATCAATGGTGAACATCTCTATGTTGATCATATCTACTATATGATTCACGTTCGACCTTTCAGTCTCCAGTGTTCCGAGGCCATGTCTGTACATGCTAGGCTCGTCAAGTTTAACCCAAGTATTCCGCATGTGCAAAACTGTCTTGCACCCGTTGTATGTGAACGTAGAGTCTATCACACTCGATCATCACGTGGTGTCTCAACACGACGAACTATAGCAACGGTGCATACTTAGGGAGAACACTTTTTCCTTGAAATTTAGTCAAGGAATCATCTTATAATGCTACCGTCGTTCTAAGCAAAATAAGATGCATAAAAGATAAACATCACATGCAATCAAAATATGTGACATGATATGGCCATCATCATCTTGTGCTTTTGATCTCCATCTCCAAAGCATCGTTATGATCTCCATTGTCACTGGCTCGACACCTTGATCTCCATCGTTGCGTCGTGGTCATCTTGCCAACTATTGCTTCTACAACTATCACTAACGCATAGTGATAAAGTAAAGCAATTACATGGCGTTTGCATTTCATACAATAAAGCGACAACCATAAGGCTCCTGCCAGTTGCCGATAACTTACAAAACATGATCATCTCATACAACAATGTATATCACATCATTTCTTGACCATATCACATCACAACATGCCCTGCAAAAATAAGTTAGACGTCCTCTACTTTGTTGTTGCAAGTTTTACGTGGCTGCTACGGGCTTCTAGCAAGAACCGTTCTTACTTACGCACAAAACCACAACGGTCTTTCGTCAAGTTTGCTGTTTTAACCTTCTTCAAGGACCGGCCGTAGTCAAATTCAATTCAACTAAAGTAGGAGAAACAGACACCCGCCAGCCACCTTTATGCAAAACTAGTTGCATGTCAGTCGGTGGAACCGGTCTTATGTACGTGGACATGTAAGGTTGGTCCGGGCCGCTTCATCCCACAATACTGCCGAATCAAAATAAGACGTTGGTGGTAAGCAGTATGACTATCACCGCCCACAACTCTTTGTGTTCTACTCGTGCATATCATCTACGCATAGACCTGGCTCATGATGCCACTATTGGGAAACGTTGCATGGAAAACAAAAAAAATTCTACGCTCACGCAATGATCTATCCATGGAGATGCATAGCAATGAGGGGGAGAGTGTGTCTACGTACCCTCGTAGATCGTAAGCGGAAGCGTTTCACAACGCGGTTGATGTAGTCGAACTTTCTTCGCGCTCCACCGATCGAGTACTGAACGTACGGCACCTCCGAGTTCTGCACACGTTCATCTCGGTGACGTCCCTCGCCTTCTTGATCCAGCAAGGTGTCGAGGTAGTAGATGAGTTCCGTCAGCACGACGGCGTGGTGACGGTGATGGTGAAGTGATTCTCGCAGGGCTTCGCCCAAGCACCGTGAAACTATGACCGAGGATGTAAACTGTGGAGGGGGGCGCCGCACACGGCTAACAGTTGATGTTGTGTGTTCTAGGCACCCCCCCCCTCCCCACATATATATAGGTGGGAGGGGAGGAGAGGCAGCTAGGGGGTGCCCCAAGTAGGATCCGAATCCTACTTGGGGTTTCCCAAGTGGTGCGCCCCTCCCTTCCTTATTTGCCGGAGGGGGAAGGAAAGAGAGGGGGAGAGGGAAGGAAGGGGGAATCCTATTCCCTCTCTTTCCTTTCTCTTCCCCTCTTCCCTTCTCCTTCTTGGCCGGCCCATATGGGGGGCGCACCAGCCCCTTGTGGCTGGTGTGTTTCCCCTCTTGGCCCATAAGGCCCATATCTTTTACCGGGGGTGTCCGGAACCCCTTCCGGTGACCCGATATGTACCCGGTACCCTCCGGAACACTTCCGATGTCCGAATACCATCGTCCTATATATCAATATTTACCTCTCGACCATTTCGAGACTCCTCGTCATGTCCACGATCTCATCCGGGACTCCGAACAACATTCGGTCACCAAATCACATAACTCATATAATACTATATCGTCATCGAACATTAAGCGTGCAGACCCTATGGGTTCGGGAACTATGTAGACATGACCGAGACACCTCTCCGGTCAATAACCAATATCGGAACCTGGATGCTCATATTGGCTCCTACATATTCTACGAAGATCTTTATCGGTCGAACCGTTATGACAACATACGTTATTCCCTTTGTCCATCGGTATGTTACTTGCCCGAGATTCGATCGTCGGTATCTTCATACCTAGTTCAATCTCGTTGCCGGCAAGTCTCTTTACTCGTTCCGTAATACATCATCCTGCAACTAACTCATTAGTCACTTTGCTTGCAAGGCTTCTTATGATGTGTATTACCGAGAGGGCCCAGAGATACCTCTCCGATACTCGGAGCGACAAATCCTAATCTCGATCTATGCCAACCCAACAAACACCTTCAGAGATACCTGTAGAGCATCTTTATAATCACCCAGTTACGTTGTGACGTTTGATAGCACACATGGCATTCCTCCGGTATCCGGGAGTTGCATAATCTCATAGTCGAAGGAATATGTATTTGACATGAAGAAAGCAATAGCAATAAAACTGAACGATCATTATGCTAAGCTAACGGATGGGTCTTGTCCATCACATCATTCTCCTAATGATGTGATCCCGTTATTAAATGACAACTCATGTCCATGGTCAGGAAACCTTAACCATCTTTGATCAACGAGCTAGTCTAGTAGAGGCTCACTAGGGACACGTTGTTTGTTTATGTATTCACACATGTATTAAGGTTTCCGATCAATACAATTCTAGCATGAATAATAAACTTTATCATGATTTAGGAAATATAATAATAACCATTTTATTATTGCCTCTAGGGCATATTTCCATCAGCCACCGCGCGCCCGAGCCTCCTTGCCGCGCGTCTCCTTGCATGGCACCCAGCCGTCGCGCGCCTCGTAGACGGCCGCCGTGTCCGCCGTTGGCCCGCTCCTGATGATACACATGCGCGTGCGCAGTGGGTTTGGCGGCGGCGGCCTCCAATGCCGACCAGGTTGCGATGGTGCCGGCTCCGCCACGGACATCCCTGCGCTCTAAGCTACCGCCACATGTCCGACTGGGTGGGGGACGGCTGGAAAAATTATCCTCCCCAGTGCAAAAATTCCGCCGGGGCAACCTCTGGAGGCCGAAAAAACGTGTCCCGAGGGCACAACGGCTGGAGATGCTCTAAGCTCACCTCACACTTCTGACCATGAAGAAGAAATGCAGAAGTGGTCAAGATGTGTGGACACGAGGAAGCTGGCCAGTTCTAGCCAACAGCCAGGCACCTTCCTTCATGCCCAGTAAGAAATGGCTTCACAACTAGCGACTTCTCGTTCATGCAACATCATTTTTGCTCGGCAACAAGGAACCTTCTTGCACCAGCTAACACCACCACAGGGAAAGAGCCCAATCATTTAGTCTGGCCTATACGATTCGTCGATCCCCAATTGCAAAAGAAGAGTGCATCATATATGTGTATGTATTTCCTAAATGGCCTTCGAGGTCAATGTCAAGGCGATATGAATCCACATCTCCAAAAACAAGGCTATATTAATCCAGAGACATGAATCAAACGGAGGACATCGCTGACAACATCACATCTGATTTACTATCACCAAAAAGACCAATCAAAAATACAAGAGTTCTGACATATGCAAGATAAATTTGGTCTGATATTTGATACAACAGTGCATATACACCATCCATTGCGTTTGTTATATGGTTTAGATGAGCATCATACAAAGATCGGACCTGTTTCATAGCAAGTACAGCATGGCTGCCTGGCGGCGAACACATCAAAATGCACTCACAGATCCAAAATTTCACACAGTAGTACAGAGAACAAAACAATGCTATCTCTACTGATAACGATCCAAAATTTCACACAGTAGTACAGAGAACAAAGCAATGCTATCTCTACTGATAACGTGCGTCCAAGTAAGTAGGAAACGCATGCTAGGTACACAACCCACTACGAATGCACGAGTGCAGGACCAAGTAAGGTTGCCCAAACAGCTCATGACCTGATAATTAACAAATCACCTTACCATGCACCCAACTCTAAACTGGGCCTGGATCACATAAATTACACGCAATTGCAATCATCATACCAACAAGCCATGTAAGTATAGACCAAATAACAAACACCATCCAAGCACCCAAGTGCTTGGCATTACCAAACCAAACCAGATTTGAAGAATAAAACAAGAGGTAATCCTAACATAACTGTTTCATACAGAATTAGCAAGGTACAACATGGCTGTCTCACGGCGATCAGATCAAAATGCACATACCGATATCCAAAATTTCACTCGGTACTGCAGAGAACAGAGCAACGCTTGTCTCTACTGATAATCTTTGTCTAACTACCAAATGCATGCTAGGTACAACCAACTATGGATACATAATCAAGGTTGCACAAACATCTCACTGACAACAAACATAAGCATCGACAGAGGACGTTAGCATGCATTCAACTCTAAACTGGACCTGGATCACATAATAAACCACTCAAAGTCGAAACCATCTCACCAACAAGCCCTGTACAGCCTAATCAATCATGAACATGAACCAAGAACCCAAGTGCCTGACATTACCAAACCAAACCAGATTTCAATAATAAACCAATAGTGTTAGACCGTCGGCACGAAGCACTCACTGCCCAGGTGGTAAGAGAAGGATTCACAAGCTGCTACAAATAAATAATAAATCAAATACAACTAAACGACTCGATTTTATCATAAGGCCACGCCGGCCTCTATGCATGAAGACACATGTATAACTTATGCAGAGGAAAGCTACCTCGATTTCAATGGACGATGGATCATCAGCATACCACCTGCATTTTGAGTATTTCACACAATGTTCAACCAAACAACATCACGATGATCCATGTCGGTTCGCCTACTCGGCGGTGTTGGGCCTACTCAAGCAGTCGAGGATCTCCGTCCTGGTGCACACGATGCGGTGGAACATCTCGCGCACCTGCCGCTCGAGCGGGTCGAGCCTGTCCTTGAGAGTCTCGCACACCTGCACCAGCTCCTGCGCGGCCTCGCGCAACTCGGCGTCCTTCTCCTTGTCTAGGGGGAACTGCGCGGCGTCGGTGATCTCCATGAGCTGCCGCGACCACCGCTCGATGAGGTGTATCTCCTTGAGCAGCCCGCACGAGTGCTTGCAGTCCTTCTTCTTGGACTCCTCGAGGACGCGCTTCCTTTTGTGTAGAGACACCTTCATTGATCTTCTCAAGTATTTTCCCGATTTCTTTCCCTGATTCAAGTCTTCGGTATCAGAGGAACTGTGAAAGAGAAAGATGGTTGCAGATGACATCCTTTGCTTGTGCATCAAGTTGAACGAGTCTTTTTTCCCATTGAGTGAGATATCTTGGGGTCTCAATCATGTAATTTTGCCGCACAACGTGCCACATATCATCATCGATGGCCTTGAGGTGTATCTGCATCTTCTCTTTCTAGAAAGGATAGTCCATTCCATCGAAGATAGGAATTTTTCGCTAGACTTGAAGTTCACAGCGGAAGACATACTCAGGTCCAAGGTTGTTAGACCTTAAAAAGTAGAGGCAAGGAGTACCTTGCTCTAATATCAATTGTAGGATCGAGAGTATACCAAGCAGAGGGGTGAATGGAGATTTAAAATTTCTTTCTGAAACTTGAAATATCTTAGTACACAGCAGTGGAAAGTGAACTTAGACAGAAACAAATCTGCGAAAGAAAACAACTTGGAATAGATTTACAAGAGATCGAAACAGAACTACTATGAGTGCTGAAGATAAATCACATGACTGAAACACTACAGAAAACATACTACGAAAAGTATTGTAGGGTCAAAATGAAACCAGTGGTGCTCGATGGCAACAAGGTATTTGGTAGACCAGTTCACTCTTCTGCAAAAGAGCTACATCTAGTTGGAGGGACATGTGATTTAAGAAGAGGATAAAGTCTCTAGGTCCTATGCTCCTCGACAAAAAAAATCATCAACTTGTGCTGATTACTCGAGGTAGATACTTCAAGCAGTCTCCAAAACCTTCATAGTCTGTCTTCGCAAACCACAGTGACTCTTGGTTGCTAAAGACTTTGACGCCTAACCGTCTACAGAGTTAGCACCTCTCAAGAATAATAGGCCGAGCATACTAAACTTAGATCTCTATGATGCTCAACCACTATCTAGTTTTCGGCTCTTGGTTTTCTCTCGGTGGATTAACTCTAATCTTCTGGAGAGAGTGATAGGTGGGAACCCGATGAACGAGTTCACGCCCGAGGGTGGCCCGATCTTCACGTCGTAGGATCGAATCGGGGAGGATAACTAGCTGCAAGAAGCCGGGATAACTAGCTTTATACCTGCCAAGGTTGGATGCAACCCATACGGTGGGGATGGCTGACCAAAGCTACAAGAACTCCAACCCGTTGTCCGAACAATCGCAGAACCACAAACCGGGACTAATCCACACAAAACGGCCGGAACCGTAGAGCACGAATTAGGGGGAACCAGAGGCTCCTTCTCGCGAATCCGGATGAACTCACAAGAGCAAAGATAGCAAGGATCTCTTGGATCTCTCTAGCAGTCTTGCTGCATAAGCTTGTAGCTGAATGGTTTGACAAAAGGTTCTCAAGAGGATGGGGGAGATAGGGTTTTATAGCAGGGACAACGCCCCTTAGCTAGGTGTGAAAATGGTTTCAAAAGTAAGCAGGTTTGCATGGCTTTCTTGGGTGAATAAGCAATTAACTTTGGGAGTTGTTAGAGAGCTCCTAGGAAATTCGCAAAGCCTTGACAGCCTGGACACCTTTCACGAGAATGACTAGAGCTTTTGACTCACAACTTCAAATGATATGACTTTTTGCATTGGAAAGATAATTTGATGTAGCTTCTGTTGATGTACAACTATGGCCCCGTCTCTCCACCACATGGGTGTGACACAATAAAACATCAGAGATAAAAACTGACAGCATCAGCTTCACTTGAAACTTGTTTTCTCCAAACTTGTTCCTCCAAACCGGTTGCTTCAAGAGCTCATAGGTTGTTGGATTTCTTCAATGTGATACCTAAGTTCAACCAACAATAATGGGGATGAAAGCATAGTTGTGTCATCAAGGTTACAAGGTAAACTTAAGTTAGCGTTCACCTGGTCACTTATTAGTTTGGCACGACTTCTTGTGATTTGACCTATAATTGTTGGAGACTTGTCGATGGTTGTGGTGTCCTCATCATCCTCCCCCTCTTGAAAAGGAGTCGTCCTCGACTCTGATGGTCCAAAGTATGGAGTGAGGTCATACACATTGAAAGTTGGACTAACACCATAATCCATCGGAAGGTCAATCTTGTAGGAATTGTCATTGATCTTCGCAAGCACTTTGAATGGACCATCTCCACGTGGCTGCAACTTACATTTGCGTTGATCCGGTAAACGATCCTTCCGCAGGTGCACCCACACAAGATCACCTTCTTCAAACAACACCTTCTTTCTTCCCTTGTTTGCTCGTTTTGTATATTGTTCAGTCATCTTCTCAATATTTTCCTTGGTCTTCTCATGAATTTTCTTCACGAAGTCAGCACGCTTACTTGCATCAAGATTAGTTCGCTCCTGCAATGGCAAAGGCAAAAGGTCTATGGGAGCAACAGGTTTGAAACCATAAACAGTTTCAAAAGGACAAAATTTAGTGGTCAAATGTACCGCCCTGTTGTATGCAAACTCCACGTGGGGGAGACACTCTTCCCACATCTTCAATTTTTTTCTTTAAAACTGCTCTCAGCATCATGGATAGTGTGCGGTTGACAACTTCAGTTTGTCCATCCGTTTGTGGGTGGCATGTAGTGGAAAAGAGAAGCTTTGTTCCTAGCTTTGCCCACAATGTTTTCCAAAAATAGCTCAGAAACTTGGTGTCACGATCTGAAACAATAGTGCGTGGTACTCCATGTAGCCGCACGACTTCCCTGAAAAACAAATCAGCAATGTGTGAAGCATCATCGCTCTTATGACACGGGATAAAATGAGCCATTTTGCTAAACCTATCAACCACCACAAAAACTTAATCACTCCCCCTCTTAGTGCGTGGTAATCCAAGAACAAAATCCATGGAAATATCTTCCCAAGGTGTACTAGGAATTGATAAAGGCGTATAAAGTCCATGAGGTTTTAAACGTGACTTAGCTTTGCGGCAGATCTCACAACGTAGCACGTAGCGCTCAACATCACGCCTCATCCTTGGCCAAAAAAAATGGTTGATCAGCACACTCTCAGTTTTCTTTGCTCCAAAATGTCCCATGAGACCACCAGCATGAGCCTCCTGCAAAAGCAACAAATGAACAGAGCAATCTGGGATGCACAATTTGTTAGCTCGAAATAAGAATCCATCATGCAAGTGAAACTTTTCCCAACCTTTCCCCTCACTACACTTTGAGTGTGGTTCATCAAAATATGGGTCATTGGCATACAATTCTTTGATACTTTGCAACCCAAGAATTTTAGTATCAAGTTGTGAGAGTAAAATATGGCGTCTAGACAAAGCATCGGCAACAACATTATCTTTTCCTTTCTTGTACTTGACAATATAGGGAAAAGATTCTATGAATTCACTCCATTTTGCATGTCTACGGTTCAGTTTTTGTTGACCCCTAAGGTGCTTTAAAGATTCATGGTTGGAATGTATCACAAATTCTTTAGGCCACAAATAATGTTGCCATGTTTCCAAAGATCTCACAAGTGCATATAATTCTTTGTCATAAACTGAGTAATTTAGAGTTGGACCACTTAGTTTCTCACTAAAATATGCAATAGGCCTACCTTCTTGCATTAGTACGCCTCCAATACCCACACCACTTGCATCACATTCAATTTCAAAAGTCTTACCAAAGTTGGGTAGTGCAAGCAATGGTGTAGATGTCAATTTTTCTTTCAGCTCTTGGAAGACCTTCTCTTGTGCGTTTGCCCACTTGAAGGGAACATCTTTCTTGGTTAGCTTATTCATTGGGGCAGCAATGGTGCTGAAGTCCTTCACAAACCGATGGTAGAAACCAGCAAGGCCAAGAAAGCTTCGTACTTGGCTTACATTTTATGGAGGCATCCACTCACGAATGGCTTTGACCTTCTCCTCATCTACCTCCACACCTTTACCTGAAACAACAAAGCCAAGAAACACAACTTTGTCTGTGCAAAATATGCACTTTTCCTTGTTAGCATATAATCTCTCCTCTCTTAGGACAGCAAGCACACACCAGATGTGTTCAACATGTTCATCCAAAGTTTTGCTATAAATCAGGATGTCATCAAAGTAAACAACCACAAACTTGCCAATGAACATTCTAAGCACATGATTCATTAATCTCATGAAGGTACTAGGTGCATTTGTCAATCCAAATGGCATAACTAACCACTCATACAAACCATATTTTGTTTTGAAAGCAGTTTTCCATTCATCACCCTCTCTCATTCTAATTTGATGGTAGCCACTTCGCAAGTCAATTTTAGAAAAGATGGTGGCGCCACTAAGTTCATCAAGCATATCATCAAGCCTAGGTATGGGGTGCCTATACCTCACGGTGATGTTGTTAATAGGCCTACAATCACAACACATTCAGGAAGATCCATCTTTTTTTGGTACTAAAAGAACAGGTACAGCACAAGGAGAGAGACTTTCCCTTACATAACCTTTGCTTAGTAGGCCTTCAACTTGTCGCTGAATCTCCTTGGTTTCCTCCGGGTTTGTGCGGTATGGTGGTCGGTTCGGCAATGGGGTTCCTGGGACTAAATCAATTTGGTGCTCAATGCCTCTTTGTGGTGGCAGCCCCGGTGGTATCTCCTCGGGGAACACATCTTCATACCCCTGCAAAATTTTAGCAACAACACTAGGAGTGGTAGAGGATAATTCGTTAGTAGAAAGAAAGTTGTTCTTGTACAAAAGTACAAAGAACACAGAATTGGGTTCTCTCAACTCTCTCATGCCCCTTTTCCTAGCCATCATAACTAATCCCTGTTTCTCCCATGTCTTGGTCAATTTAAGTTGTAGGGTTTTATTTGGCTTTGGATTCTCTCGCTCACTATGTTGGTGGATGTCACTCAAGTGTTTCTCGCTCACTCTCTCTTTCGTTTTCAGATCATCCATCAATATTTCTTCGGGTGTCAAAGGGAGCAAAGATATGCGGGTCTTCCCAACAGCAATTGGCATGCTTGCATTGGCACCATGTCACATTCCACTTGATCTCGGTACTTTCCAATGGAAAACTGAACAGTGACTATGTTGCTTACTCGAAGTGTACCACAATCATTGAGCCATTGCATCTTATATGGACTTGGATGCCTTCTTTGTTTCAGACCCAATTTCTGTACTAAATCTGAACTTGCAATGTTGTTGCAGCTGCCATTGTCAACAATAATTCTGCAAACCTTGTCCTTGATGGTGCCACGGGTGTGAAAAATATTATGGCACTGCCCTTTCTCTTCTCTAGCTGCATTGACACTAAGCACACGACGGGAAACAAAGCAATCTCCCATGTCGGCCTGAATATCACAACCACTCTTCTCGCCCTCTTCATCCTCATGATCATCCAGTGCTCCACTATCTTCATGTTCACTTTCAGATTCCCATTCACCTTGTTCATTGATGAATAGAACTCTCTTGTTTCGACATTCAGAAGAAATGTGACCATGCCCTTTGCACTTCCAACACTCAATATCTCGGCTTCGAGATGATGGTACAGCCGTGGGGTTAGAGGTACTTCCAGCAGCAGAAGGAGCACGCTTGTCAACATTCCTAGGAGCCGGTGATGATGCCGATGAAGCCGCTATTCGCCGGGTGGCAGTAGGATGTGAAGTATGCTGAAACTGAGAACTACCATGAGAGGCACTCGACTGCGACTTTTGCCATGGTGTAGTGGTGCGGTTATGACATATTCGTCCATGACCACTCCGCTGCACCTTCCTCTCGGTGCGCTTTGCTTGCTCCAGAATATCTTGTAGAGTGTTATAGGGAAACATCTCCACAAAATCAGAAATTTCAATGTTGAGACCATGCAGAAATCTTGCCATCTTTCACTCCTCATCTTCATGAATACGAGCACGAATGAGCAGTAATTCCATCTCTTTATAGTACTCATCCACCGTGCGCGTACCTTGGCTGAGGCATTGCAATTTGTTTTGGAGATCTCTTTGATATTGTGAAGGAACAAACCTTCGCCTCATGGCTTGTTTCATCCCTTCCCAGGTGTCAATGTGGTCACGGCCTAGCAGCAGCTGATTTTCTTGTAGTTGATTCCACCAAGTGAGTGCATAACCAGAAAACTCAACACAAGCAAGGTTTACTCTCTTTGGATCAGCAAGGTTATGGATACGAAAAATCTGATCACACTACTCTTCCCAGTCAAAATATGCATCGGGGTCTTCCTTTCCTGTGAACTTGGGGATGTGCAACTTGATTCTTGCTATGTCATCTTGACCATCTTGATCGCGACGTTCTGCACGGCGCCCATCTTCAGCAGCACGACGGTATGGGACACCATCATAATCATTAAAATCATCTCCATGACCACGAGAAACATGCTCATGAGGGTCATAGTAGTGCCCACGAGGACCATGGCCTCGCCCTCGAAGTTGTCCTCCTCGCTGCCCTCCATGAGCAGCAGCACCACGCCCACGAGCAGTAGCCACATGTCCACCATAGCTGTTGTTATCATCCTCCAAGGCGTCGTCCACAGCAGCATGCACGGAATTCTCATCCCCAACTTCCTCAAGTGGGTCAATAGGGTGTTGTCCGTGTCGAACCCTATCGCCACCTGCTGGAGGTCGCTCGTGAAACATCCTTCCAAGGTCTCGAACCATGTTCCGTAATTCCTGAAAATCAGCACGTGTGACCGGGGCATCTTCTTCCCCATGGTTTTCTCCATGAACACTCGATCTATATCATGCCATGTTAGTAAGGCCAAAAGTGGAATAGGATAATTTTATGGAATCACACAACCTCACCTCTTACTCACCAAAGTTCTTATGAGTTCACATCAGATTGTGCTTCTCCCGGATGTGTTAAAGCGATTGAAAGACAGGGATCAAAGAACTAGCTTCGGTTTTTGGTGGAGCTCGGTGGGGTAAACAAAAAGGGGGCTTGTGCTGAAATCAAGTTGGTGCAAACCAAGAAAATATGGGGATAGATCTGCTGCACCTTTGCACCAAGATTGAAAAATGCACAATACACAAGCTTTTGAAATTTTTCTACCAAGCTGAAACTTTTGGATCTTACACAACACTTTCTTTTTCTCTCTTGACTTTTTTTCAACTCTTTTTTTTCTTTCTTTGATATTTTTTTGCCACTCTTTTTTCTCTCTTTTTCCAAAGCACAACAACCAAATCTGAGAGCAATTACAAAGATGAACATGGTGCAGATCTAAAAGATGAAGAACATGCAAGGTATGCAACAACAAGATCTCAGCACCAACAAGGCTTGGATTTATTTTTGGTGGGGCTTTAGACTTCTAGGACAGAAAATATAGCATGAAAAACACTCGATCTAAAGGGATGATAGCAAGATAAACTCGGATCACAGATCCTACCGTGTCAACGAAGGCTCTGATGCCAGATGATAGGTGGGAACCCGATGAACGAGTTCACGCCCGAGGGTGGCCCGATCTTCACGTCGTAGGATCGAATCGGGGAGGATAACTAGCTGCAAGCAGCCGGGATAACTAGCTTTATACTTGCCAAGGTATACGTGCGCGTAATAGCAATGAGGACCGTGCATAATGGACAATCGGCTGGGGCTGGGGATACTGTACACATTGAGAGGCCTCCTCGCACAACCAGTCCTTTCCAATAATTTATTAGTACGTTAGCCAAATGAATATAAAGTTAATTTGATAATTTAGTGGCATGAGAACTTTGAAAATTATAGATACGCCTAGTGCATATCAGGTAGCACCAGAGGAGAACCAATACCAATTGTTGTTGTTATTATGTAATCATTTGAATATGTGTTTGTATTTTTTATGTGCAAGCGTTGATGTTCGTCGGTCATTTTTATAAACAATGCTATTTTGTTATCAACTATACAACATTGTATATGTTTTAGTTGATTACTGAACCAACTAAAACACTTAAAAGACATTTTACCATCAAACAGAACCTACTATAAAGAAACATCCAAATAATCCGCTGAAAAGCTCCCCGTACACACTTTATATATTCCAAAAATATTTAGATGCTTATACACAATCATAGACTAGAAACTACTATCATGATATTCATTGACATCACACTTCAGAGATCAATAAAAACATTGGAGAGAGAGAGAGAGAGAGAGAGAGTGGGGGATACATATACACTTTAATTCATCAAGTGTCACAAGTTAATATATAGTTTTCTGTTTTCCATTTACTCGTGTCTATGTGAATTTGGTTTAAAGATCTTTTTAAGGGGCAATATCACAAAAAATGTAACATCTTTTACAACAACTGTCTAAGTTTAGTCGAGCACAAATGTATTTTTCAACGATAGACATTGAAGCTATACAATAATAAAATACTATAATTAAGGGTAAGAAACCTTATAATGTGGTTAATTATGCTCACTAAATAGTTTTAAAATGGTTACTAAGATTATTTTTTTGTTAACATGAGCTATAAATAAGTATAAAAGTTTAGTACAAATTCTGTACTACCTTGCTGGGAGAGGGGAGAGTGCTATGCTAGCTTGAAAGGAACCCTCACGTGAAGGCGAGCACCAGACCGGCACAGGCACACGGGAGAGCAAAACCTCATTTTTTTTCTTCTGTTTTTTCCTTTCCACCCCGTTTGGATGTCTGTATTGGAGCCTCGAAATGGATTTGGTATTGCAAAATTACCAATTCAAGTGTTTAGGATGCAAACCGAAACAACAGTCTGAAATAAATCGAATACAGTCACGAAATCGACTACACACGCGCAGGCGTCCCAGGTTTCCGAGCTATCTCGCTCTGATTTGTCCTGAAACGAACGTTCCCGCGAAACAAAACGATTCGTTGCGTTAATATCCCCCGCTCACTAGTGACCCAACCTGGAAAACAGAGGAGGTGGCGCCCAGGATGCCAAACGACGGTGGCGGTAAGGTAGCGAGATACCTCCCCTCGCCGACTCTCCTCCTCCTCCTCCTCCTCCTTCCACTCCGGCACCCTCTTCCCCAGTGTCGCAGCCCCTTCCCCTCCTCCCATGGCCAGCGCATTTCCTTCTGCCATGGTGCCATGACCTGGCCTGACCGTCGACCGCTGGATCCCCTCATTCCATGGCCGGCCATCCCCGCCCTTCCTCCTCCACCTTCGCCCCTTCCTCTCCTCACCGCAGTTCGATCCCGTCCTCCCCGGCCATGCCCCCGCGCCGATAGATCCCATCTGAGATCAAACCCATTGATGCATCCAACTCCGCACGGCGTGGTGTGCAGTCGGGGCAATGTCACGGGGCTCCAGCTCGGCGGCACCAATGACGTAGACGTGCGCCCCAGCTTCCTCGACCTCTGCTCCGTCTCCTTCGCTAGTAACTTCACCAACTGCACGACAACGAGCTATGTTCTGTATCTTATTTAAAAGTTCAGCTGTTGTTCATTCGTCGGTACTATGTTTCCATCAAAGTATGCATGCTTATGTTTCGCCTCAATGGAACACTTCCAAGTGTCTTTGCCATATAGTTAATGGATAGTTGCAAATGCGTGATTTTCAACCGGAATGTCATAGGGCTAAACAATCTAGACGTGCCACAAGGTTGAAGTTGAACCTATCTATTGTTTTGTTAAATTTGGAACTATACCATGTTTAACTTGAAGCTATCTGAACTATTGTTTTATTAAGTTGTTATATAATCATCCAATTATAGTCACACATTATAAAAAAAATTGATACACACATACTTATGTTGCTATGCAATTCCATAGTTTCACATCCAAACAGGATTCCGTATTGAAACCTTAGTATGATTCCGTAGGCCAATTCAGTTAACGCCCAAACGAACGAATTTGTATTCAAGTCCGTGACAGTTTCATGGTTGAATTGGAATTGAAACCAATTCAATACCTAGGTCTCCAATACATACATCCAAACAGAGCGTTCATGTTTTTTATTCTCATTTTTTACATTATTATTATTTTACTTTTTATATTTCCAAATATTCTAAATATATACTACAAAAAACATTCCACATAAAACATTTGAAAAATGTTAACCAAGCATTTGAAAAATGTTAAATGTGTATAGAGAAAATATTTCGCATGTACATGAAAAATGTATACAAAAAAATTCAATGTGTGTGAAAATTATTAATCACATATTTCCAAAAAATAATCAAACATTTGAAAAAATGTTGAACAACTATCGAAAAATGTTATATGTGTATAGAAAAATGTTGACCATGTATAAAAAATATTAATCTGATTTGAAAAAAATATCAATCTTGATTTGATTTTTTAATCAAGCACTTCAAAAAATGTTAAAAATATTGACCATGTATTAAAAAATAATGAACTTGTATTAAACAAATGTTAAATGTGTATTAAAAATGTATTATTATATACTAAAATTGTTTGGTGTATGGAAGAAAAGATGACATAAAAAATATAATATTTTCAAAAATGTAATCATATATATCAAAAATGTTAATCGTGTACATAAAAAATGTTTCTGATGTACACAAAAAACATTGAATGTGTATTGAAAACAAACAAGACCTGAAAAAGAAAAAGAAACAAGAAACAAGAAAAACCAAAGAAACCATGCAGGAAAAAAACTGAAGAATAGAAACAAAGGAAATCAAAGAAATTAAAAATGTTTAAAAACCCCAAAAGTAACCAGTGCAAAACACAGAAAAACAGTAAAACTGAGAAAGAAACGAAGAAAAATTACAAAAAATGAAAATGAAGAAACTAAGGAAAAAACCAAAGAAAAAACCGGTGAAACCGAAAAAATAAATGGAAAAAGAAAAACGAAGAAAAAGGAAAAAAGTTCATACCGGTGAAAAAAGAAAGAAAA
Source organism: Thinopyrum elongatum (assembly GCA_011799875.1). Classification (NCBI taxonomy): domain Eukaryota; kingdom Viridiplantae; phylum Streptophyta; class Magnoliopsida; order Poales; family Poaceae; genus Thinopyrum; species Thinopyrum elongatum. Next base: position 716,246,110 of record CM022298.1, read on the forward strand.
GGAAAACACAAGAAAGAAACAAATAAAACTAAAGGGAATAGATAAAAACAGTAAAAAATGAAGCGAACGAACTAATGATACGATAGATAAATGGCCGGTCCTTTACTGTAGCGATATGGGGAAAGCATCAGCCGAGACCAGTTTACAACTCGCTACCAGCGCCAAATAGGAGGCGAAATCACTAATTAAGGAGTATTAATTTCAAAGATCACTTCCACCTCCACAGGTTGCGACAAGTGATGCGCTGCATGTGCGTCACTTGTCGTAACCTGTGAAAAAAAAAAATTTCGTAGATTCGTTTATTCAAAATGTTTTATCTCTTAAATCGTGCGTCTAAATCTCGAAGCGTTTCTACCATTGGATGCCTCGCGTCGAGATCTTTAAAACTAGATTTCATGTCGATAAGTTTTGGCGAACTTTTTTCATGAAAAAATCAGACGAAAAAACCACACCGGGAGCACTTATTTTTATCCTTTCTGATAGCCATTTCTGAGAAGCACGGCTGTGCCTCTCGCGGAAGCAAATCCGTGCCTCTCGCGGAAGTAAAATCGTGCTTCTCGCCGAAGGAAAAAACGCGTTTTTTTCGTTTCCAATAGGCACGGTCGTGCCTTTCGCGGAAGGAAGAAAGCAAATGCATTTTTTTCCGTTTCAGTGAGCACGGCCTGCCTCTCGCGGAAACAAAACCGTGCCTCTCGCAAAAGCAAAACCATGTCTCTCGCGGAAGAAATAAAAACGCGGTTTTCTTCGTTTCCGGGGGGCACGGCCGTGCCTCTCGCGGAAGCAAAACCGTGTCTCTCGCATAAGAAAAAAAACATGTTTTTTTTTCGTTTTCGAGAGACACGGACATGCCTCTTGCGGAAGCAAAACCGTGCCTCTCGCGAAAGCAAAACCGCGCCTCACGCGGAAGCAAAAGAAAAAATAAAGCTTTTTTTTTCGTTTCCGAGAGCCACGGCTATGCCCCTCGCGGAAGCAAAACCGTGCCTCTCGCAAAAGAAAAAAAATCATGTTTTTTGCACAAAAAAAAAAGATTTTTGAAAAAAATGTCGAAAAGCTAAGACCGGTGGAAAACCGAAAAGCAAAAAAAAAACCGAAAACGCGTGCGGAAAAATTAAAAAATCCACAAGGAGCGCCCAGAGTGCAACATGTGACGGCGGCTGAGAGCGCGGCGCGCTCTCAGCCCACCCCAAATGACCCTTGGGGAGGCTCCCGAACGAGCGCTCCTCAATTAGTTGCTCCCAATAGGAGGGCAATACCTATTTGTTGCTGGCGAGCGTCCAAGTGCAATGCTTTCGCTGAAGCACCCGAGCAAGCACTGCGAAACGGGCTGGCCCACTCCGACCGCTAAACTAGTGGCAGGCAAACCGGTTTCGGGAACCTTCCAGACGGAGAAGATTCCGTCAACTGGTTTTTGTTTTCGCTGTTTTTATTTTCATTTTTTCGGTTTTCCGGTCTTTCTATTTTCTTTTTTTGTTTCTTTTTTCTTTCTCTTTTTTATCCTTTTTTTGTTTTGTTTTTATTCTTATCCTTTGTTTTCTAAAAATGTTAGAAATTCCAAATTATATTCATGATTTCAAAAATCATTTGTTTTTTAAAATTTTGTTCAAGTTTTAAAAATTTGTTCAGAATTCAAAGATTCTTCACCGTATATCAAAAAAAATTCAAATGTGTAGTTAAAAATTATTCAACTTACATTACAAAAAAGTTCAAGCCATATTTCAAAATTGTTCTGCTTATATCACAAAAAATGCTCAATGTGTAGTTCTTAAATGCTCGCACGGCCTACCAATCACTGATACTCAATAGCTCGATTGGTCAATAACAATTCTTTCTATTGCGGGATCTCGCAAAAGGATCTCAGGCGCTCACTAATTTCATTTTTGGTGTGGCCCAATAGAGCCATCTCCCATACATAGCGTTCAGGAGGTCTCCTCGTTCACATGGTTCATTGTGTTTTTTTCATTCGATATTTCCTACTGAGATGGCCAATGTTTTTATATACATGGTTTAATATAATTCATGCATTCGAAAAATAAACAATTCATGGGATATGTAAAAAACTATGCAATTTGAAAAAAGTTCATGCTTTAAAAAAATGTTCCCATTTTTGAAAGATAGTTCAGAAATTTTAAAAAGGTTTATGCATTTGAGAAAATATTGTGAGCTTGAAAAATGATCATGGGTTTGAAAAAACATTATTGGATTTGAAAAGTTCATGAATTCCAAAGTTTGTGGGTTCAAAAATACTCCCTCCATTCCTAAATTAAGTCTTTTTAGAGATTCTAATATATACTATATACGTAGTAGCAAAATGAGTGAATCTACACTCTAAAGTTTTTCAATATACATCCGTATGTAGTCCATATCGAAATCTCTTAAAAGACTTATATTTAGAAACGGGGGGAGTAGTTCATGGTTTTGGAAAATGTTTGTGCATTTAAAAAAGTTAATGAATTCAAATAAATGTTCATGAAATGGAAAAAAATGAATTGAAAAAAACGGCGGGTTTGAAAGAAAAAGTCCACATATTCTATAAATAGTTCACGATTCAAAAAAAAGTTCACGAGTTTGAATAATTTTTTACGGATTAGAAAAATGTTTGCGGATTTCAAAAATATTTACACAAAATTAAATAAAAGATCATGAATTTGAAAAATATTCTCAATTTTAGAAAATGATCAGGAAATTGAAAAGAAAAGGTTCATAAAAATGAAAATAAAAATTAAATAAGAAAGAAAAGGAATATTAGAAAAGAAAAGCAGTAAAGAAACAAAAAAAACTATATGAAAAACAGACTGGAGATCAGGCTGCACCGCACAGCTCGAGAACCTGGCGTGAATGAAGCTAGCAAGCGTGGATACACACACGGGCACAAACGCTTAGAAAAAAAAGAAGGTGAATGGGACGGAGGGGATGTGCGCTGTGGTGAGAATAAATTTACTCTCGTTCTTTTGGTTCACCCTGTGCGTTCGGTTTATTCGGTTTACATGGTTCGGTTTGTACAGTATTAATACTTTGGTAAATACGGTATGAAATTAACATACGGTTCGGTTTCGGTATATACCAAATTATTTCGGTATGGTTTTGGCATATACCATAATAACCAAGGTTGACGCGAATTTGAAAATGAGGTAATAATAATTTACAAGTGTATGACTCAAAACACATACTATTTTACACAAATAGTATTTAACTATATATATAAGTATATATGCATGCATGGATTCATCCCTTGATGGTTATGGACGTGCTTAGCATTTTTTAAAGAAAAAAGTAACTATGTTACAGGGAAAATGTATGTGCTTAGTAGTGAATTTGACTCATGTACAAGAAAATTGACAACTTGTATAGTTGTTCGCCTCAAGAAATAAATAAAAAATTACTTCGGTTAACCGTTTGGTTTTTCGGTATATACCATAGAAACCAAAGTTCAAAACGGTATGAAAAGTTCATGCCATACCGAAACCAAAAACCAGTAAAATTGGTTTGGTTCGGTTCGGTTTATTTTCGGTATGGTTTTTCGGTTCAGTTTCAAAATGCATAGAGTGACTTTTGGTGGTGCCATGAGATTAGAGAGTTTTCTGTCCTCGCAGATCCAAATCGGATCTGATGAGTTTACGTTGTGGTGTCAAAATTTCTTTGTTGGTTTGATTTTTTGTGAAGTTGAAACCTTTCATCGACACCATGGAGAAGTCCTGCACTTCTAGGGGATCATCCCTGGCCCAAGTACGTTCATTGATGAAGGCTTCCCATCTTTTTGGATGGGTGACTCAAGGCGCTTTCAAAAATCATTATTGGTAATGTTCGTTTGCAGCCTCTTTACTGAAGTTTTTGGAGTAGTTCTTCCAGTAGAGATTGATACAGTGAAGATGGTGTTTTCAAGAGATTTCATTGTAATTCTTAGTCATGGGAGTTACTTTGTATTTTCTTGGATCTTAGACCCAAATCAGTGTACCTGTAATTTTTATGAGCATGAATAAACTACAGGTGTTTCTCAAAAAAAAAAATTGCTCAAAAAGAAAATCAGCGCTATTAGCGCTAAATAGGAAACCCATATTGAAAAGAGTTGGTACCTTAAGCGCCAAATAGGAGCCAGCCTGCGTCCAGTCAAACCTGACCAGTATGTGTGTAGAAGAATTGACAATCAGCCTCTTCCTTGCAACCAGACGTGCTGCTGCTCCTTGTGCTATATTTGGAACGTGCTACGCTCACCTCACTAGAAATGCAGAAATTGTGGGGGGGTGGGGGGGGGGAGGGGGTTTCGAAACGGAGGCAAAGATTGCCTCATCTATTAATTAAGCAGAAATTGAGGTTAGGCGATGCAAGTCGCAGATGGGATGTGGTCAAGATGGACGGACACGAGGAAGGAAGCTGCCCAGTTCCAGTCAACACCGACCTCTACTCGTTCATGCAACAGCGTTTTTGCTCGGCAACAAGGAACCTTCTTGCACCAACTAACTGAACTGCATGCAGTTTGGTTCAAAAAAAGAACTGAACTGCCTTTGAACTCTAAAGCTATGTAGGAAATAGAGTGCCAAGGAATTGGCTACCTGTTACGGTACACTTCCAGTCATGTAAGCAAGAAACGGGGTAAACCGCAGGCACGCGGCCTATATGATATGATCCGTCAATTCCCAATCGCAAAAGAAGTCTGCATCCATATATCTATCTGCCTAAATGGCCGTCGAGGTCGAGAGAGATGAATAAAAGGAGAGGAACATCGATCACAACATTGCATCTGATCACCAAAACACCAATCTTAAATAAAAGGGCATCTCTTGCCTACAAAAATAATTGCTTCTAAGTCCGCACCGCATGGCTGTCTTGGCGGCGATCACATCAAAATGCACTTGCAGGTCCAAAATTTTACACAGCACTGCAGAGAACATAACAATGCTATCTCTACTGATAATGAGCGTTGAAGCAAGTAGGTACAACCAGCTACGAATGAGGAGTGCAGGACCAAGTAAGGTTGCCCAAACAGCTCATGACCATTAACAGAGCACCTTGGCATGCGTCCAGCTCTAAACTGGACCTGGATCACATAAATTACGTGCTATCGCAACCATCCTGCCAACAAGCCTTGTACAGACCAAATCATGTAGGAGTGCATTACCAAGCCAAACCAGATTTGAAGAATAAAACAAGAGGCAATCTTAACATAACTGTTTCATACAGTACTAGCATGGCTGTCTGGCGATCAGATCAAAATGCACTTACAGGTATCCAAAATCTTACAACATGCACATTTTTACTTGATTACTGAACCAACTATACAATGTAAAATACAATTCACTATCGAACAGAACCTACTATAAAGAAAAAGCTCCCCGTACACACCTTATGTACTCTAGAAATATTTAGATGCTTATATACAATTATAGACTAGAAACTATTATCAAGATATTTTGTTGACAGCACATTTCAGAGAGAGAGAGAGAGAGGATATATATACACTTTAATCCATGCAAGTGTCGCAAGTAAATATATAGTTTTTTGTTTTGCATTTACTCATATGTAATTTGTTTTAAAGATTTTATGGGGCAATATCGCAAAAAAAAAAAGACTTCTCCTACAACAATTGCCTAAGTTTAGTTGAGCAGAGATGTATTTTTCAACGATAGAAACTAAAACTATATAATAATAAAATACTACAATTAATAGTAAGAAACCTTAAAATGTGGTTTATTATGCTAACTAAATAATTCAAAAAAATAGTTACTCCCTCCGATCCATATTAATTGGCACTGATTTAGTAAAAAAAAAATGGATCGGAGGGAGTTCTAAATTTATGTTTTGTAATAAATAAGTATAAAAGTTTAGTACAAATTTTTGTACTTCAACTTACCTTATAGTTAACAAGTCTTGTTATCTCCAAAAAACATTTAGTTTTAAATTTTCAAAGAAATTTTTGTTGGCTAGGAGTGAGACTGTAGCGAACGCAAACGCAAACGTATATACTCATTGCCGCACATATTCTCCTTCACCACATCCTCTCATTTTTGCTCGCTGGACCACACAGAAAGTGAAGGGAGAGGACTCGGCAACCACCCATGCACCGGCGGGGATGAGGCGGGCGTCGGCAGGGACGAGCTTAGGCATCACCGACGAGGTGCGGGAGGAGCCGTGTGATGCCGCCATTGCATCCATTGAGATCGTCGACGAATATGAGTGGCGGTCGAGTTGGGTAGCGATGGAGTTTTTCTTATTGTACCACGACAAAGCTACTTGAATTTCGAAAATAAATTAATGTATCAACATGGTGCTGTAGGTGATAATAAATGCCCAACAAAAAAATATTTCTTATAATTGGATGGTCTAATCTTAGTATATGATCATGGCGGCAGACCGTGACATTTCTTCTTTGTTGTAGTTTTTTTTAGTGGATCGTTGCAAGTATCTGTTGTAAGGATAGCATGGATTTTATTTTTATACCATGGCAATTGTATTAAGCAAAACAGGATAGTTTTATTGTGGATAGCCTGACAATTTTATTTTAGACCATGCAATTTTTAGTGATTAAACAATCAAAAATTATTACCTTGACAGTTCTAGTGTGAAAAGCATTGCATTTTTAATGATTACACCATGGTGGTTTATTCATGGGTAGTATGGCACTTTTATTAGTTTAGACCAATAGTTGACATTGGACATTTCCATGTCATACAAGCAGTAGTTCGTCTAAAAAAAGTAGTTGAGTTGACAATCCGTGTCTTACTTGCAACCAAACGTGCTGCTGCTCACCTCACTCTTCTGACCAAGAAGAAATGCAGAAAGAAACTGTGGTTGGGCGATGCAAGTTGGCAGTTGCAGATGTGGTCAAGACGGACTGACACGATGAAGCGAGGCAGCTTCCTGGTTCCTGCCCAGTAAGAAATGGCTCCGCAACAAGCGGCCTCTCATTCATGCAGCATCACTTTTCCTCTGCAACAAGGAAAACATTGTTGCACTAGGTGGTGCCTACCAGCAACACAGGGGAAAGGCCTAACCAATCTTAACCTGATTGGGTTTCATCCAAACATTACCAGCAGAGCCTTTGAACTGAATGTGCAGACAAATATGTAAAAAACACTACTTAGCCACACCAACTGTCTGCACTTCTATACAGGTTCAGCGAGCCGTGAACCCTAAGCTATGGAGGTAGTAGTGCCAACTGCAAGGAATTGGCTACCTGCTACGGCGCACTTCCAATAATGGATGTAAGAATCAGGGCAAACCGCACATGCGCCATTTAGTCTGGCCTACACGAGCCCTTGATCCCCAATTGCGAAAGAAGTCTGCATCCATATATGCATTTCCCTAAATGACCGTCAAGGCTCTATGAATCCAGAGACATGAATCAAACGAGAGGAACATCGGTCACAACATTTACACCTGATCTACTATCACCAACAGACCGATCTCAAATACAGGAGTTGTGCTATGTGCAAGATAAATTTGGTCCGATATTTGATACGACGGTGCATATCCACCATCCATTGCGTTTGTTATAGTATGTTTTAGATGAGCGTCATACAAAGATCGGACTGGTTTTCATCGGACGCAAAGCATCTGCATAATTAGAAAGATGTCTTTTGTCCAACAAAATAGACCAATCTTCACATGACTTTCATACCAAGTACAGCATGGTTGTCTGGCGGCGGCCGCAGCAAAATGCATTTACAGACCAAAAACTTCACACGGTACTGCAGAGAACAGAGAACGATGCTACCCCTACTGATAATGTGCGTCCAAGAACGTAGGAAATGAATGCTAGGTACACAGCCAACTACAAATGCAGGAGTGCAGGAGCAAGTAAGGTTGCCCAAACAGCTCATGGAAATCATGACCATAACAGAGCACCTTAGCATGCACCCAACTCTAAACTGAACCTGGATCACATAAATTAAGCGCGCAGCCGCAACCTTGGTACCAACAAGCCCTGTACAGACCAAATCACCAACACCATCCAAGCACACTTGCTCCCAAGTGCTCGGCATTACCAAGCCAAGCCAGATTTGAAGAATAAAACAAGAGTCAAGAGGTAATCTTAACATAACTGGTTCATACAGTACTAGCAATGCTATCTGGCGATCAGATCAAAATGCATTTGCAGATATCCAAAATTTCACTCAGTACTGCAGACAACAGAGCAATGCTATCTCCATTCTCCACCGATAATCTGTGTCTAAGTGGCAAATGCACGCTAGGTGCAACAAACTATGGATACATGACCAACAATCAAGGTTGCCCAAACATCTCATTGACACCATGGCCATCGACAGAGGAGAGGATGTTAGCATGCATCCAACTCTAAACTGGACCTGGATCGCATAAATCACTCACAGTCGAAACTATCGCGCCAACAAGCCCTGTACAGCCCTAATCAATCATGAACATGAACCAAGCACCTAAGTGTTGGGCGGCATTACCAAACCAAACCAAGCCAAACCAGATTTCAAGAATAAAACAATAGTGTTAGACCGTCAGTACCAAGCACTGCCCAGATAAGAGAAGGATTCACAAGCTGCTACAAACAAAGAATAAATCAAATACAACTAAACGACTCGATTATATCATGAGGCCACGCCGGCTTCTATGCATCAAGACACATGTATAACTTATGCAGAGGAAAGCTACCTCGATTTCAACCGGCGATCGATCATCGGTGGAGCATACCACCTGCATTTTGAGTATATCACACAATGTTCAACCAAACAGCATTGCCATGATGATCCATGCCGGTTCGCCTACTCAGCGGTGTTGGGCCTACTCAAGCAGTCGAGGATCTCCGTCCTGGTGCGCACGATGCGGTGGAACATCTCGCGCACCTGCCGCTCGAGCGGGTCGAGCCCGTCCTTGAGTGTCTCGCACACCTGCACCAGCTCCTGCGCGGCCCCCCGCACCTCGGCGTCCTTCACCTCGTCTAGGGGGAACTGTGCGGCGTCCGTGATCTCCATGAGCTGCCGCGACCACCGCTCGATGAGGTGTATCTCCTTGAGCAGCCCGCATGAGTGCTTGCGGTCCTTCTTCTTGGACTCCTCGAGGACGCGCTCGTAGAGCGTGGTGACCGAGCCGGCCCAGGGAAAGCTCCTCGGCACGGCGAAGTGCGCCTGGAGGCCACGGTCCTGGCAGGGGATGGCGGCGACGAGGGCCCATGCCGTGACGAAGAGCACGGCGCCCATGGTGTACACGGCGGAGGCGAGGCCGCCCGTGGCGGCGACGTCGTTGGCGCGGGGCACCGGCAGGTTGCCCCCGATGGCCTGCAGCTGGCGGGACGCGGACCAGGTGCGGGACACGCTCCAGGACAGCGACCTGAAGTGGGAGCCGCCGGAGCCGGAGCCGGAGCCGCTGCTGCTGCGGCGGTGGTGCCCCCGGCTCTGCTGCCCGGCGTCCTTGCCGCCGTTGAGGGCCCGGCCGAAGGAGCGGTTCCGCTGCCCCCCGCCGGCGTCCTTGTCGTCGAGCATGAGGATGGTGAGGTCGGTGAGCGCCTTGCGGGCGCGGCGGATCTGGCCCTCCCCGAGCGGCGCGGCGGGGTCGGCGGCGGCGCCCTGGGGCGCGAGCGCGGCGGCGGCGATGGCGAGGTGCTTGCGCCACTGGCGGAGCAGGTCGAGGCCGTCGCGCAGCGCGTTGCAGAGGTCGAGCGCCTTGACGGCGCGGTCGAAGAAGTCGGCGACGAGGCGGTCGAGCGGGGGCCTGGCGAGGGCGGCGCCGCCCGCGGGGCCGCCGATGAGGACCGAGCGGAACTCCTCGAGGCAGATGAAGAAGGAGTCGAGCAGGTGCTGGGTCCACGCTATCGACAGGATCTCCGGCGGCGCAGACTTGGCGTCCGCGGGGGCGGCGTCGGGGGAGCAGGGGAGCAGGTCGAGCAGGAGCTCCGCGGCGTGGCGCTGAAAGGCGTCGACTTCGCCGTCGGCGGCGGCGCTGTTGGGGTGGTCGGGCGTGGGCGGGGCGGAGTGGATCTGGCCGTGGTCGCGGTGGCGGAGCGAGAGGATGTGGCGGCCGAAGGAGGTATGGTGGTGGTGGTGGTGCGCCGGCGAGGCGGAGGAGTCGGTGGCCGGCATTGCGGGCAAGCTGGCTAGGATTGGACTACTGGTTGGCGGCGGCGACGGCGAGAGGAATCCGGAATGGGTCGTCTGCTTCCGGGAACCACCACCAGCTATGAGAGAGAGGAAGGTGAACGGAATGGGAAAGGAAGGAGCGAATCCGGGGACTGGAATGGGATTTCGGGGGAGGCGGGGGGTGGGGGTGAAAAAGGCCGGGGTTTGTCTGTCTGTCTGCCTGACTGTCGCGCTGCTGGCGTCTGCTCCGATCCTATCCGGCGGCTCTTGGCTGCTGCTGCTGTGGGTGGGTAGCAAAAATAATTTTAAATCAAAATATCTTACTATCCGTAATTATTTCATTTATGTTCAGAGGTATGCATAATTGGACCGCACAAACCAGAGACAAATTATCGGGCTTGTTAATTCTCATCTGGACTATTCGATTAACCCAAAAAATTCCCACGAATATCCACGTAAAATCCAACGGTTCTAGGAATTAGATGAAAATAATCATTTCTCAACTACTTTCTCCGTCCGGATTTATTGTGCCCTCCCACCAAAATGCAGATACCAAGGCAATCTAATTAACTATACTATGTAGTAGTAGTTTAGGCAGTAAATAAAATGTTGACTGGTAACTGCCCTATAAGGACGCTGCCTGCCTGCAAGCAGGCCGGAGCAGATGTCTCGGATGCAAACTACACGCATTGGCCAGTAAATACGGACGGATTTCGAGTTTCAAAATTCAATAAATTTTAGTGATTTTTAACCTAATTTGAATTTTTAGTTTGCATTAGGCTCGAAATTTCAGGGTCGCAAGTATTTCGGACCCAACCGAAGCATGCGAAATTTTGCAGATTTCATCAAAATTTTGTACATTGTCTGCAAGTACATATCGGTCCTACGTTTGGATGGTGGACGCCTGTAAACAAGCTTCACACTCTTTCAATACCCTTCCACCATGCAGCCGGTACTCGACATTTTGAGCGTGGATGGGCCTCTCGAGCCAGCCATTTGTGATGTTCCCTTTCTGCGTAGTAGATTGGTCTTGTGTTTCCTAGATGCTCAATATTGTAGATCGGGCAACTCGTTGCTTCTCGCATTTCACAATTTAAAATGCAATTTCTTACGAACTCAGCGCATTGACTATGATACCCGAGTCGCGATGCACCGCTGAGCACATGGAACATGGAGACTAATTAAACCGAGCCGGGCAAATTATTGATTCCAACGACAACCTAGTGTCATTTCTATATGCTCGCCCGTAGGAGTCAAACTTGGCAAGCCCAACATACAAATGCAATGGAGAGGTCAATAATATGTGGTGCAGAAAATGGGCTCCATCGTCAACGTTTCGGGCCAAACGTGTGCCGCACCCGTGCACCATAAGTTTTTTTTTTAACATCAGTACGGACACAAGCGCTCATACATACGTGCATACACTCATCCTTATGAACGCACACACGCACACCCTACCCTTATGAGCACATCCGAGAGACTGAGCCGGCATGTCATCTTGAAATTTACGAAGTCACCGTAGGCGCCTCGTCGTCGACGGGAACGTCTCCTCCCATTAAAAGCGCATCGCCGGAAATCCTGAAATAAATTCAGAAATAATGCGAGCATCAGGACTTGAACCCTGATGGACTGGGGATACCACTGTCCCTCTAACCATCCAACCACAGCATCATAAGTTGGTACGTAACAGTTTGGCCACACACGCGCACGACAGGTTCTTTTTACGTACGCACATTTCTGGGGTGCATGTAGCCACAAATATGCGTGCACGTCGCCGTCGAGCGCTTAACTGCGGCCATCATCGTTCGTCTGACTTGCGGTGGAGCTTACAGCAAAGCGTGCTGATTTTCTACGGTGACAGCCAAGCGCATGACACGTAGGCGGTAGGCGGCTGGAAGGAAATGCTCACGTGTCCGAAAAGGCGGAGCCCGGACCGGTCTCAGCTGGACAGGGAGGCGAGCAGGTCAAGGTCACGTGGTTGTTGGGGCTCTCCTTGGGCTGGGCCCGTCCGTCGCCATCGGTCGCTGTCTGCCACGTGGGCCCTCCCGTGGTGGATATTTTTATTCGCGGCAAAAGATCTCAGTCCCGATGGCCGTCTCGTGCGCCTGATTCGCTATATATATTGTACTATAAATGATGAAATGAAGGCGCCGCCGATTGGTTAGGTTATACTCCCTTCGTCCGAAAATGCTTGTCATTAAAATAAATAAAAAGAGATGTATCTAGAATTAAAATTAGGATTAGTTTAATCTGTATCAGTGGTTTCATTCAGGATTAGCTTAAGATCGGAGGCAAATCCAATACGACAGTGCAGTGCAGACGAGGGAGCGATACGGTCGCCAAATAAATTCTGCAGCTGTACCTCTACGGCTGTACCGCTGCCAGCGATGGCCGGGAGAATCTCTCTTATCGTCACAAAAAAAAAAGACGTTTCTTGCCCTTTCTTATTTGTATACAGCGTTTTGTTACCACTTGTGTTGCTCATAATAGCAGCACTGATTAAGATCAGGTGCAGCGCAGAACCCAGCCAACAAAAAATTTAACAGCAACGCCGACGCAGATACTCAAAATAAATCTCATCAAATGTCCGCTGACACATCTTATCCGTAGATAGTGGTAGAGGCGAAGGTCATCCAAGGTGGTCATCAAATAAAAAGTGGACGGCTAATTTCCATTAGTTTTACTAGCAAAAAGGCCCGTGCATTGCAATGGGAGAAAAAAATACCACACACTCTTAATTTAAAAAAAGGGCCTATAATCTGAGAATTTGTAGTTACGACCCAAACAAAGATGATCTTAACCTATAAAAGCGCAGTTTAAGATTCTACAGGTGTTCTGTTTTAACACGGCTTGCATGTAGATTTAATCCGTACAAAGAAACGAGCAAGTGATCATGCATTTATTCATGTCATGTTCAGAATGGGGTGTTGTTACGGGCGAGTAAAGAAAAACGACAAAAACAAACAATGACACATTAGCACACCACAAAGACATGTGTGCATCAATGGCAGTTTTCAGTTTAAGAATCACAACTTAGAGTAACTCTTGAACACTTTTTTTCATATGCATATTTCTTAAATAAATGAGGAGTTGTTAAAAAGATGCAGGATTTTTTAATCATAAAAAAGATTATTTTTTTGTCTGGAAAGGAACATTTTTGTATAGTCTCCTGTGAACGTTGGTACTTGCGCCCCTATTTCATCACTATTTCTTGCCATACATGTCATAGGTATTAGTCATTGTTTCATCACTATTTATATCTTATCAAACTTGTCTTTTATTTTATTTTTTGTCATGCATGCCTCCTTTTAAAAAAAAATTCATGCATGTCCTCTTTTTCTTCTTCTTATATATAGGAGAATAGCACAACATCTCATCTTTATCGGATCTTCTCTGCATTTTCTCTTTTATTTCTTTTATAGCAGACATCCCATCTTTATTGGGCCCTTCCTTTATTTCTTGTCATGCATGTACTTATTTATTGCGTGTCTCTAACAAATTTATCTTCATTTTCATGTCCAATCCTAATTTTTATGAGGTGTTCATCCACAATCTGAATCAGTACCGATATGAAAAAAAGACGTATAATGCATTGTTGATTAACATTGCAGCCTAGATAGTATTTTTTAAATTGTTAACAGGTAAAATAACATCATATTCAGATTCTACATATCTTTCTAATCAAATTCCATATATAACATGTTAAATTTGGAGTTACGGTTTACTAGAAGATATGAGTATTTGAAAAAACATTTGATATGTACCGCAGGTTTAATGTCAAAAATATTAGGAGGGTTTCTATAAAATAGCAAAACGGACTAAGAATACATATTTCTTTTATTAGTAGGTATAGATATAGATATAGATAGATTATACATAGCAAAAGGATTGGGCCCTAGCACGTGTCCCATGTCCTGCTCTGCTCCGCGTTCGCCCTCGTTGTCGTTGCGTGCCGGCACGAACGAGGAACAGTTGTCGACGTTGGCATCGTTGTAATGCTGGTCCGACACGTCGTCGGGCTCCGCCTCCAGCGCGTCCAAGGGGCGGTTGCGCTCCGCCATCTCCATGGGGCCACCCTCCTCCTCCTCCATTTCCGACTCGTTCGAGCTCTATTCCGGAGAGCTTGGAGACCGGCCCATCACAATGCGAGCCTGGCGCCGGTCCTCTGCGGACTGCGGCACAAACCCTCGGCTGTGATCTCGGCACGCCGCTACGGCGACAACGACCTCCACCAACCACGAGAGGTCCCGCCATTGCAACAATGGGCGATAGGCAAGGAACACTACAAAGACCCTGGTGACGAAAAACAAACCGTCACCGAAAATCATTTTCTGTGATGGTGGACGACGTTGGCATCGTTGTCGTGCTGGTCCGACACGTCGTCAGGCTCCGCCTCCAACGCGTTCAAGGGGCGGGTGCGCTCTACCTCATTGACGCGGAGCTACCAACGCTCACGGCGGATGGTGCGGGCGCCTGCTCCTCGTCCTCCGCCATCACCATGGGCTCGCCCTCCTCCATCTCCCACTCGTCCGAGCTCTATTCCGGAGAGCTCGGAGGTTGGCCCACCGCAATGCGAGCCTGTTGCCGGTCCTCTGTGGCGCGGACCTCGAATGCGATCTCAACGAGGCACCGCGGCGACAATGACCTCCACCAGCGAAGAGAGGTCCCGCCATTGCAATGATAGATGACAGGCAAGGAAGGACCATGGTAGGCCGGTCGGCCGACGACTAGGACAAAGAAAGAAGGTGCTTGAAGTTGTAGGTTGTCGGGGCATTGTCCACCAGCTTTAAATAGCCCGAGCAGGTGGTTGAATGAGGGCGGCTAGAGTAGTCTTCTCAGTCGCTTTGGTGGTGTGAATGTCGGACAGACGAATGAACGGTTAGCCTTAGTACGGGGTGGGAAGTCGCCCTGTCCGCTCTGACCGGCATGAATGCAACACGAAGGGCAAGCGGACGCTGCGGGAGAGTTTTTTTTTAATGGGTTGGCGTGGTCGGAGTCCGACGTGCCGGCCATCCGGATGGCCGCGAACCTCCACTTCATTTGGTTTCGGTTTGGACATTTCGGATGTCCGTGTCGGTCCAGATGATTTGATGATCTGCCTTAGAGTTGTCTAACGGAGCAGCGACAATAGTGGATCGAGCTGACCAGCATTTTGAGTAGTACCAGATGTATAAGGCATTTCCGTAGTTTTAGGTGAACAATTTATAGTTAGCTAAATATGTAGTATATGTGACGAAAATCATAAGTTTACAAACTGCATCCGCATATGTCCAATGATATACTTTTGACGACATAGGAGTAACACACATTTAATTAGGCAAATCGATAACGTAGAACTATGCGCACGTCCTATACACCAGGAAAAAAAAGGAATTGAGGAAGTACTGGCACTCCCTTCGTTTTTATTTACTCCGCATATTAGAGTTGACCAAAGTCAAACTTACTAAAATTTGACCAAGTTTATAGAAAAGAATATAAATATTTACCATAACAAATCTATATGAAGTGGAAGTACATTCAATAATAAATCTACTGGTATTGATTTGTTATTGTATATGTTAATATTTTTGTCTATAAACTTTGTCAAAATTTATAAAGCTTGACTTTGACCAAACCTAATGCGCGGAGTAAATAAAAACGGAGGGAGTATAAAACAGGTGAACCTTGTGTTGCCGTGTTTTTAAAGGCAAGACCTAAAGGAAAAAAAAAGTTTTATTTTTTCAAACCCAAAGGCAAACAAGGCACTACAAGCAATAACTCCCAAAAGAGGGGCACGACAAGCAATAGCCAGGCTGCAGATCAATTCATTCGGTCGCCGAATTCTGCCTGCAGATGTGGTTGTATGTACTCCAGTGTATGCATGCCAGCCCAGCAAAGCAAAGCAAAATGCCTCGAATCTTACCTTACCATAAAAAAAATGTGTTTATTTCGATATCCGTAGTAATTTCTTTTGACATATCCGGAGTACCACTAGTAATCAGCACTAGCAGGTGCAGGTTCAGCGCGAAGCATAGGAAACGAATCAGTTCGTGGAGGCGACGGGCGGACGGAGCAGCGACGGCTGACTAAACTGCGTGCAGCATGAGGCCACGTACGCAGAGGAAACGCTGCGTCGCTCTCGACCACTCAGCCGCGCCATGGCCAAAACGCTCCGCCGTCCCCTCCGAAGGTCGTGACAAATTAAAATAAATTAAATTGTACTAGCACCATCTTGATCATAGAAAATGGATCTCAATATACATCTATCGTCAGACCCCAGTCAGACACATAGCAATGTTTCTGATAAATTTGTAAAATATATGATAATTTACCATGAAACAATGCAAATCTTATACACAAGCATAGAATGTTATCAGTTTTCGCATGGCAGATTTGATTATCATGAGTTTTACCATAAAAAATGCAACTTAAAATGTTTCATGTTTCCTTAAAAAAAAAGCATGCACCACACTCGTACACCGTACCTGTCCGACCACATCACGCTGCCGGGCCTTTCCGCAACGACTGGGATACATTTGTGACGTGCAAGAAATATGCACGTCACCCCCACAAAAAGAAATGCACAGAGCAACCGAGCAAGCATGTGTCAAAAACGCATTTATATTATGAGACGGAGGGAGTAGTTTTCTACGGATGCACGCCTGCATTGTTCACTCCGCGTGACAGTCGCAGTGGGTAGGTGGCTGGAAATGCTAAGTGTCCGAAAAGGCGGAACAGCCGAACAGGTTGGGCCCGTCCGTCTTGGTCGTCTATGCCGTGTGGGCCCGTCCGTGGTAGATATTTTTTGTTCGCGGCAAAAATCTCACTCCCGAGGGCCGTCGAAATGGAGCCGCCGCCGATTCGTTGGGTGAGGGTTAGTTAACTACTTTCAGTGGTTTCATTCAGGAATCAGGATTAGTTTAAGATAAGCCAAAGGCAAAGCCAACACGACAGTGCACTGTGGATGAGCGATCAGGTCGCCGAATCCGCAGCTGTACCGCTGCCAGCGACGTCTAGGAGAATCTTATCGCCACAAAAACGTTTCTTTCCTTTTATTATCTTATATATAGATAGTGTTTTTGTGACCACTTTGCAATAGCAGCACTGGTTAACAACGGCTCCAGCGCAGCACCATGCAAAGCAAGCAAGGATAACGCTGGTCATAGTGAGAGTAACATAATGCACCCTAATACAAATTTACTTACATGGCAAGTAGTTAATAAGAAAAGAGGTGCTTAGAGTAACATAATATGTTACTGTAACATAGCGCTTTCCAAGAATAAATGAGTTTACAAGTTAATAAATGCAATCATATATGTTACTACTTTTTTGTTACCTTGCACTATGACTAGCCTAACGGGGCAGAGGCGACAGCCGATCGAGCTGACCAGCATTACAGTGGTGATAAATCAGCTGACTCTTTGTGTCAACAGATTTCAAAAGTTAATCCTTACTAAGGCTGTGTTTGGTTCAACTTTAGCTGCCAGCTTTTAGGTCCAAAAGCTAAAAGCTGAACTAAAGGCGTTTTCTAACGGACCAACTTCGTAAGAAGCTGTAACTTCTCGCAGCGTAAATTTCGCAGCTAGCCCAACCCAACTTTCCCAGCTTCCAAACCAACCCAAACTAGCTGTCCCCTGGAAGTTGAGTATTATTTACCCACCTTTGCCACTCCAAAGTGAAGGTAACCCTTCGTTCTATTCCTCCCAAGACCATTCGCACGAACGGGACACAGGAGCGAGCAGCCGCCACTGGCTAGGGTTCGCCGCCGCCAGCAGGTGCAGCCGGACTTCGGCGACCGTCCAGCCCCCGCCGCCGCCCGGAGCTCCACTTCTGTCCCAGGTAGTACCTCCGGCCCTCTCCTCCCTCCTCCCTCGTCCCTCCCTCCATCCCCTTCGTCTCTGTTTCCGGCGACCCTCGTCCAGCCGGTCGTCAGGTGCCGCCGGCGTGCACTGCCGGCTGGCCGTCCGGCGCCACCGGAGCACGGGCCCTCCTTCACCCCTCGCCCTACTCCGTACTCCCTCCTTCCTCCGTCCTCCCTCTCTCTTCCAGAACCAGCCAGATCTGGGCCTCCCCTGTTTTGTTAATTATTTGACGAGTAGGTTATGCAATATGGCTATTTTGTGAGTATGAAGATGGTTATTAGATAGTAATTGCTGCAAATTGCATGTCATATTGGTGAGTAGTACTGAACTATGCAGATTTGATAGCATGTTGTTTAATGAGAGCTTGCTGCACATTGTTGTTCAGTGCATATTTTTTTTTTGAATTTGTGATTGGTTAGCGTCCAGTACTAGTAGTGCTTTGCTCTTTAGATTTCGTAGATGTGCTATGCTCCTCAATTGAATTTATTTTGCTTTATTGAAGAATGACTGAAAAAGCGGTGTGGGATGATGCAATTGAATTTATTTTGCTTTATTGAAGAATGACTGAAAAAGCGGTGTGGGATGATGCACGTCTGAAGAAAGTCATAGAAATATTCAGAGAAGAGGTTAAAAATGGGAATAGGCCCTTAGGTTATTTTACTAAGAAGGGCTGGAACAATGTTATCGAGAAATGGGAAGCAAGAATGGGAAAGAAGTATCCCAAGGATAAATTCAAGAATAAATGGGATGCAATAAAAAATGACTGTGTTTTTCATGGAGTTGAAAAATGAAGCAACCGGGCTTGGATGGGATGATGCAAAGAGAACCGTTGTTTGCCCTCAAGAATGGTGGGATGAACATGTTGTGGTAAGTGTAGCAACTTTTTTTATTTGGCATGCTTTTCAATGATTGCATTACCTGATTTGTACTTTCATTTTCAGAGATGCCAAGAGAGGACGGGAAAGAAATGCAATCATTTGAAGTTCAAACGAGAGGGTCCGAAGCACCTTGAAGATTTACATGTCATATTTCACAAAGTACATGTCACAAGGGCTAGTGCTTCTTGTGCTGGAGATATATCTTCTGATGAATCAAGTGATGATAATGCGGTTCCTTTGGAGAAACCCAATGATAGCGATGAAATGAAGTTGGCATCTTTGAAGAAACCAAAAGCAAGCAAGAAGCGCAAGCAACCTTCAATAAAAAATGAGGAGAAGGAAGAGAAGAGTCTCTTCTTACGATTGTACAAGCAGACATGTGAGAAGATAGAAAGTGGAGTGGAGAAGATAACCTCTAGTGTTGAAGCATCATCGGCTCCTCCTCCAACCAACCTTGTCCCTACCATTTCGGAGGTTATGAAGTTGGTGAAAGATTGTGGTGTGAAAGAAAAAACTGCTCTCATGCACACAACCCTCACTCTTATAGTGAAGCCTGACTTTAGGGAAATCTTCAGTCTTCTTGAAACAAAAGAAGGGAGGCTTGATTATCTGGAGAGGGAGCATGAGAAGTAGATGTTGAAGCACGTGTTGTGAACCATATGTACTCATGTTGTAGAACTACATTTGCTTTCACTGTAGAACATTATTTTCTTATGTTGTGAACCGTATTTGCTTGTGTTGTGAACCTTATTTGCTTATACAATCATATTTGCTTGTGTTGTGAACTATATATTTGCTTGTGTTTTTTAGCTGTATCTATGTTGTGACAAATATTTTCTATATTGTTGATGACGAATGTGTTAACATTATTATATTCTTGTGTAGATGGATGCAACGATGGAAGGAGTGGCCAGAAAGGGACAAGAGGGACTGAAACTTCTTGCTGAACTTGCAAAGGAGGCTGCTATCACGGGAAACCTAGGTAACCTATATGTTCAGCGGTACTTGAACAAAACATATAGAGATGCTAAGCAAACTGGACTAGAATGGGTCATGGAGTGTTATGGTCGGCCCAGATACTTCTATAAAATGTTTCGGATGAATCCTGAAGTTTTCATGGCACTTCATGATTTGCTAGTTTCTAGATATGGTTTGACGTCGACTAGTAATGTTTCATCAATTGAATCATTGGCCATGTTCTTATGGACTGTTGGTGGCCCTCAAACATTTGCTCAAGCAGAAAACCGTTTCGTACGCTCGCTTTGGACAGTTCACATAAAGTTTAAGGAAGTCTTGTTATGTTTGCGCAAGTTAGCGAAAGATATCATCAAACCGAGAGATCCTACATTTAGCTATGAGCATGAAAAGATTAGAGAAGAACATTTCTGGCCTCATTTCAAAGGCGCTATTGGTGCCATAGATGGATCTCATGTGCCAGTGACAGTGCCTGCAGATGACGTGGTTAACCATAGATGTCGACATGGTTTTACGTCTCAGAATGTGCTTGCAATATGTGACTTTGACATGAGGTTTACCTTTGTGGTTGCGGGTTGGCCGGGCTCTGCACATGACTCAAGGATCCTGAATCATGCATTAGCACACTTCTCTTCATTTCCTGTACCTCCCAAAGGTATAACATAACAACACATGTCATCATTCATTATATTCTTATGTGAGACGCTCACTTGGTGATTTGGTGTTCATTTTCAGGGAAATACTATCTTGTGGACTCTGGGTATGCAAACCGAATAGGATATCTTGCTCCTTTTAAGGGGAGTACGTACCATCTACCAGAATTCCGTCTTCGTCGTCACCGTCCACCTCAAGGGAAGTATGAGTTGTTCAACTTTTCACATTCGCCCCTCCGCAATGTCGTTGAGCGTGCTTTTGGGGTGCTCAAGCAGAAATGGCGCATATTGAAAGGGGTCCCAAGTTTCTCACCTCGTATGCAAAAGCATATCATCATTGCTTGCATGGCATTGCACAACTTCATTCGTGATAGCAAGTTGAGTGATAAATTTTTTGATAAATGCGATGCCGATGATGAGTATGTACCTCCAGTGCTACGACGGGAAGTAGCACCAACACAAGCGGATCCCGTTGAAGAGGAGGAGAACGAAGATACCATGGATACTATTCGTAGTAGGATAGCCGATGCTTGTCTTGCGATAGCAACATAGGTTAGCTATCTTTATGGAGGTCATCATCATGCGAACCATATGTATATTCTATGGTGCATGCCTTTTGTAATATAATTATGTGGTCAATATCTATTTATATATAATATGTATTATGCAACTTGAAAGTATAATCGTTGAATTCGTATGTGTTAGCTGTGAATCATCTAAATTGTCATAATTTTCCTTTGCAAAACGGTCGTTCTATTGCCTACCAATGTACATATCACTATTTTACGGTCAAGTTGCACATAAAAATATTGAATCATTGTCCAGGGTCATTACAGACAATTCACAGTCAAATCTGCAGTTTCACAGCTGTTTCAGCCAAACGACTTTCAGCTTTTCCACAGCTGAAAGTTCACAGCAGCTTTTTCACAGCTCACAGCTCACAGCAGCTTTTACAGAATCTGCAGCTCAACCAAACACAGCCTAAGTTAACTCAAACCCAAAGCCAAACAAGACGATGCTGACGGGGCAGCGACGGCACCACGTCACTCTCGGCCTTGCAACGTAGGCCCTCGGATTTTATTGCTGACGCGCACGCACGGCCACACCGTGCTACCCGACGCCGACAACGCTCGCCGCTCAAGATCATAGGAATAGCAGCTCAACGATGAATCAATCAACACAAAACATACATCCAGCTAAAAAAACACACACAATACGTACATCAACCATGCAAAAATAAATCAGTTTTAGACCCTTCACAAAATTATGTTGTGACAACCGATAGCTAAAATCTGACTTTGAACTGGACCCATTCCGCTATCACGGTGAAATTTTCCTTTTTTGTTTTGTTTTATGAGCTGTGTCCCGTTTAAAAAAAATGGAGGTAAAAGATTTGCCTCATCGATTAATTAAGCAGAAAAGAATTGTGGAGTTAATTAACAGAAAATCGGAAGAATACCGATACAAGCCAACCATATGTGGACTACCCACAGAGTACACAACCCCAGAAGTGCGCGATCATCCCTACAACAATACCTAACACGTAACGACCACCAATCCCACACTCCTACATCACAAAGAAACCCCTAAGGAGAGTACCTTGGCCGAAGTCCACGGCCAATTCCACGGAGACAAGCCATGCCATAAGGACCGACCAAGAGACTAATGATCATCCATCAAGCAGATGCAGACACCTATCATGTGGCGCCACTTTTCTTGGTTTGGCTCCTGAGAGCCTTCTCCACATTCGTCTTTCCAGAACCAGGGTTCGCCGCTTCCAAACGTGCAAGCAAGCTACGAACCTGTATCTCAAAAAGAATCTCATCAGCCTTGTCTCTCACAGATACCACCGGATCAACATCCACGGCCACGGGTACCACCGACACGATGGACTCAGACGTCTCAAGTTGCTCACATGTGTTCCGGTCTTAAAGCTCCATATTTTTATGGGCATGCGTTGTTCTGATCTCCGGTGCATTTGCCCCACAGTGTTTCGGTCTTAAAGCTCCATATTTATGGACTTTCGGTGTCGTTTGATAGTGAAACGAGGGCGGGCGGGCGGGCGGGGGTGCATTTGTCGCACCACAGGTTTGCGCAAATTAATCGGTTAGGATCATCTAATGCTGCTGTAACACTAGTAGCCTTCTTAGGGAAACAAGATAAGCACTGCCAACTGGTTGTTGGAGTATGTATGTGTGTATGTTGGCTTGTTGGGTCCAGTCTGGTGTGGGCACACGCACACCATGTCGCTCTTGAGCAGCTAGCTAGCTACATACGTACATGTTGCTGCGGGTGCATAATGTGGAGAGATCCAGACAACTCAACGGTGCATCTGGTAGGTACCTCCACAGGTTCCTTCCTTCACGCTTCATATGTAGAGTTGTACGGACCACGCAACGCCATACATATACACAAGCACGGACACTAATCCCCCGCAAAAAATAAGCACAAGCACTAGTCACATCACAAAACATAATGGAAGGAAGCTTTCACCCATCCTGTCTCTTGACTAGCTAGCAACTCCATATGTAAACTAATATAAGGGCATCTTCAACATGAACTCTCAAACCACCCGTATATGTCCGTACCGCGCGGTGCGGACATATTGTGACATTCAATGCCGACCTGTATCGGTCCGTCGGGTGGTCCGGACACACTTTTTTCCTGCAAACCGGATACAAAGTTAGGGAGAGGGGGGAGGGGCATATGCGGGCGTCCGGATCACTGTCACATCCGTGTCTGACCACCCTGACCCACCCGAAACACCCACTCGCTACACCCGCTACTCCCGCACTTTTATCCAACGCTCACGCCGTTTGCCGCGCAGCATTCATGCCGGGATGGATCCGCAACGACCGACGTGGCGCCGGAATGGGTCCACAACGAACCCGGACCTCGTCGCTGCATGGGCCCTCGACCGCTCCATCACAACCAGTGAGACGGACGGTAGGCGCCGCTACCGTATTGATAACGAGATCGCCAAGTACGGCGAGAAGTGGTGTCTTAGCGAGACCGCCGCCGCCGGCAAGGGCAAGGCCGCCGCCAGGGCTCCGTCGGCAATGGCCGCAGCAGCACTCCGCACCGTGCAGCAGGTGGCAGAGAGGCTACACCGCGAGTGGCAGGGATCCGCCAGACAAGGCTGCCGCGGCCCTCAGGCGCCCTTCCGTCGTTGGAGGGACGACGACGGCGGCGGCACAACGGCGATGGCGGTGCGGCAGGACAGGGCGACCAAGCGTACGGGATGGTCGTCCAGCATAGGGTTTAGAAAATTTTTTAGTTGAACAGTCAAAATATCGACCTTTTTAAGTAAATTATGTCCGAATTTTAATGAAATCCACCGTGATTGCACGAATTTCATCTGGTTAATTCAAATAGTGGTTGAAATGTATACGGACAAAGTTGGATGACCGGCTCCCACATCTGTGTCTGGTCCCCGTCCGCGGATAGATGCCGGAGCAAATTTACGGATCAGCATTGAAGATGTCGTAAGATCTTTTAGATCAGTGCACTTATATTAGTTTACAGATGGAGTACTGACCATCTTTGCTCACCCACTTAACCCTTTCTTCTTAAGCTTCAGCTATCACACTTTTTTTTTGAAACACGGTCCCTTAGGGCCCGATTCATTAAAAAAGTTCGAAGAGAATTGCCCGGTTAATTAACGAAACCTGGGCTAAAACCGTTACAACATGCCCACAAGAAAGGGCACCCGCCGACCCGGCTACCCACAGGACCCACACACACAGTCGAGGAGAGGACACCGTCTTGGTTGCCTACAATGTCATCGTCATCACTTCTCCTGGAGCAAGTGACTCCGACTTCTTCGCAGACAACCCATCAGGACGACTCTGAACGAACGACACATGAGAAACAAGTCGGCCTATGCCAAACAGTCGGCCAAACGCGTCGAGGACTAGGCAGCTCTGACTTCGGCCACAAACTCGCAGAAGAAAGAAACACGCCTTGCACCAACATAGCTAGACCTGCACCTCAACCGGCATCGTTGCCGCCGCATTGCCCCGCAATGCTACAGCTCCGACTTCGCACTGAAGTACATGTCGAACGGTCGATGACGAAGGACTAGCATCGACTCTGCTCCTCAAGCCACCGTTATCGTTGCCACACGAGTCGCAACGCCACCAAGGGCGAGACAGCTGCCCCGCCACCTGCACTCGCATCACCATCCGGGCACCTGCCGACCGCGAAGCCGTGCGCGTCCAGCTCCAGGAAAGCGCAAAGAGGATCAAAGACCTTCAAGGCAACGCCTCCAAGGGTGTAGCGACGCCGTCACCCAACTCACACCGGAATCTTAGGCTTTCGCCCAAAGGTGCTGCACGAGTAGAAGCTCCACAACGACCCCCCAAGGAGGAAAACGACATCCACGGACGCCATGCCGTCTAGGCTTTCGCTTGGAGCCACCCCTGCCCAACGCCCCCACGCAACCGGCGGTGCAACACCACCAGTCCGCAAGCCCGCTGGCCCACACACCTCCTACGCGACGACGACGCCATCATCACGCAGGAGCCACCATTTTCGCCGCCAACAACCGCCAGCGAGCCGGATCCAGACGAACTGACCAGATCTGGCACCCTCCATCGCACTGCACAGAAACCACCAAGCTTCACAAGCGCAGGAAGGTGGGCTGCCACCCCAATGTTGGAGAACGCAGTAATTTCAAAAAAAAATCTACGATCACGCAAGATCTATCTAGGAGAAGCACAGCAACGAGCGGGGAGAGTGTGTTCACGTACCCTCGTAGACCGAAAGCGGAAGCGTTTATTAACGCGGTTGATGTAGTCGTACGTCTTCACGATCCGACCGATCCTAGCACCGAACGTACGGCACCTCCGTGTTCAGCACACGTTCAGCTCGATGACGTCTCTCGTACTCTTGCTCCAGTTGAGGCCGAGGGAGAGTTCCGTCAGCACGACGGCGTGGCGACGGTGATGATGAAGTTACCGGCGCAGGGCTTCGCCTAAGCACTACGACGATATGACCGAGGTGTGTAACAGTGGAGGGGGGCACCGCACACGGCTAAGACAAATCTTGGTGTGCTTTTGGGGTGCCCCCCGCCCCCGTATATAAAGGAGGGAGGGAGGAGGTGGCCGGCCTAAGGGGGAGGCGCACCAAGGGGGAGTCCTATTAGGATTCCCAATCCTAGTAGGACTCCCCTTCCTTTTCCAAGAGGGAGAGAGAGGGAAGGAGAGAGACGGAGAAGGAAAGAGGGGGGCACCGCCCCCTCCCTAGTCCAATTCGGACTTGCCATGGGGGGGAGGGGGGGGGGGCGCAGCCACCCCTTGGACTGCCTCCTCTTTTCCCGTATGGCCCAATAAGGCCCATTACTTCTCCCGGTGAATTCCCGTAACTCCCCGGTACTCCGAAATATACCCGAATCACTCGGAACCTTTCCGATGTCCGAATATAGCCTTCCAATATATGAATCTTTACCTCTTGACCATTTCGAGACTCCTCGTCATGTCCGTGATCTCATCCGGAACTCCGAACAAACTTCGGTCATCAAATCACATAACTCATAATACAAATCGTCATCGAACGTTAAGCGTGCGGACCCTACGGGTTCGAGAACTATGTAGACATGACCGAGACACATCTCCGGTCAATAACCAATAGTGGAACCTGGATGCTCATATTGGCTCCTACATATTCTACGAAGATCTTTATCGGTCAAACCGCATAACAACATACGTTGTTCCCTTTGTCATCGGTATGTTACTTGCCCGAGATTCGATCGTCGGTATCATCATACCTAGTTCAATCTCGTTACCGGCAAGTCTCTTTACTCGTTCCGTAATGCATCATCCCACAACTAACTTATTAGTCACATTGCTTGCAAGGCTTATAGTGATGTGTATTACCGAGAGGGCCCAGAGATACCTCTCCGATACACGGAGTGACAAATCCTAATCTCGATCTATGCCAACTCAACAAACACCATCGGAGACACCTGTAGAGCATCTTTATAATCACCCAGTTACGTTGTGATGTTTGATAGCACACTAAGTGTTCCTCCGGTATTCGGGAGTTGCATAATCTCATAGTCAGAGGAACATGTATAAGTCATGAAGAAAGCTATAGCAATAAACTTAACGATCATTATGCTAAGCTAACGGATGGGTCTTGTCCATCACATCGTTCTCCTAATGATGTAATCCCGTTCATCAAATGACAACACATGTCTATGGTTAGGAAACTTAACCATCTTTGATTAACGAGCTAGTCAAGTAGAGGCATACCAGGGACACTTTGTTTTGTCTATGTATTCACACATGTATCAAGTTTCAGGTTAATACAATTCTAGCATGAATAATAAACATTTATCATTGATACAAGAAAATATAAATAACAACTTTATTATTGCCTCTAGGGCATATTTCCTTCAGTCTCCCACTTGCAATAGAGTCAATAATCTAGTTCACATCGCCATGTGATTTAACACCAATAGTTCGCTTCACCATGTGATTAACACCCATAGTTCACATCGCCATGTGACCAACATCCAAAGGGTTTACTAGAGTCAATAATCTAGTTCACATCGCCATGTGATTTAACACCAAAGGGTACTAAGGTGTGATCATGTTGTGCTTGTGAGAGAAGTTTAGTCAATGGGTCTGCCACATTCAGATCCGTATATATTTTGCAAATTTTTATGTCTACAATGCTCTGCATGGAGCTACTCTAGCTAATTGCTCCCACTATCAATATGTATCCAGATTGAGACTCAGAGTCATCCAGATTAGTGTTAAAGTTTGCATCGACGTAACTCTTTACGATGAACTCTTTATCACCTCCATAACCGAGAAATACTTCCTTAGTCCTCTTAGGTAACTAAGGATAACTTTGACCGCTATCCAGTGACCCACTCCTGGATCACTATCGTACCTCCTTGCTAAACTCATAGCAAGGCACACAACTGGTCTGGTACATAGCATGGCATACTTTATAGAACCTATGGCTGAGGCATAGGGAATGACTTTCATTCTCTCTTTATCTTCTGTCGTGGTCTTGCTTTGAGTCTTACTCAACTTTATACCTTGAATACAGGCAAGAACTCTTTATTTGACTGATCCTTTTTGAACTCCTTCAAAACTTTGTCAAGGTATGTGCTTTGTGAAAGTCTTATTAAGCGTCTCGATCTATCCCTATAGATCTTGATGCTCAATACTTAAGCAGCTTCACCGAGGTCTTTTATTGAAAAATTCTTATTCAAGTGTCCTTCTATGCTATCCAGAAATTCTATATCATTTCCAATCAGCAATATGTCATCCACATATAATATTAGAAATGCTACAGAGCTCCCACTCACTTTCTTGTAAATACAGGCTTCACCATAAGTCTGTATAAAACCATATGCTTTGATCACCTTATCAAAGCGTATATTCCAACTCCGAGATGCTTGCACCAGTCCATAGATGGATCGCTGGAGCTTGCACACTTTGTTAGCACCTTTAGGATTGACAAAACCTTCTGGTTGTATCATATACAACTTCTTCTTTAAAAATTCCATTAAGGAATGTAGTTTTTGACATCCATTTGCCAGATTTCATAAAATGTGGCAATTGCTAACATGATTCGGACAGACTTAAGCATCGCTACGAGTGAGAAAATCTCATTGTAGTCAACACCTTGAACTTTGTCGAAAACCTTTTTGCGACAAGTCGAGCTTTGTAGATAGAAACACTACTATCAGCGTCCGTCTTCCTCTTGAAGATCCATTTATTCTTTATGGCTTGCCGATCATCGGGCAAGTCCACCAAAGTCCACACTTTGTTCTCATACATGGATCCCATCTCAGATTTCATGGCCTCAAGCCATTTCGCGGAATCTGGGCTCATCATCGCTTCCTCATAGTTCGTAGGTTCATCATGGTCTAGTAACATGACTTCCAGAACAGGATTACCGTACCACTCTGGTGCAGAACGCACTCTGATTGACCTACGAGGTTCGGTAGTAACTTGATCTGAAGTTTCATGATCATCATTATTAACTTCCTCACTAATTGGCGTAGGCATCACTGGAACTGATTTCTGCGATGAACTACTTTCCAATTCAAGAGAAGGTACCACTACCTCATCAAGTTCTACTTTTCTCCCACTCACTTCTTTCGAGAGAAACTCCTTCTCTAGAAAGGATCCATTCTTAGCAACGAATATCTTGCCTTCGGATCTGTGATAGAAGGTGTACCCAACAGTCTCCTTTGGGTATTCTATGAAGACGTATTTCTCCGATTTGGGTTCGAGCTTATCAGGTTGAAGCTTTTTCACATAAGCATCGCAGCCCCAAACTTTAAGAAACGACAGCTTAGGTTTCTTGCCAAACCACAGTTCATATGGTGTCGTCTCAACGGATTTAGATGGTGCCCTATTTAACATGAATGCAGCTGTCTCTAATGCATAACCCCAAAACGATAGTGGTAAATCGGTAAGAGACATCATAGATCGCACCATATCTAATAAAGTATGGTTACGACGTTCGGACACACCATTACGCTGTGGTGTTCCAGGTTGCGTGAGTTGTGAAACTATTCCACATTGTTTCAAATGAAGGCCAAACTCATAACTCAAATATTCATCTCCACGATCAGATCGTAGAAATTTTCTTATTACGATGATTTTCCACTTCACTCTGAATTTCTTTTGAACTTTTCAAATGTTTCAGACTTATGTTTCATCAAGTAGATAAACCCATATCTGCTCAAATCATCTGTGAAGGTCAGAAAATAACGATACCCGCCGTGAGCCTCAACACTCATCGGACCGCATACATCGATATGTATTATTTCCAATAAGTCATTAGCTCACTCCATTGTTCCGAAGAACGGAGTCTTAGTCATCTTGCCCATGAGGCATGGTTCGCAAGCATCAAATGATTCATAATCAAGTGATTCCAAAATTCCATCCGAATGGAGTTTCTTCATGCGCTTTACACCAATATGACCTAAACGGCAGTGCCACAAAATATGTTGCATTATCATTATTAACTTTGCATCTTTTGGCATCAATATTATGAATATGTGTATCACTACGATCGAGATTCAATAAACCATTTATATTGAGTGTATGACCATAGAAGGTTTTATTCATTTAAACAGAACAACAATTATTCTCTGACTTAAATGAATAACCGTATCGCAATAAACATGATCCAATCATATTCATGCTCAACGCAAATACCAAATAACATTTATTTAGGTCCAACACTAATCCTGAAGGTAGAGGGAGTGTGCGATGGTGATCTTATCAACCTTGGAATTACTTCCAACACACATCGTCACCTCGTCATTAACTAGTCTCTGTTCATTTTGCAACTCCTGTTTCGAGTTACTAATGTTAGCAACTGAACCAGTATCAAATACCCAGGGGCTACTATGAACACTAGTAAAATACACATCAATAACATGTATATCAAATATACCTTTGTTCACTTTGCCATCCTTCTTATCCGCCAAATACTTGGGGTAGTTCCGCTTCCAGTGACCAGTCCCTTTGCAGTAGAAGCACTCAGTTTCAGGCTTAGGTCCAGACTTGGGCTTC
Organism: Thinopyrum elongatum; assembly: GCA_011799875.1. Taxonomy (NCBI): domain Eukaryota; kingdom Viridiplantae; phylum Streptophyta; class Magnoliopsida; order Poales; family Poaceae; genus Thinopyrum; species Thinopyrum elongatum. The sequence continues at coordinate 716,276,045 of CM022298.1, forward strand.
TTCCCGGGAGTAGCAACTTGCTTGCTATTCTTCTTGAAGTTCCCCTTCTTCCCTTTGCCCTTTTTCTTGAAACTAGTGGTCTTGTTAACCATCAACACTTGATGCTCCTTTTTGATCTTTACCTTCGCAGCCTTTAGCATCGCGAAGAGCTCGGGAATTGTTTTATTCATCCCTTGCATATTATAGTTCATCACGAAGTTCTAGTAACTTGGTGATAGTGACTAGAGAACTCTGTCAATCACTATTTTATCTGGAAGATTAACTCCCACTTGATTCAAGCGATTGTAGTACCCAGACATTCTGAGCATATGCTCACTGCTTGAGCTATTCTCCTCCATCTTGTAGGCAAAGTATTTGTCAGAGGTCTCATACCTCTCGACACGGGCATGAGTCTGAAATACCGATTTCAGCTCTTGGAACATCTCATATGCTTCGTGGCGTTCAAAACATTTTTTAAGTCCCGGTTCTAAGCCGTAAATCATGGCGCACTAAACTATCAAGTAGTCATCATATTGAGCTTGCTAAACGTTCATAACGTTTGCATCTGCTCCTGCAATAGGTTTGTCACCTAGCGGTGCATCAAGGACATAATTCTTCTATGCAGCAACGAGGATAATCCTCAGATCACGGAACCAGTCCGCATCATTGCTACTATCATCTTTCAACTTAGTTTTCTCTAGGAACATATCAAAAACAGGGGAGCTATACGCGAGCTATTGATCTACAGCATAATTTGCAAATACTATCAGGACTAAGTTCATGATAAATTAAAGTTCAATTAATCATATTATTTAAGAACTCCCACTTAGATAGACATCCCTCTAACCATCTAAGTGATCACGTGATCCAAATCAACTAAACCATGTCCGATCATCACGTGAGATGGAGTAGTTTTCAATGGTGAACATCACTATGTTTATCATATCTACTATATGATTCACGCTCGACCTTTCGGTCTCAGTGTTCCGAGGCCATATCTGCATATGCTAGGCTCGTCAAGTTTAACCCGAGTATTCTGCGTGTGCAAAACTGGCTTGCACCCGTTGTATTTGAACGTAGAGCCTATCACACCCGATCATCACGTGGTGCCTCAGCACGAAGAACTTTCGCAACGGTGCATACTCAGGGAGAACACTTATACCTTGAAATTTAGTGAGAGATCATCTTATAATGCTACCGCCGTACTAAGCAAAATAAGACGCATAAAAGGATTAACATCACATGCAATTCAATATAAGTGATATGATATGGCCATCATCATCTTGTGCCTTTGATCTCCATCTCCAAAGCACCGTCATGATCACCATCGTCACCGGCGCGACACCTTGATCTCCATCGTAGTATCCTTGTCGTCTCGCCAACTATTGCTTCTACGACTATCGCTACCGCTTAGTGATAAAGTAAAAACAATTACATGGCGATTGCATTGCATACAATAAAGCGACAATCATATGGCTCCTGCCAGTAGCCGATAACTCTGTTACAAAACATGATCATCTCATACAATAAAATATAGCATCATGTCTTGACCATATCATATCACAGCATGCCCTGCAAAAACAAGTTAGACGTCCTCTACTTTGTTGTTGCAAGTTTTACGTGGCTGCTACGGGCTGAGCAAGAACCGTTCTTACCTACGCATCAAAACCACAATGATTTTTCGTCAAGTGTGCTGTTTTAACCTTCAACAAGGACCGGGCGTAGTCACACCCGATTCAACTAAAGTTGGAGAAACTGACACCCACCAGCCACCTGTGTGCGAAGCACGTCGGTAGAACCAGTCTCGCGTAAGCGTACGCGTAATGTCGGTCTGAGCCGCTTCATCCAACAATACCGCCGAATCAAAGTATGACATGCTGGTAAGCAGTATGACTATTATCGCCCACAACTCTTTGTGTTCTACTCGTGCATATAACATCTACGCATAGACCTGACTCTGATACAACTGTTGGAGAGCGCAGTAATTTCAAAAAAAATTCCTACGATCACGCAAGATCTATCTAGGAGAAGCATAGCAACGAGCGGGGAGAGTGTGTCCACGTACCCTCGTAGACCGAAAGCGGAAGCGTTTATCAACGCGGTTGATGTAGTCGTACGTCTTCACGATTCAGCGACTGAGCGGCGCGCGCTGGATTGGACTGGTTACGCAACCGCGCTTGTATTAAGGGGTTGCTAGGTCTGCTTCCGGCCGCCCACGCAACACGTAGGAGTTCCCGGGGCGATGGCCCAAGACCCCTGGGGGCATAGGTTTAGTCCGGCGTGCTGACCTCTCTGTTAAGTATTTGGTCGGGTTGCGGCGTGTTGCTTAGCCGAGGCCGGGCATGACCCAGTAAAGTGTGTCCGGCCGAAGTTAAGCGAGCGTGGTGGGTAAGTTGGTGCACCCCCTGCAGGGAAGAAACTTCTATCGATAGTCTGTCCTATGGTAACGGACACTCGGAGTTGTATCCCGATCGGTACAACTAGAACATGTGATGAAAACTGGATAGTACGGCTCTGGGATTGCTTTCTCGCAGGGAGTCGAGAAAGGATCTCAGGTCGAGGTTGATGATACTACTACTACTACTACTACTACTTTACATTATGTTCATCTGATCTCTTCTAATGCTGCAAGACTGTCGAAGATTGTTGAGGATGCTAGTCTTCGATAGGACTAGGCTTCCCCCTCTATTCTGGCATTTCTGCAGCCCAGTCCACATATACAGCCATTCCTTTGACAATGATGCATATGTAGTGTAGATCCTTGCTTGCTGAGTACTTCGGATGAGTACTCACGTTTGCTTTATTTTCTTTTTCCCCCATATTCCATTTGATGCCACCAGACGACGGAGCCCCTGAGTCAGACGCCCCAGCCGACGACCAGTACTGCTACCCGCCTGGCGAGTACTACTACTACGAGGAGCCGACTGACGACCAGGAGTAGGATCGGAGGGTCCAGGGCAGGAGGCCTACGCCTTTCGATCGTAGTATTTTATTTTACCCCGCCTCTGTGAAGGCTTATCTCTCTCTCTCTGTAATATATCTGTACCCAGATATCTGATGCTTCCGCTGACGCTTGTATGCCATCGAGCTATGTATTCGAGCCCTCGAGGCCCTGGCTTGTAATATAAAGCTTGTATGACTTTATTTATGTTTTAGAGTTGTGTTGTGATATCTTCAAGTGAGTCCTTAGGCTTGATCGTGCGCATTTGCGTGTATGATTAGTGCACGATTAAGCCGGGGTCGTCACAATAGCTTTCTTCATGACTTATACATGTTCCTCTGACTATGAGATTATGCAACTCCCGAATACCGGAGGAACACTTAGTGTGCTATCAAACGTCACAACGTAACTGGGTGATTAGAAAGATGCTCTACAGGTGTCTCCGATGGTGTTTGTTGAGTTGGCATAGATCGAGATTAGGATTTGTCACTCCGTGTATCGGAGAGGTATCTCTGGGCCCTCTCGGTAATACACATCACTATAAGCCTTGCAAGCAATGTGACTAATGAGTTAGTTGCGGGATGATGCATTACGGAACGAGTAAAGAGACTTGCCGGTAACGAGATTGAACTAGGTATGATGATACCGACGATCGAATCTCGGGCAAGTAACATACCGATGACAAAGGGAACAACGTATGTTGTTATGCGGTTTGACCGATAAAGATCTTCGTAGAATATGTAGGAGCCAATATGAGCATCCAGGTTCCGCTATTGGTTATTGACCGGAGATGTGTCTCGGTCATGTCTACATAGTTCTCGAACCCGTAGGGTCCGCACGTGTGACGACCCCGGCTTAATCGTGCACTAATCATACACGCAAATGCGCACGATCAAGCCTAAGGACTCACTTGAAGATATCACAACACAACTCTAAAACATAAAATAAAGTCATACAAGCTTAATATTACAAGCCAGGGCCTCGAGGGCTCGAATACAAGCTCGATGGCATACAAGCGTCAGCGGAAGCATTAGATATCTGGGTACAGATATATTACATAGAGAGAATTAGGCCTTCACAGAGGCGGGGTAAAAAAAAATACTACGATCGAAAGGCGTAGGCCTCCTGCCCTGGACCCTCCGATCCTACTCCTGGTCGTCGAACGGCTCCTCGTAGTAGTAGTACTCGCCAGGCGGGTAGTAGTACTGGTCGTCGGCTGGGGCTTCTGGCTCAGGGGCTCCGTCGTCTGGTGGCATCAAATGGAAAAAAGAAAATAAAGCAAACGTGAGTACTCATCCGAAGTACTCAGCAAGCAAGATCTACACTACATATGCATCATTGTCAAAGGAATGGCTGTATTGTGGACTGGGGCTGCAGAAATGCCAGTAGAGGGGGAAAGCCTAGTCCTATCGAAGACTAGCATCTTCAACATCTTCGACAGTCTTGCGCAGCATCAGGAGAGAGCATATGAACATAATGTAAAGTAGTAGTAGTAGTAATATCATCAACCTCGACCTAATCCTTTCTCGACTCCCTGCGAGAAAGCAATCCCAGAGCCGTACTATCAATTCTCATCACATGTTCTAGTTGTACCGATCGGGATACAACTCCGAGTGTCCGTTACCGTAGGACAGGCTATCGATAGAAGTTTCTTCCTGCAGGGGTGCACCAACTTACCCACCACGCTCACTTAACTCTGGCCGGACACACTTTTCGTCATGCCCGGCCTCGGCTAAGCACACGCCGCAACCGACCTAGGCTTATAGAGAGGTCAGCACGCCGGACTAAACCTATGCCCCCAGGGGTCTTGGGCCATCGCCCGGGAACTCCTGCACGTTACGGGGCCACCGAGAGCAGACCTAGCAACCCCTATACACGCGGTTGCGTTCCAGTCCAACTCGGCGTGCGCCGCTCCTTACTGACGTCACACAAGCTTCGGCTGATGGTACGACGCAGAACGCCCATACTATGCCCACGTGATGGTTATTGCTATCGGGCCAGAGGCCCCTCGGATCAAATTCCAAACCGTAGTGGATTAGGAGCGCGCGGAAACGAGCAGAGACTCACGATCGATGTGACCCCCCGTCGCCCCTTCTCGAGGACTTGCGGCAAGGCTAAGAATGCCCGGCCACGCCTCGTAGTTATCTCGCGGGCACCATCCAGGTCAACCCGACTCCACATCACTTCGCAATAAGCTCGCGCGGGTACCCCTCAGGGCCGACCCGTCTTTAGTATCGTGGTTCATGTCAGTCATAATTCCAAGGTAACTGTGTGTCGGACACCGAAGGGAACCATGAGGAATCACCCTCGATGGCAGTTCCCGCTCGATGTTATCATCAAGGTGAACGAAGGAGGAATCACCCTCGAGGTCCACACTTGAGAGGTTGCGCGACGATGTCGTTATCGGGGGTGGTGTAGGAGGAATCACCCTCGCTTACCAGACCGAGTAACTAACCTACAAGGTTAACATCAGAAGTGCTAACGAGGTATCACCCTCGGCACTCGACGGTAACCCAGCAGTGTCGGCAACTAAGGGGTAGTGATGTGCGGTGCCAGGGTCTAGTCTTCAATCCCGATGGTCGGGTCTCTGATGTCCGGCAGGGCAGTCGGGATCAAGTTGGGGGTCTCGGTCGTGTCTCTCCCCAGCCTAAACTAAGCCAGTCTAGGATAACCGTAAGGTAACAAGGCAGGGTACAATAATCAGGCTTGCAGCAGTATAGGGAAACAGTAGCAGTAGCAGTTCTAATGCAACATAAGAGAGAAGAGAATAGGCGATATAGAATGCTCAAAATGGGGGTGCTTGCCTGTTTGCTCGGGGCAAGGGCAAGGTCTTCAGTAGTATCAGTCGGGGGACGTAGTCGTACTCCTGTGGCGGCTCTGCCTCGGGAGCTACGTCACGTCGGGGGCTACCGAGAGAGAAGAGGGGAAGAAACGGTAAACATAATGCAAACAAATGCACACGGTGCGTTGGTGCTAATGCAGTGCAGGGTTGCCTAAATATGCATCAGTCATTTTAGTTATTTTTAGAATTATTCTGGGATTTAATATCCGACGTGTGTGCACTATTCATCTGCCGGATTCGGGTCCGGAGTTACGAGTTCTTCTACGTAGGGGTTCCGATGGAGAAACAGACGGCACGATCAACTCGTCTCTGTCGTTCTGAGCCAACTTTCATGTTTTAACTTTTTCGATCCGAGCTACGGTTTAAAAAAGTTATTAATTTTTAAGATTATTTGAATTTCTGGAATTATTTTATTTATCAGAAAATGATTATGACGTCAGCATGACGCGCTGCTGACGTCAGCAAGTCAAAGTCGGCTTGACTAAGTCAAATATTGACATGTGGGTCCAGTGGGACCCACATGTCAGCCTCTGTTTACCTAAACAGTGAGTTAAACTAATCTATTAGCTAATTAGGCTTCTGTCCCACATGTCATAGACTCATTAGGGTAATTAGTTAATTTTATTTCTAAAACGTTTTAATTAGATTAATAGGGAGGTGGGGCCCACGTGTCAGCGACTGGGCCGGTTCCAGTCAAGGCTGGGGACCGGTCAGCTGGCCGGTCGGGCCCCTGGGCCCACGGGTCAGTGACCCAGGGCGACCCACGTGGCGGCCACGTCGGCGCCGGCGGCGGAGATCGCTCCGGGCACCAATTTCGCGGCGGCCGCTCGCCGGAGTTCGTTCGGATTTGTTTTACGCACTATTTGCGCGCGGTTGACAGCGTTCGAACGAGGACTCGACGCCGCGTCCATCTATGGGCCGGAACAGACCAGGGAGGCCTAACGTGACGGCGCGTCGACATCGGCGGCGAGGTGCTCGGGTGAGCGACGGAAACGGCGACCCAGCGCGCAAACAAGTGAAGGAAAAGGCTAGGCGGGGTCTACTCGTCGCGGTGAGTGTGATGGTGGCGCGCACGGGACCATTTGGTCACCGTGGCCACGCCGGCGACGAGGTCGCGCGACGGTGAGCTCGGGCGTGAACGGGGCGGCGTCTACAGCTCGGGAACGACGAGGAGAAGAAGCAGGGAGGGAAGGAGAGGCTCACAGCGGTGGTAGCGACGACGCCCCTCGTCGTTCCCGAGCTGCTTCCCTCCCTGCTTCTTCTCCTCGTCGTTCCCGAGCTGTAGACGCCGCCCCGTTCACGCCCGAGCTCACCGTCGCGCGACCTCGTCGCCGGCGTGGCCACGGTGACCAAATGGTCCCGTGCGCGCCACCATCACACTCACCGCGACGAGTAGACCCCGCCTAGCCTTTTCCTTCACTTGTTTGCGCGCTGGGTCGCCGTTTCCGTCGCTCACCCGAGCACCTCGCTGCCGATGTCGACGCCGCCGTCACGTTAGGCCTCCCTGGTCTGTTCCGACACCATAGATGGACGCGGCGTCGAGTCCTCGTTCGAACGCTGTCAACCGCGCGCGAAATAGTGCGCTAAAACGCAAATCCGACGAACTCCGGCGAGCGGCCGCCGCGAAATTGGTCGCCGGAGCGATCTCCGGCGCCGGCGCCGACGTGGCCGCCACGTGGGTCGCCCTGGGTCACTGACCCGTGGGCCCCAGGGGCCCGACCGGCCAGCTGACCGGTCAGCCCTGCTGACTGGACCGGCCCAGTCGCTGACACGTGGGCCCCACCTCCCTGTTAATCTAATTAAAACGTTTTAGAAATAAAAATAAACTAATTACCCTAATGAGTCTATGACATGTGGGACCAGAAGCATAATTAGCTAATTAGATTAGTTTAACTCACTGTTTAGGTAAACAGAGGCTGACATGTGGGTCCCATTGGACCCACATGTCATATTTGACTTAGTCAGCCGACTGTTGACTTGCTGACGTCAGCAGCGCGTCATGCTGACGTCATAATTCATTTTCTGATAAATAAAATAATTCTAGAAATTCAAATAATCTTTAAAAATTAATAACTTTTAAACCGTAGCTCGGATCGAAAAAGTTAAAACATGAAAGTTGCTCAGAACGACGAGACGAGTCTGATCGTGCCGTCTGTTTCTCCATCGGAACCTCCTACGTAGAAGAACTCGTAACTCCGGACCCGAATCCGGCAGATGAATAGTGCACACACGTCGGATATTAAATCCCAGAATAATTCTAAAAATAACTAAAATGACTTAGATGCATATTTAGGCAACCCTGCACTGCATCATAGCATCACACGCACCGTGTTGCATTTGTTTGCATTATGTTTACCTGTTTCTTCCCCCTCTTCTCTCTCGGTAGCCCCCGACGTTGACGTAGCTCCCGAGGCAGACGCCGCACAGGAGTACGACTACGTCCCCGACGATACTACTGAAGACCTTGCCCTTGCCCCCGAGCAAACAGGCAAGCACCCCCATTTTGAGCATGTCTATATCGCCTATTCTCTTCTCTCTTATGCTTGCATTAGAACTGCTACTGCTACTGTTTTCCTATATCTGCTGCATAGCCTGATTATTGTACCCTGCCTTGTTACCTTACTGGTTATCCTAGACTGCTTAGTTTAGGCTGGGTAGAGACACGACCGAGACCCCCACTTGATCCCGACTGCCCTGCCGGACATCAGAAGACCCGACCATCGGGATTGAAGACTAGACCCTGGCACCGCACATCACTACCCCTTAGTTGCCGACACTGCTGGGTTACCGTCGAGTGCCGAGGGTGATACCTCGTTAGCACTTCTGATGTTAACCTTGTAGGTTAGTTACTCGGTCGTGGTAAGCGAGGGTGATTCCTCCTACACCACCCCCGATAACGACATCGTCGCGCAACCTCTCAAGTGTGGACCTCGAGGGTGATTCCTCCTTCGTTCACCTTGATGATAACATCGAGCGGGAACTCCATCGAGGGTGATTCCTCATGGTTCCCTTCGGTGTCCGACACACAGTTACCTTGGATATTATGACTTGACTATGAACCACGATACTAAAGACGGGTCGGCCCTGAGGGGTACCCGCGCGAGCTTATTGCGAAGTGATGTGGAGTCGGGTTGACCTGGATGGTGCCCGCGAGATAACTACGAGGCGTGGCCGGGCATTCTTAGCCCTTGCCACAAGTCCTCGAGACGGGGCGACGGGGTCACATCGATCGTGAGTCTCTGCTCGTTTCCGCGCGCTCCTAATCCACTACGGTTTGGATATTTGATCCGAGGGGCCTCTGGCCCGATAGCACTAACCATCACGTGGGCATAGTATGGGCGTTCTGCGTCGTACACATCAGCCGAAGCTTGTTTGACGTCAGTAAGGAGCGGCGCACGCCGAGTTGGACTGGTAACGCAACCGCGCTTGTATAAGGGGTTGCTAGGTCTGCTCTCGGTGGCCCCGTAACGTGCAGGAGTTCCCGGGGCGATGGCCCAAGATCCCTGGGGGCATAGGTTTAGTCCGGCGTGCTGACCTCTCTTATAAGCCTAGGTCGGGTTGCGGCGTGTTGCTTAGCCGAGGCTGGGCATGACCCAGAAAAGTGTGTCCGGCCAGAGTTAAGTGAGCGTGGTGGGTAAGTTGGTGCACCCCTGCAGGGAAGAAACTTCTATCGATAGCCTGTCCTACGGTAACGGACACTCGGAGTTGTATCCCGATCGGTACAACTAGAACATGTGATGAGAATTGGATAGTACGGCTCTGGGATTGCTTTCTCGCAGGGAGTCGAGAAAGGATCTCAGGTCGAGGTTGATGATATTACTACTACTACTTTACATTATGTTCATCTGCTCTCTCCTGATGCTGCAAGACTGTCGAAGATTGTTGAAGATGCTAGTCTTCGATAGGACTAGGCTTTCCCCCTCTATTCTGGCATTTCTGCAGCCCAGTCCACATATACAGCCATTCCTTTGACAATGATGCATATGTAGTGTAGATCCTTGCTTGCTGAGTACTTCGGATGAGTACTCACGTTTGCTTTATTTTCTTTTTTCCCCATTTTCCATTTGATGCCACCAGACGACGGAGCCCCTGAGCCAGAAGCCCTAGCCGACGACCAGTACTACTACCCGCCTGGCGAGTACTACTACTACGAGGAGCCGTTCGACGACCAGGAGTAGGATCGGAGGGTCCAGGGCAGGAGGCCTACGCCTTTCGATCGTAGTATTTTTTTTACCCCGCCTCTGTGAAGGCCTAATTCTCTCTATGTAATATATCTGTACCCAGATATCTAATGCTTCCGCTGACGCTTGTATGCCATCGAGCTTGTATTCGAGCCCTCGAGGCCCTGGCTTGTAATATTAAGCTTGTATGACTTTATTTTATGTTTTAGAGTTGTGTTGTGATATCTTCAAGTGAGTCCTTAGGCTTGATCGTGCGCATTTGCGTGTATGATTAGTGCACGATTAAGCCGGGGTCGTCACACGTGCGGACCCTACGGGTTCGAGAACTATGTAGACATGACCGAGACACATCTCCGGTCAATAACCAATAGCGGAACCTGGATGCTCATATTGGCTCCTACATATTCTACGAAGATCTTTATCGGTCAAACCGCATAACAACATACGTTGTTCCCTTTGTCATCGGTATGTTACTTGCCCGAGATTCGATCGTCGGTATCATCATACCTAGTTCAATCTCGTTACCGGCAAGTCTCTTTACTCGTTCCGTAATGCATCATCCCGCAACTAACTCATTAGTCACATTGCTTGCAAGGCTTATAGTGATGTGTATTACCGAGAGGGCCCAGAGATACCTCTCCGATACACGGAGTGACAAATCCTAATCTCGATCTATGCCAACTCAACAAACACCATCGGAGACACCTATAGAGCATCTTTATAATCACCCAGTTACGTTGTGACGTTTGATAGCACACTAAGTGTTCCTCCGGTATTCGGGAGTTGCATAATCTCATAGTCAGAGGAACATGTATAAGTCATGAAGAAAGCTATTGTGACGACCCCGGCTTAATCGTGCACTAATCATACACGCAAATGCGCACGATCAAGCCTAAGGACTCACTTGAAGATATCACAACACAACTCTAAAACATAAATAAAGTCATTCAAGCTTTATATTACAAGCCAGGGCCTCGAGGGCTCGAATACATAGCTCGATGGCATACAAGCGTCAGCGGAAGCATCAGATATCTGGGTACAGATATATTACAGAGAGAGAGATAAGCCTTCACAGAGGCGGGGTAAAATAAAATACTACGATCGAAAGGCGTAGGCCTCCTGCCCTGGACCCTCCGATCCTACTCCTGGTCGTCAGTCGGCTCCTCGTAGTAGTAGTACTCGCCAGGCGGGTAGCAGTACTGGTCGTCGGCTGGGGCGTCTGACTCAGGGGCTCCGTCGTCTGGTGGCATCAAATGGAATATGGGGGAAAAAGAAAATAAAGCAAACGTGAGTACTCATCCGAAGTACTCAGCAAGCAAGGATCTACACTACATATGCATCATTGTCAAAGGAATGGCTGTATATGTGGACTGGGCTGCAGAAATGCCAGAATAGAGGGGGAAGCCTAGTCCTATCGAAGACTAGCATCCTCAACAATCTTCGACAGTCTTGCAGCATTAGAAGAGATCAGATGAACATAATGTAAAGTAGTAGTAGTAGTAGTAGTAGTATCATCAACCTCGACCTGAGATCCTTTCTCGACTCCCTGCGAGAAAGCAATCCCAGAGCCGTACTATCCAGTTTTCATCACATGTTCTAGTTGTACCGATCGGGATACAACTCCGAGTGTCCGTTACCATAGGACAGGCTATCGATAGAAGTTTCTTCCCTGCAGGGGGTGCACCAACTTACCCACCACGCTCGCTTAACTTCGGCCGGACACACTTTACTGGGTCATGCCCGGCCTCGGCTAAGCAACACGCCGCAACCCGACCAAATACTTAACAGAGAGGTCAGCACGCCGGACTAAACCTATGCCCCCAGGGGTCTTGGGCCATCGTCCCGGGAACTCCTACGCGTTGCGTGGGCGGCCGGAAGCAGACCTAGCAACCCCTTAATACAAGCGCGGTTGCGTAACCAGTCCAATCCAGCGCGCGCCGCTCAGTCGCTGACGTCTATTAAGCTTCGGCTGAAGTATACGCCGCAGAATGCCCATACTATGCCCACGTGATGGTTAGTGCTATCGGGCCAGAGGCCCCTCGGATCAAATATCCAAACCGTAGTGGATTAGGAGCGCGCGGAAACGAGCAGAGACTCACGATCGATGTGACCCCGTCGCCCCGTCTCGAGGACTTGCGGCAAGGGCTAAGAATGCCCGGCCACGCCTCGTAGTTATCTCGCGGGCACCATCCAGGTCAACCCGACTCCACATCACTTCGCACTAAGCTCGCGCGGGTACCCCTCAGGGCCGACCCGTCTTTAGTATCATGGTTTAGTGCAAGTCACAATATCAAAGGTATCCGTGTGTCCAACATCAAGGGGGAACCCTGAGGAATCACCCTCGATGGAATTCCCGCTCGATGTTATCATCAAGGTGAACGAAGGAGGAATCACCCTCGAGGTCCACACTTAAGGAGTTGCGCGACGATGTCGTTATCGGGGGTGGTGTAGGAGGAATCACCCTCGCTTACCACGACCGATTAACTAACCTACAAGGTTATCATCAGAAGTGCTGACGAGGTATCACCCTCGGCACTCGACGGTAACCCAGCAGTGTCGGCAACTAAGGGGAAGTGATGTGCGGTGCCAGGGTCTGGTCTTCAATCCCGATGATCGGGTCTTCTGATATCCAGCAGGGCAGTCGGGATCAAGTGGGGGTCTCTGTCGTGTCTCTACCCAGCCTATACTAATCAGTCTAGGATAACCAGAAAGGTAACAAGACAGGGTACAATAATCAGGCTATGCAGCAGATATAGGAAAACAGTAGCAGTAGCAGTTCTAATGCAAGCATAAGAGAGAAGAGAATAGGCGATATAGGCATGCTCAAAATGGGGGTGCTTGCCTGTTTGCTCGGGGGCAAGGGCAAGGTCTTCAGTGGTATCGTCGGGGATGTAGTCGTACTCCTGAGCTGCGTCTGTCTCGGGAGCTACGTCAACGTCGGGGTCTACCGAGAGAGAAGAGGGGGAAGAAACAGGTAAACATAATGCAAACAAATGCAATACGGTGCGTGTGATGCTATGATGCAGTGCAGGGTTGCCTAATTATGCATCTAAGTCATTTTAGTTATTTTTAGAATTAATCTGGGATTTAATATCCGACGTGTGTGCACTATTCATCTGCCGGATTCGGGTCCGGAGTTACGAGTTCTTCTACGTAGGGGGTTCCGATGGAGAAACAAACGGCACGATCAGACTCAGCTCGTCGTTCTGAGCAACTTTCATGTTTTAACTTTTTCGATCCGAGCTACGGTTTAAAAGTTATTAATTTTTAAAGTTTATTTGATTTTCTGGAATTATTTTAAATCACAGAAATGGATTATGACGTCATCGCTGCGTCACAGTGACGTCAGCAGGTCAACTGTGGTTGACCAGGGTCAAACCTGACATGTGGGTCCAGTGGGACCCACATGTCAGTCTCTGTTTCCCTAACCAGTGAATTAATTTAATTACCAGGGTTAATTAGGGAGTGGACCCCACATGTCAGTGAGACATTAGGTTAATTATCTAGTTTTATTTAATTAAATGTCTAATTAGTCTAATTATCGAACGGGGCCCACATGTCAGCGGCTAGTGAACAGTACCCCGCGTTGACCATGGTCAACGGGGTCAAAGTGGGCCCGTGGGACCCACTGGCAGTGACCCAGGGGTGTCCCACGTGGCAGCCACGTCGGCGGCCGGCGTTTAAACAAAGGCGGGCGCGAGAATGCGGCGGCGCGGCTCGGGCGAGCGGCGGGTTTCGCCCATAGGCCACCAAATGGGACGGGGCCGGATGCGTTCGAACGGCCGTTCGACGGCGCGTCTAACGGTGGCGGTGAGGTGGCCGGAAACGACGTGTGTCGCCGACGGCGAGCTTTGCGGCGGGCGCCGGAGTTTGGACCTCGTCGGAAATGCGGCTACGACGTGCAATTTAGACAACGCGAAGCGGCTTCGGTGACTGCGCGATACGGTGAATGCGACGGGGACACGCACGAGACCAGAGGGTCACCGTGGCCACGCCGGCGACGAGCGCACGCGGCGGTGGGTTCGGGCTCGAGTGGAGCAGTGGCTACGGCCTACCAGCGGCGACGAGAAAGGGCACGGGAGAAGCAGCAGCTCACCTCGCGGCACGCACGTAAGGCCGGCGGGAGGTTTAGTAGCTGCAGCGCTCGAGGTCGCCGGAGATCCGCTGGAGACAGAGAAGAAGGGGGCGCTGGCGTGTGGTGTCTGCAGAGCCTCCCCGCTCCTGCTCGAGGTCGAAGACGAAGGAGCCGAGGGTGACAGAGCTCGCAGGCGTGCTTGCTGAGCTCGAGCACGGCGGTGGCCTCGTCTACGGCAAGGCCATGGCGACGGAGGTGCTCGGGCGGCGATGGATCTGAAGGAGGAACGCGAGGGCGGAGCGAGCGAGGGAGAGGACGGGGGAGTGGATAGAACGACCAGGGGAGAAGCACTGGGGCTTGCCCTTATCCTCCCGGGCGACCGCGGCGTCGCGCTGTCGGCGTCTCGCCGGCGCGCGCGCGCTCGTCCACAGAGAGGATGACACGGCGAGGGAGAGAGAAGGGGATGGGCCAGCTGGGCTGGGCCAGTGCACTGTGCACTTGGTCCAGTCCAGTTTTAGCCTTTTTCCTTTATTTCTTTTCCTTTTCTCTTTTCTTTTCTGTTGCAAAAATAGTTAGGCCACTTTAGCATTTCTGTAAAATATGGAACTTGGTCCAAATATTACAGTGCCATTTTAGCTCTCACCAAAAAGTGGTTTGGACAAATTTGGAATTCATTTGAAGCTGAAAAGAATTTAAATGAATTTGAATATTCTGTTTTGGTGCTGTTTCATCTTGTTAGAGTCACTTTTCTAACTCCAACTTCAATGATGACGATTTTACAAATGTTCCTGGATTATTTGCCATTTAATGAACATTTTCCCAACAGTGTTTGATCAACTTTATAATTCACTTTTGAATTTGAGTTGATTTTCAGAGGTGAATTTGAATTGGATCATTAACCCATATGACTTGGCACTGCAAATGATCATGACTTGGCAGTTTTAACAGAGTGTCACAGAGCTTATTACAAGGGGGTGTTACAGCTATAGCAATAAACTTAACAATCATTATGGTAAGCTAACGGATGGGTCTTTGTCCATCACATCATTCTCCTAATGATGTGATCCCGTTCATCAAATGACAACACATGTCTATGGTTAGGAAACTTAACCATCTTTGATTAACGAGCTAGTCAAGTAGAGGCATACTAGGGACACTTTGTTTTGTCTATGTATTCACACATGTATCAAGTTTCCGGTTAATACAATTCTAGCATGAATAATAAACATTTATCATGATATAAGGAAATATAAATAACAACTTTATTATTGCCTCTAGGGCATATTTCCTTCACCCAATCCCACACGCCGGAGAGGACGCCTGCCCGAAGCCTGCTGACGCCACCGGAAGCGCCGCCAAGAAGCAGTGGAGACGCCCACTGTGCAGCCGAAGTGGGCTGAGCCTCCCCCACCATCCACCATGCCACCAGCCACGCCGGGCCAGCCGGCCGGCCAGAACCGCAGCACCAAGCCGGGAGGGAGGGCCGCCACCCCGCCCCCATCCCGTCGAGCAGAGAAGCAGAGCCGAAGTCGGCGCCTCCTGCCGAAGCCGCTGCACCGCCAAGGGAGCTGCCGTCGAACGGCAGGGAGCCGCCCGCTCGACCGCCACCTACCGGGTCCGCGCTGTAGGTGCCGCCGGAGCACCGCCAAGGGGCGGATCTACGTCGCCAGCGCCTTCGGGAGCCGCCGCCAGTACCACGAAGATCGAGCCCCCCTCCACCATCAGCGCGCGGGGGAACAGATCCCGCGGCCGCCGCCGGCCACCAGGGGGTGGGGGAGAGGAGGCGCCGGCGCTGGATTCCGCCCGTGCTGCTCCTGGGAGCGACGCGGGGGCGAGGGACTTGACTCAAAAGTACTGATGATGCGAGTGCGGGTGGCGGGGCAACTGTCTCGCCCCCGGTGCCGACATCAGTAGAGCAGGTGCGGAGTATGATTTAGAGCATCTCCAGCCGCGCCCCCAACAGCCCCCAGGGCGACTTTTTTCGCGCCGGCGGCGAAAATACCCCCCAGTCGCGCCCCCAAGACGCCGAAATCCGCTGGCTCGGCCCGTTTTTGGGCCCGGCAATCCCAGGCCGAACCCAGCGCACTTGGGGGCGCTCGGGGGCTCCGACGGAAGGGAAAACCATGTCTGGCCCACACTGCCAGGCGAAAAGTCAAGACAAACGTCCAGATTCGTCCTCCCCCCCGCCCTCCCGCCACCTTGTCGATCCCGGCGCCGCCCACCGCCCACCACCGCTATCTAGGCCATTCCCCGCCGGAAAAGAGAGAGGGTTTCGCCGCGGCAACCTCTCCACCACCTTCCTGGGCGAGTTTTCTGGCGCTCCGGCCGCGCGCAGGGCGGGATACCAGCGGCTGTGCGCCCACCACGCCCGCCAGGTGTTCGGCGATTTGTCTGCTCGGTGATGGACTCGGACTACGAGGAGGCGCTTGCGGCGCTGCTGCAGGAGGAAGCCGATGCCGACGTCCAGGACGAAGAGCATCTCATGGTCCTCGCCGCCCTGGCCGGCCTGCTCGCGAGCAATGCAAAGCCGCGGCGAGGTGGCTCGGCGCCGGGGCGGCTGAAAGCAAAGAACTGGCATCGATTGAAAGGCTATCGCATGCTCTACTCCGACTACTTCGCCGACGCTCCACTGCACGGCGACAAAGTATTTCGGCGCCGTTATCGGATGAGCCGAAAGCTTTTCCTCAGGATTGTGAATTCCATCCGGGAGTTCGACAGCTACTTCAAGTGCAAGAAGGATTGCACCGGCACACTTGGATTCACCTCAATCCAGAAGTGCACGACAACTATGAGGATGCTTGCATACGGAGCTCCCGGTGATTCACTCGACGACTATGGGCGCATGGCCGAGTCCACGACCATTGATTGTTTCTACAAGTTCTGCAGGGCAGTGGCGGCGGTGTTTGTACCGCAATACTTGCGATCACCCAATGCTGAAGACACTGCTCGGATCCTAGCACAAAATGCAGCAAGAGGATTTCCTGGGATGCTTGGAAGCATCGACTGCATGCATTGAAAATGGAAAAACTGTCCATTTGCTTGGCAGGGGATGTACAAAGGCGCCAAAGGCGGTTGCAGTGTGGTACTTGAGGCAGTGGCCACACAGGACCTCTGAATTTGGCACTCCTTCTTTGGTATGCCAGGAACTCACAATGACATCAACGTACTGCAGCGCTCCCCTGTCTTTGCCAAGCTTGTTGAAGGTCATTCTCCTCCGGTGAACTTCGAGGTCAATGGGCGGCACTACAACAAGGGATACTACCTAGATGGCATCTATCCGAGATGGTCCACATTTGTGAAGACTATCTCAAGCCCTGTGCCAGGAGGCAAGAACTCCCACTGCGCGAAGGTTCAGGAGGCTTGCAGGAAGGATGTCGAGCGGGCATTTGGTGTGCTCCAATCTCGATTTGCTGTTGTCCGATACCTCGCTCAGACCTGGTCGAAAGATCAAATGTGGGAGATCATGACTTGCTGTGTCATCTTGCACAACATGATCATTGAGAGCGAGCATGAAGAGCCAGTGTTTGACACTGAACCATATTACAGGCAGGGTCCTCTTGCCCAAGTTGATCACCAACTACCGGCAACCTGGACTGCCTTCCTCAATATGCGTCAGGAGATCCGAGACCCACAGGTTCATCAACAACTGCAGCAGGATCTGGTGGAGCACCTATGGAGGTTCAAGGGCAACGCCTAGCTCGATGTGTGATGAAATATGAGGTTTTATTTGTTGAACTATATAATTTGTATTGAACTATTTGATTTCTATTTATTTTCTGTGATGAACTATGTGTTAAAAAATAACTTCTGTTGAATTTGCGCCAAAGCACGGCGAATATGGACCGATTTGCGCCGATAGCGGGCCGATTTTACGTCGAAAGTGGGCTGAAAAGCGGGCAAATTTGCGCCAAAAGTGGGCTTATATCGGCGCCTGGGGGCGACCTGGGGGCGGCGGCTGGGAACCCAATCGCCCCCAAGCCGATTTTTAGCGCCGGTTCGCCCCAGGCGGCGATTTTTAAGCCCCCTGGGAGGCCAACGGCTGGAGATGCTGTTAGGAAATACAGTACTACTAGATAGGATCCAGCTATCACACTGATGCATGCATGCAGGGAGAGAGAGAGAGAGTTGCTCCTGTGCTCGATGCAAGCATACATTCCTCTTCTGACTGATTGGATTGCTACTGTTGAGGGTTTTGTATTAGATTAATTTTAAATTAAGCCAAAGCCAAAGAGGACACGACAAGCTAGCCAGCCAGAACCAAGGCAGTGCGAAATCTGGTCGCCAAATTCTGCAGCTGTACGTGCCTCCACATGTACCTGTACCTGTACCGGTGCAGAATTTGGCGAATCTTACCTCATCGGGTCATATACTTCCTTTATCATTATTACACTCCTTATATCCATATTAGTTGTACTAAGTGCGTACACTCCTTCTTATATCCATATTAGTTGTACTAAGTGCGCGTCAATTGATATGGATCGAAGGAGTAAGTACGAGTAGTATTTTTCTTTTAAGCTAATAATGGCAGTGTTCGCGGACTATTAGCAGATGCAGTGCACGCAAGCAAGCAAATCAACTGATTAATCAAGATTTCTTACATCCATGGTCACATCAGTCCAGCATTCAGCAGTAACTTCTAGTGCGTGTTGCTGTCTGGGCACCCACCAGATACAATACAATGCCCCAATACCACATCCCTAGCACTACCTTGTAACTCAACATCTCTTCACATTTCATACCAGTCCCAGGCAGCATCATACAGGCAAAGGTAGCAATCAATCACATAGTGGAAGCCTGTCCCTGAACCACAGACACCTTCAGCCCCTAACCCTATCAACAGCTTTAACAAGCACATCATCTCCCCTGCCCTATTGATAACAGCTTTACCAGGCACAATGGGGGACTGAAACTGAACCAACAGTAGCTGTATGCTGCAGAGAAATTTACTCCTGCACTTGATGCATCCGTTGGCTCGTTCGTTCCTTCCCAGGCCCGGGTGCGGAAGCTCGACGGAGAGACGACACTGAATGACCGCTGCTGTTGTACTGAGAATCTATTTATTTATTCACACGCCAGCTTGGTGTCGAAGCTGGTCAGGCAGATGGCGAAGGCCTGGAACGCCGACAGTGGGTACCGATAGTCCATGGTGAAGGTGTCCTTGGACACCTTCCCGAACTGAAGCAGCACCGTGTCATGGTGGCTCGAGGCCGACAAGGAACTGCCAGCAGGCTGGGGCTGTGCGGCAGCAGAGGTAGGCTGCTGCTGGGGCGGCTGCGGCTGTGAAGCCGGCTCAGGAGCTGCCTCTGCTTCGGAGGCTGGCGGTGGCGGGGCGGGGGCGGCGATCAGCTGGAAGTTCTTGACCGAGGCCACCGTGACACGCCCCCGGAAGTTGAGGCACCAGCACTGCAGTTGCTCATGCCACCTGGGCGACTTGTTCTTGAGAACCAGCGGGCTCTCCTTGTCCCCTGCATTTTCGTCGCCACCATCTTCTCTCAGAGGCCCTCCCCCAAACTCGGAGAAGCGGCAGCTGCTGAAGTCCGTGGAGTACCTGGAACTTGCGGTGGTGCGGAAGGATTCCTCGAATAGCCGGGGGAGGAGCTCCTTCGGTTGGCCAGGCACGACGCCATCGGGGTCTACCGCCGATGTCGGGATGGAGTTCATGGTGCACTGCATCCGCCTTGGCCCGCGGGTACCGAGCACGTTCAGCTCGTAGTTCACCTGGGCAATGGGGTAGCTGCCGGTCGTGGCCGGAACTTTTGGGGAAACTTTCCTGGAGGAGAACCGCCGGCTGGTTCGTTCCTGCGGGTACAGTTTCCCAGCGTTGTATGGTGGCTGTGTGTCATAGATAATGAATTTGGTGCCGAGGAAATTTGACCTGCAAGTACCATCCATGTTGTCTGTTAGATTTGACAAAATCATTTCAAGTGACAATGGGGTAAGGGAAGACTGTTGCCAAAGGATATGTACCTCAATTTCCCGATGTAGCCACTACTTGACCGGGATATATTTTTAGGATCCATAGAAATGGCATAGTCGGTGTAAGTTGTTCTCCGACTCCTTTTAGCTGACAGTAGGAACTTGCCATTATCATCAAGCATGGCTGCAAGACACAATCAAAATGCTCAGTGTGCTGTGTATTTTGTTCTGACTTCTGACCATATTAAAACAAAACCACTTAAACCTCTGTAGCAAATACAGTACAGATTTATGAATATAACAGGGCATCCCTATAATTTTACTGAGGTTACTGAAGGTTTATACACTATACTTTTTATTTTTATACATTTCAATACTTAAAAATCATCAGTGAGTCATCAAAACTGAATAAAAAATGATGATTAGGAGCACAATGGAGAAGTGCAGGGCAATTACACAAACATACCAGAAGTAAGGGACAGGTAGAGACGATAAGTTAGCTTTGACTTGTCCCTTTTGATGAAACATTGGATCAATCCATCTCGAGATCCAGGCTGCACATTTGAAATTGAACCAAGTGTTAAAAGGTAAGAAAAGATCACATCCGAAATAACAAAAATGAATAGCTTAATTAAATACAGGGCCAGACTGATAAACAATATGGATGCCAAGTTTTCTTATTAATCGGATAGAATGGTGTGGTTACCTGCTTAAGGGACACAGGAAACGTGAGCTTTCCACAGAATTCTGGATTCCTCACTATATCCTTGCACATCTCTCTCCAAGTTGTACAGACAGAAGCGCAAGCAACGACATCCTTGCGGGATGGCCAATTGCTGTCGTCTTCCTCCAACCTTTTCATCACATCCCGAAGTAATTCAGGAGGAAGGCTAGCCCAATTGCCTTGCAGGTTTGTGACAAGACTATCCTGCAGGTCACTTGCAGATTCAAGCGATTTCCCTCTGTGATGGCCCGAAAGGCTTGGGACGCTTGAAATTTTCGCTTCGAAATTCCGCCTTGATAGGTTTCCAAAGCTCTCCCTTAAATCGCGAACTATGCTGCGCAAAGTCATCTTTGGACTTGATGCAAACCCTGAGTAACCAACCGCAGCAGGCGACGGCAGCGAAAGTGCGATCTGCAATTCGAAAGCAGCACGGTGGTCAAAACCTTGTGAAATAAGCTCAAAGGCATTGCTATCAAATATTATAGAACCCAGTAAGGCATGCCATAGATTATCTTACATTCTGTTCCTATCTAGCAACAAAACCGACGTATCGCACACAGCATGGTAGCTCCTAAACCAAGCACGCTTAACAGCGACTGCTTCTGTCGACAAGCATATGCTGCCATGTGGAGATTTAATAGTGACTATGGTGAAAGTCAAGCCTAACAGGGACTAAACCATTCCCACTTGACTAATCCAGACCCTGGCTAGTCGAAGGCCAGTGGACCAATCAGTTGATTAGTCATTCTCGCTTGTGTACTACTCCCTCTGTCTCGTAATATACGAGCGTTTTTTACACTAGTGTAGTGTAAAAAACACTCTTATATTATGGGACGGAGGGAGTAGATACAAACATAGCCAGATGCGGCACGGCATCTCCGATAGTGGAAGGCCAACATAACATCTTATTACTTACAAGCATCCTTGATCAGCAAAACTAACCCTTTTCTCCTTGTTCCTATCCTTAATCCGCGCCGTCGTGGGTGGATAAACGAGAATGTTTTAGGCCTCCCGTTGACGCCGGCGCGTAGTAGAATATTTATCAACTTGGAAATATTAGTCTTTGCTACTACTACTACTACTACAATCTAAGAAACGGTGGAGTGGAAAAAAGGGTGCCTTTTTCCTAGAGATTGAGTGGAGCCTCCCCTGCCCAGATCAGGCAAAAGCACTCCAGCTCTGGAAAATAAGCTAGCACCGATCCAGCAGTTGCATCTGGATAAATGAAAACCGCCAGCGTTTCCTTCACCAAAGGCTGCTAAAAAAACAGTTGAATCTGAAGAATTTTTTCATACACAGCCTCAAGTTGATCATCTTTTTTCTGCGCTTCCAGGATCAGCTAACTAACAAACTAACAAACTAGATGCAAAAACAAAGATGTAATGCAAGGGCGAGAGGAGATGTTGGGAAGAGAAGAGAGCAGTTTCCTCACCACTGGTGCAGAGAGCACAGATCGGACGGCCGCTGAACTGTAATCCAACAAGAAAGATCCCCAAAACCAAAATCTCGCATGGATATCTCCCGAGGCGCACGAGACTCAGATTTGCACCCCGGATCTCGGCACCGACCTCGGAGAAGATCCGGCGGCTTCTTCGCACAGCGAAACCTGATCCGAGCGCTCGCCAGGAAGTCGCAGCGGCAGTGCCGACCTTGAGTGGTGGTTGGGTCCGGTTGCGAGTGAGGCGGGTGTGGGGGTGGGTGGGCGCGCAAGAAAGGCAGGGGAGAGCGGAGGCGCGGTAATGGTGGTGGTGGTGGTGATCCGTGGATCGGATTTAAGGAGACCGTGCGTCCACGGGCGGGTGGAATGGATAGGGGCGAGCCGAGGGAGGCGACGAGCGGGGCCGGCGGGCCAGCGGCGAAGGAAGAAAGAAACGAAAACCGCCTGCTTTTTTCCTTTTCTCCGCCCACTGTCTTGCTTGGATTCTTCCGCTGATATTTCTGTACTTTTTTTTTTTTTGAACGAAGCAAGGCACCGAAAGGTGCCCAAATTTCATTTCAGCTCACAAGAGAGTCGACGAGAGAGTACATTGGCAGAAAGGAGAAGAAGAGAAAAGTACAGCCAATGCAACAGAGCTGAAAGAAAACTTTCAGCGGCGTATGACGAGGAGTTTTGAAAAAACTGATAGATTCGGCTTTGCACTGGCGCGACAGCATAATCCGACGTGGATGGCACTCGGGGTTGAACAAGGACAAAAGATCTGGCAGGGCTTACCATGCATGGCTGCTGGAGCCTGAAACACATGGGCAATCATGAATTCTCTCTGAATTTCTGCTCCTACATGCTGGTAGTACTATATTCTAATGCCCACTCAGGTCATGTTACTGTTAGTTACTACTGTAGATAGAAACTGTAGCTCAGAATGTAAGACCTTTTTTTGTTTCTTTTGCATGTAAACACCCGCTCAAGTCTCAAACCCTTCTGGTTGTTTCAGAGAGTAACCCTGACTTGGCTGGATCTTGGCGAGGAGTACGAAATCCATGCAAAAAAATTCACCAGAACATTTCGAAATTTGACGCAATCGATCCAGTGTTATATGCTGTGTGAGCCGTTATGGATCCTGAGCGGTGGACAGCTAGCAGAGAAGCTCGGGCGCAGAGGTGGCCGTTTGGTTTGGTTGGCGTAACTGTCCGTCCATCCATCCATCTGTTATTGCAAAGCAGGTGCAGCACCAACCAGTACGGCAGCGCCATTCATCCCCATTCAATTCGGTTCAGTTCAGTTGGGTGGATGCATAGATCATGGATCCTGGATGTTATCTAGATACATCCCCTTTTATCCATTTTGATGACAAGTATTTCCGGACGGAGGGAGTACTTATTTACTGCTCTCTGACGAGGACAAGCACAATGAAAATGCTGAACTGAAATGCAAGGCAAGCAGGCAGAAGCATTTCAGTTTCAGTGGGATGGGGGAGCAGCGCGTCCAGGTCCAATCCAGATGCTGGAAATACTTATCACCATGCACATTCAGAAAAGGCGCTGGAGAATAATAACTGAACCTAATTGTAAACCCAGTCGTCCGAGTGGGCATTTCACTAAGGTACCCATCCATCCTTCGCCCCATCAGGGAGGAGAAAAAGGACAAGTAAAGGCATGGCATGCAGGATAAGAAAGCGGCACACATTATGGAAAGCAAAGGACACTCACAAAGACCTTTTCTTTTCTTGCAAGGGAAAGACAGCCCTGGCAAACAAACAAAAATATCCCGAGCTAAGATATTTTTATTTCATCTGAAGATCTTTTCTTTTTGACCTATCTATCATAAAATATCTATGGTGGTGTGATGTGTGTCCGTTCTTATCGACCAAGTTGTTTTTTTTTTTTTTTTTGAGAAGGTATCGACCAAGTTGTTAACCGATATTTGAAGATTTACATTGACCTGGTAATCTTTGCTTCGGAAGAAAATACCTGATATGGGTTTGAAATTAGATAGTGTGCAAGTAAATTATCCCAAGATCTTTTCTTCTTAATCTCAGATGTGATGTGATGTGGGTTACGTTCTTATCGCCCGAATAATCAACAAGTCTTGGAGATTTACATTGACCCGGTAATCATGCATTCTCTTTTGTTTAGCACATATACTTGAGAAAAATATCTGATTGCCGGTGCCATATGGTATGGGCTTGAGATTAAGCTGTACTTATATTCATCAAGTAAAATGTCTGATCAGCTGCCACAGTGTGTACGATCATCGATCCGTGCCGTGGTAATCATTGAGGCAAATTAGATGGATGTCACTGTACTTAAACGTGTAGTGATCCCATAAAGCATCATGGAACTGCTGCACGCGCTGACAGCTACATGGATCCAACTAAATGGTCCAGCTTGATTTAATGTGGTTGCTAACTGTTCTTCTCATTGCTGCACGCAGGCAGGCAGGTGGTTAGCATGCGTGCGTCTCCCTTTAATTTCCCATCTACCTACCTTTTTATCTTTATTTCTTGCCAAGTGTACTTGCACAAAAACATTTCACTAGAAACTCCAGATCTTTCGAGATTTTCCTGCACAATTGTATATGATATCAGTCACTCTTTTGCATGCACAAGTCAAACGATTGGATACGCTTTTGAAATCAGGAGGAGAAAACAAATCAGAGATAATAAGGAAGAAAATTAACAATACTACTACATACGAGCACACAGATTCGGAGGAAACCATCATCATCATATCATAACAACAACGGCAACAATTGGCACTGTTTTTTTCTTCTCTGATGATGCTACCTAAATGGAAGCAAAGTTGCAAAATAAAAAGGAGGCGCGCGCACGCACACACGCGCGCCCCGACGGCCCTACGGGGAGACGGATAAAATTAACAACGTCGCGATCTGTCACTCATCACTCCAATTATCAGCACTGATCAGAGTTTGTGCAGATGCAGGTGCAAGCACTGAGAAAATTCCTGTGAAACTCCATACATGGCCATGGTGGCCAACTGGCCATGGGAGACAGCAACAAGCACCTTGATCGGCTGCTGCCTTTAATCCGATTCGATTAGCTTTATGCCAGCAAGATTGATTGAATCCAGCTGCACGAGAGGGGACTGGGACTGAAACTTTTCTTGTTGTTTCTTTTGTGCAACAAGATACTAGAAGCAGAGTGAGACATGCACCATCTTTCTCTCCGAAGTATCTAATGCTAAACGATGCGTAATAGGGATTGTTAGTTCGACACGGGGGAACAAGCATCGATTAATGGCATATCTTACATGATTATGGGAGGGTTTTTGTATAACATGCAGGGATCGGATGCTAGATTAGATGGTTAATGCCACCCAGCTCCTAGTGTTAAATATGCAACCTGGCACTAGCTAGAACCGGTCCTTTTTACCTCTTGCTAATATTTTTTACTAGTCTGATCCTTCTCGTTAGATTAGCCTAATTCATTAAGAGGGGGAAAATACGACATCATTAGTACATGACTGCTCTTTATCCTTATCCATGGCGGCTGCGGAGAAAGAAATGGAAAGGAAAGAGATAGAAGGTCTTTGCAACTGGACGACGGACGACGGTACGCTGAATTTGGTTGTCGCTAATATTCATAGATGTGAACATGACGACTACTTGCATGATTAATACCAAAAGATGCATTGGCAGTATGCTCATATGATATAAAATATATTCAATCACTAGACTGCGATGTACAACTTGATGTATCTACTTGAAATACAAGAAACTGTGGGCGGCGGTACATTGTACATCAAAGTCGTTTGACCAACGTGAAAGTATAATGAAAGAAAAACACAGAAACAAGTAGCATGCATGCCGTTGTTTGCGAGACCCGTGCCGCGGTTGTTGTCTTGTCATAATCGTAGGTGATATACCGGTCTTATGTGAAAGTTAAAAAGAAAAGTTCTTAAGTAGCGGTCTAATCAGAGGAATCATGCTTATGTGATAGGAGGTTCGCTTGTAATTGTCGTATTCATGATTTTAGTTTCTTCATGGGTTTGGTTGTTTTCAGGTATGTAGACAGTAGCTAAACATACTTGATTATAAAATGCAAAAAAATGGAATGGAGATATTGAGAAGAGGAGGGATGACCGAGGTTTTTTTTTTTTTTTTTTTTTTTTTTTTTTTGCGGAAAGGCAGAAGACCGTGTATTTAATAAAACCGTCCTTTACAAGAACTTCCCTACAACAATGAGAAATTAAAAGCAGTTCCTTGAAGTAATCAGCACCATCTTCTTTTTGCATCCACCAGCGGTTCGTCGTGAGTGATTTACTTTTATCCGATATCAGATGTAGATAGTCCCTACATTTTCTCCCACAGGTGACCCTGGATATTGAACCCACATGAAGTAATGCTAATAGACAGGGATTCAAACAAGTTATTGTTGTCTTTAGAAGTTCCAGTTCTCCAGATAAAAAATCGAAACCTTTTTGAAAAGAAAACAATGGTATGAAAATAGGCTAGGGCATGAGGACTTTTACTTACAACCTTATGCTTGCACTTAGAATCTTGTCTTGATTTTCAACATGATCCTGGTGTAGACACCGCTATGATGTGTTCTGAACATCTAGATGTGGGGATGCGTCCAAATAACGTCCAAATAACATCACAGTCGACCAGTAATCTGCATCGTGATTCTATTGTCCAACCAAGGACCTTACCGCCGCACCAGGTTACCTCAGTTATTAAGTAATTAAGGATTTCTCCAGACCAACGCATTGGTCGTTTAATGACTGCACCTCATGGTCCACAAAGAGTTATTTCTGGCCATCGTACTGATCCTTATTGTCATCAACTTTAGGTATAGCCTTCCAAGCGTCCCTGCACTTTACCTCCTGCTTGATTGATCTACGTGATCCCGAGTACCCGCGGGGCCTTAGAACGAGAAAGAGACAAGAGACAAGAGACAAATGCTTTGCAATAACACATACAAATAACGTTCATTTAAGCAAAGTCAATACCAACGATCATGTGCACAAGTACATAGGGCTGCAAGGTTACACTTCAGCCCATTGCCTGAGGGGATTACTCAAACATTGCTGTCAGATCGCAGATGGAAAACATTGTAGATGGCATTGATAGATGAAGGATTGATAAAGGTCTTACAATGTCGCCATATGTGATGTATCGATTACAATTATGACAAACCATGTGGCGAATGGCTATGGAGATGGAGATGGCGGCGGCTAGGGTTTCTCCCTTGGAATGGCTTTTGGCGGTAGTGGTGATCTTGGTGAGTTTCTCTAGCCCTCGGTGACTCTCTGTTGCGAATGGGTCTTCGGCACTCTTATGAAGTGTGCTTGTGCTTGCATCACAGAGCTACCAGATGGTGGTACGAGCGCTGGTACGAGTGCTCATGCTCGTACCAGATGCCAGCTCCTCCCATGGTTTCTCTGTTGCGCTTCTGATTCATTGGGTTTGATCTCCACACTTTATATTTTCATGTATAGCTTCATTTCCTTCCCTCTAATGCTCCATTTTCCGCGGAAACAAATTAAACATAGATATTTGCAATCTTTTGCATTTATTAGTCATTAGTGATAAGATCAGAGTTATTTTCTCGGAATATCTGGGATTATCCGGTTTAAACAACGCTAGAATGAGTGTACAAAATACACTCATCAGTGAGCAAAGCTCGCTACCGCCTCTCGGCCTTTGTCTTACCGAATAAATCTTATTGAAACATAGAAGCTCGTAGAAACAACAGTTGAGAAGCCTTCGATGTAGACCAGAATACGCCGACGACCATGAACTGGTTTCATATTTGACGTAAAAGAGTATCTACTTTTGTCTAACCAGGCAGAAACTCAAGACTAGGGCTTATAGTTAAATTTAAAATTCAGAAAATACTAGTGATTAAATGGCTCCTAATACAAACAATAAATTAATGCAAAATAATAATAGGTTCAAAAAATATATCAAATACCAATACAACGTATATACATGTGTGCGCATTTGCGCACGCGCACACACATGCAAATCTATGAAAATACATGCACACACTCATTTTATTAGACTAGAGCCTAGAGAGCTTTGATTGATAATGTCACACCAGCTTCCTATGTACATGACCGAAAATGCGATAGATGGAGGAATACAATTCAATAAATCTGTCATCATTTTAATTAATTAATCCTTTTATAAACTCAAATATAAAAAAATGAACCAATATTTTTCTTGCATTAAATTTTACCATAAATAATCAAAATAATTGTTTCAATTATAGATTCTTTGGGACACCAGAAATTTAACGAGTACTTGGTGAACCACAATATCAATCCTATTTCTCTAACTGAATTTCAAAATTTTATTACTTAGTGAAAAAATATTATATAAGATTTCTCCCTGCATTTAACTAATTTCAATGTTCTTCACTTATTTTTCTGTCATTAATAAGTAACATTATTTAATAGACTGTATGAATTTATATTTACCATTTTTTCAGATACAAATGTGCTTCAATTATTTATAATACTCATAAGAACAATGAATATAATAATTTATAACTCCCAAAATAACAGTAAAAAATAAACATAGATATAAGAATGTATTATCGAGATTTTTAATACTTATTTATAAATCATTTTTACCAATCCACAATTTTAACTCTGTATTTTCTGTATTATTTGGTGGGCATAATGAACCACAATGTAGCGTTGATAGTTATTTGCCAACCAAAGATCTTTATTTTTTCCGGAATGTTTAATTTCCAAATGACATCCCATATTCTCCAGTCTCTAGCCCCATTTGAGGATTTGATGCATCCAAGTTGGTGTTGGCATGTAGGGAAGCAACAAGTTTGTAAGCGCTACGAATTGTGAACATACCCTTTTTTCATAATGTCGAGCCACGCAATCCTCCTCATCCCTCGGTGGAAGTCTGATTTTGCAAATCCCCTCTCAATGAAAGAGCAAAAAACTGTCTTTTTTTTGCCCGCGGGGGGGGGGGGGGGGGTTTAAAAATCTGTCTAATAAGGTCCTTATTCCACTCCTTTGACTCTGTATTGATCAATTGATTCACCCATCTTAGCCTTGATTTCCTTATAAAATTCATTGTTTGTAAGCCTTCAATCCTTGGGATCCACTGGTCTCTTTAAATTTGTATTCGTTTGTTAGTATACTACACAAGAACAACACCAATTGATATTGGTCTTTTTCTAATGCTACCTAAGTGAAAACCAAGGAGAAGCAAGTACACAAGCATGCACACATGTACGCTTGTACGAGTGATTCATGGCTTGGATGGTTCTACAGGTTACATAAACAATGCCATGCAAAAAAAGGTTACATAAACAATGTTGGAGTTCTCCCTCGTCAGCTCATTTATCAGCCATGCAAGAACCATCACATTGATCAGCCACCGCCTTTAATTCTGTTCGCCAATTCCATAAAATGTTTACTCAACAAGAATGAATCCAGCTACACTGTAGGAGACTGAGGCTTGCAATGTTTTTGGGTTTATCTGATTACAAGATATGTCTAATAGCACAGTTAGTTAGTCTGGCCCGGGGAAATAAGCATGAAATAATTATATATGTACCTGATTATGTGAGGAGTTATGTATAGATATGAGATGCTAATGCTAGATTAGTGTTGGTTTAATGCCCCCTAGCTGTAATGTAAAGATGCAACTTGACACTAGCTAGGTAGAATGCCAAAAAAGGCTCACACCCCGCTTTATAGATAAAATACAAGCTAGGTAGAATCAATCCACCTCTGCATAGTAAAATATTGAATTAACCTGATATTTTCAGTTAGATTAGTGTATTGGAGGGAGAATACAACATTAGTATATGTCTGCTCTTTATCATTATCGGCAGCATATGTCTGCTCTTTACATATGTGCTTGTTTGAAGACAAATGATAGAAAGCTGAATTTGGTTTGACGATAGTCTACATAGACATGAACTTGTCAGCTACGTGTATAATTAACATCAAAAGATGGCATTATATTCCTAATATTAATTAGTAGACAACGACTGCTGCTCCTAATATAATGTCAAGAGATGATAGCATTAATATATACTGACATACAATTAAGTGTATTTGCTCAAAAGTCAAGGAACAATGTGTGATAGACCGACAATGATCAGATATAAAAAGATGTCTACACAAAACACAGCTAGTAGCATGCTGCTCATTATCTAAGTGGGATGCTACTATCTTCGAGACCAAGCAAGGATGAATGGCGCCCCACTTTCTAAAAGGAAGCAAGTTGAAGAACAAAAAGGAGGCACAACCACGCACACGCGCGAATGAGTGATTCAGAGCCCTGATGCATGGCCCTACCTAGAGCCCGATAACAATAACTACGTCGCAATCTATAACTCATCAATTTAATTAATTAGCAGCACTGGTCGAAGAAGATTAATTGATTGCGCAAATGTAGGTACTTGCACCGATGAGAAAATTCTTGTGAAACTCCATAGGAGACACACAACAGCAACCAGCACCTCCGCAGGCTGCTGTCTTTAATTTCCGTGCCCCACACGGACACTGCTTTATACCAGCAAGATTGAATCCAGCTGCGCAAAGAGGCTGAAACTGAAACTTTTTTCCCTGCTTCTTTTTCGCAACAAGGCACTAGTAGACTGGGGTTTCCATTAAGTTATCCTTGGATGTATATGATGCAAAGCTATGTCCAATAGGATTGTTGGTTAGTCCGGGCACACGGAACATGCGTTGATTGATCGCATATCTACCTGATTATGGGAGGAGTATTGTAATGCTAGAATCAGATGCTAGATTAGTGTTTGGGTTGATGAATCCCACCCAGCTGCTAATATTAAATATGCAGCTAGACACTAGCTAGAATAAATCCTTTTACCTTTGCATACTAAATGGTTTAATTAGTCTTCTACTTATTAGGAGGGTAGAAGACAACGTGAGTACATGGCTCTTATTTGTACTTATTCATACTCACTTACAGTGGCATGGAAAGCAACAACTTCATTTTATAGTTTGAACATAGATGTCCAAAAAAAATTAAACGGACAGAGGTCTCCTAAAATAGTAAAAAAAAACTTCATGTTTTTTAAAAAATGACACTTTAAAAAAATGTTCACAAATTTCAGAAAAAAGGAAAAAACTATCTTGCACATTCTAATGTTCATTTGACTGTCAGCATTGTGTTTAGCAACTCAATGTATATGGTCTATAAACTATCTGAGAGAAGTTGGCTGCTTGCATCATTACTAGTATTAGTAGATGATACCCCACATGTTATTGAGTGGATGTTTGCAGTATATTCAATAATATTTGATTGTATGAAACATGCATATTTAGAGTAATAATACAAAAGTATAACTAAAAATACATATAATTTATTGTGTTTGATTATTATAGTTTTGAAATATTTAATAAATATAATGCATATATTTAATATGGAAAGTACATATAATTTTTTGTTTCCTTTATGGGTTTATTTCTAAAAATCTTCACGAATTAAAAAAATGTTCAAAACAAGTCAGAACTTACAGAAAATATCAGATTTGTTAACAAAATATCCACAAATTTGAAAACATGCCTCCAAAATTTGGAAAGTATTATTTTTTAAAATATTTTTGGAGTTTTTTCAAATGTTCACAAAAGTTTTTTATAAAATATTCACATTTTTGAAAAATATATAAAAAATTAAAAATACTCACCTTTTAAAAATATTCATGTTTTTAAGACCAATATAAAAAATGCCTAAAACCAGTAAAGACCTAAGGAAGTAAAGAACTGTCTAAAACCCAGTAAAATAAAAACATTAGTAGCAACGTCACCGTTGTAATTGACGCAAAGAGCATAGCGTCAAGTAAGAGTTCCCATTGTTTGACACTAAAGGCGTAAAATAGTAGGTCTCAAACGGTTGGCCTCCCATGTTATTGCTGCCTAAAATTTCTAGATACCCCACTCATTGTTGTCTTGGGAATGTTTTGCACTTAATTTCAATGATATTTGTTTGCATGAAACATGCATATTTAGAGTAACTAGTAAATGTGTACATGCAACACATGTTGACATTAGGCATTATTAACCGCATGTAAATATTAGTAGGGTATTATTTGTGCATAAATTATATGATTAGCACTAATATTGATATTTGATATCGTATTAATTGCACACTAAACATTTTGAGCGCTCCCCATTGGAGCAATTTATGTTGTTGGATTGATCTGCTTTGATGGTCAAGATTACTTGGATCTGCTCCTTTGTGTATTTTAATATTGTTATAGATATAGATAATACAGAAACTAAAATTGGAAATACATATAATTTATTCAATATAAACATAATAGAATGAAATTCTCATGGCGTTTCCTCCCCTATCCTTCACGGCTCGGGCAAATTCTCCTCTCCAGACGAGACCGTGGATTCGTATCCCGTCTACCTGCCGCTCCGGCGCCAGTGGTGGGGAGGGGAATCCCGGTGCTCCTGCTCCAGTTAAAAGTTTAGATTAGGCCTTTTTTAGCCCTCGCAAGTGCGGCGCTTAGGCGGATTGCATCATTTCTTCTTCAAGTTTGTCTTCCGGGCTTCGACCATCCTTGTGTTCGTTCATCTAGACGTAGAGGATGGAGCTTCGGCGTAGATTTATACCGTCTCCTTGGGTGTATTTCCTTAGGTTTCTCATCGTGTGGTGAGATTTGATGCCTAGGTTTCTCGTCGTGTGGTGAGATTTGATGCCAGGTGATTCATATTTATTCAACGTTTCAACGTCCATGACTATTGTTCCAAGGCATTGGTCCTTAAGGGCACGTGCAAGAAGACTTTCCGCTGTCATCGACAAGGTTAAGCCGACTCTAGTAGGGGAGCGGCGACAGCGGCCGTCGGCAGCTCATTTTGTCAGTGGTAGTGGTTATATGTGGTCTCGGGATTTCGATGTAATTTTTATAATGTTTGGGTCCTTTGTGACCATGGTGCGTACTTCTCGTGAACTTCTAGAATTGTAGAGAAAGGCTACGTACAATAGACCCAAAGTGGTCGGACCCCTTCCCTGGACCCTGCACAAGCGGGAGCTATCTGCACCGGGCTGCCCTTTTTGAGGTGCTTTGTACTTCTCGTGAACTTTTATAAGAATTCTTTTCACAAAATAGAGGTGTATTTTTTCTATATATGATTACATGTTGAGATGAGATTTTTTTTCATGTATAATGCATAGTAAGATGACATGCTTTAATGTTAAGAGAAATAAGTTAGTTAGGACTAACTATTTAAATATAGAAGATTAAATTAATTGAGCTTCGATGACATTATGTGCGGCAGTTGTACTCTTGGGATATATGAAAGTGTGTGTACCAGGTGAGTAGTGGCAGAGAATGGCGTGCAATTCCTATGCTGTCAAATAGTCGCTATTTTTTTAGGCAAAAATAGTTGCCAAATCGACCACAACGAAACGATATGGGCTGACAAGGTTGGCATTTATTGAGAACCAGGTTGGCTTTCAGTTACTCACCACTCCCGAGCGGTTTCGTTGAGTTTTCTTTCATGTTTAATCTAGTTTTCAACTGCTTTATTTTTACTTTTCAATTTATATTTCATTTCATTTTTACTTTTTCATATTCGATTTTTATTTCGGTGTAGCTTCTTTTTTTCTTTTTTGTTGTTCTCCAAATTTCATCTAGGTTTCGGCTTTTCTTTTGGTTTTTTCCTTTTGCAATTTCTCCTTTACAAAATCGTTTATCATACAATTAAAATTTTATCAAAAACTGTAAATGTTTTTAAAATATAAAATTAACATTTCATAGTATATGGTGAACATTTTAATATATAGTGAATATTTTATAACGTAAATTGAATACTTGGAACGTATACGTATTTTTTAGTATTTTCAAATATTTATATAATTTTATGTAGGTTTTTAAATACATAAATCCTAATAAATAATCAAACAGTTAGTTTTCCAAATGAAAATCGACTGAGAAAATGAAGAAAACGAACAAAACAAAACCATAGAGGGTAGTGCACGACCTGAAAATTAAAAAAGCTTGCCATTAAAAAAATTAGAACTAGGTTGACATTCAGTTACTGACCGCTCCCGAGAAGTTTCACTGAGTTTTCTTTCCAGTTTTGTTTGTGGTTTTACGTTTAGTCTAGTTTTTAATTGTTTTATTTTGTATTTTTCAATTCATACTTCAATTCATTTATATTTATCTTATTTAACAATTATTCTTTTTTTTTCAATTTCATATGGGTTTTGGTGTTTCTTTCGATTATTTTTACTTTTGCACTTTTTCCTTTAATAATTTTATTGCACAATAAAACAATTTTCAATAAGCGGTGATCTTTTAAAATAAAACTAACATTTCATAATATATGGTGAAAATTTTAATATATACTCCCTCCGTCCCAAAATAAGTGACCCGAGTTTGTACTAACTTTAGTACAAAGTTAGTACAAACTCGAGTCACTTATTTTGGGACGGAGGGAGTACTAGTAAATATTTGATATTGTACATTGAATAATTTAAACGCATATTGAATATATTTTTAGTATTTCAAGAATATTTATATAATGCATATTATAATTTAATAGGTTTTCAAACAATAGAAATTATTAAATGATCCAGCAATTATTTTTTGAAGGAAAATCAACTTAAAATTTTAATAAAATAATAATAAAAAATCACTCAAGGGAGTGAACTCATTGGAAAGTAAAAAAAGTTTGGCATTCTTTTTTAGCATTAGGTTTGCATTCAGTTATGGACAGCTACAGCTACCGAGAAGTTTCACTAAGTTTTCTTTTTAGTTTTATTTGGGTTTTTCCCTTTACTCTTGTTTTCACTTGTTATTTTTATTTTTCATTATTTATTTATTTTATTTTATTTTTCTCATATTTAGTTTTATTCTTGTTTATGTTTTCTTTTCCCAATTTCATCCGGCTTTGGTTATTCTTTCCGTTTTCTTGCTTTTGTACATTCTCCATTTGTAATAATTTATTTTAAAATTAAATATTTATAAATAAGCAGTGATTATTTTATAAATACACAGCTAAGATTTTGTAATATATGGTGAAATTTTTAATATGTAGTGAATATTTTGTAATGTACACTGAATATTATAAAACAAACAATGAACATATTTTCAATATTTCAAGAATATTTATTTATTTATATTTTAATAGGTTTTAAAATATTTAAATTCTTAAAAATGCATAGTTAGTTTTCTAAAGGTGGTCATTAAAATGCAGCTGCCGTATGAGATAAAGGAGGAAAAGGAGAGAGAAAACGAGTAAGGCAACCACGATTTTTCTCCATATTTGTGGTTTTGGACCAAATGTTTTCGGTTTTTAAAGATGAGGGACTATATGTCAATCAAAAAAAAAAGATGAGGGACCAGATGTTGACTTCTATAAACTTGAGGGGCCAAAAAGAAACTTTTCTCTAAATAAAAAGTTCTTAAGTAACGGCGCAATAAAAATCACACGTATATGATAGGAGGTTCGTTTGTAATAGTCGCATTCATGAAATTTTAATTTCTTCACGAGTTTGATTGTTT
Organism: Thinopyrum elongatum; assembly: GCA_011799875.1. NCBI lineage: Eukaryota > Viridiplantae > Streptophyta > Magnoliopsida > Poales > Poaceae > Thinopyrum > Thinopyrum elongatum. Next base: position 716,311,627 of record CM022298.1, read on the forward strand.
TCAAGTATGGTAGATAGTAGCCAAAAATACTCGATGTTAAAATGCGAAATTTCGATGGAGATGTTTGAGAGGAGGAGAGATGACAGAGGTTTTGGTAAAAAAATTGCGGAAAGGCTAAAGACCATATATTAAATAAAATCAACCTTTGCATGAACTTCCATAATTACAATCATCACTATCTTTCGTTTGCATCCACCGACCGTGCGTCATGAGCAAAGCTTGTTGCTGCCTCTTGGCCTTCGTCTTATCTGAGAAACCTTGTTGAAACTTGAAACCTATGAGCTTATAGGAACAACAACTAGGAAGTCTTCGATGTAGGCCAGAAGGTGTCCGCACCCGCAAACTGGTTGGTATTTGGCGTAAAAGAGTATCTACGTTTGTCTAACCAAGTAGAAACTCAAGAGTAACACTTACAGTTACATTGAAATTTTCAGGAAATATTAGGCATCAAATGGATCCTATGGCAATCGAAAAAATCATGCAAAATAATAGTAAATTTAATTAAATATTAAAAATTCATAGTACAATGTAGATTTGTGCACACATACATGTGCAAATGTACAACACTACACGCACACAGTCATGTAAAGACTATTTATAAGACCAGATTCTCGAGTTTGGATTGATGGAGTCACATTGGCTTGCTATGTCCATGAACTAAATTGCAATTGATGAAGACAATGAGATTTTGGATTCCTACCAACCTTCTCTTCCTCAATTGCAATGGCCCACTTTCTTTATGAGACAAAGGCCTCTTATAAGCTTGTGATGCTCTTTGGGGTTGGTTGGTGGGTCCATGTGGCACGTGGGCCGGAAAATCTGATTAGTCGTGGACCTGGAATTGTGTAATAATCGATATTAGAGCCCATGTGTTCGAATATAAATCTCACTGGACTCGCGGTGTGGTCGGTTATGGTTGGTGTGATGGAATGCTGGTGTTAGTGGGCCAAAAAAGAGAAAACATGTAGATGAGTCTTAGAAAGGAGCTATTGACAAAAAGTTTAGCAAATACAGGCTCTTCCATTGTTAGGAATTCAATGAATTAGCTTTAATTACCAACCAAGAAAAACACAGTGGAATTTAATAGATTATAGTAGGGCATTAAGCGTACCTAATTTACCACATATAGAAAATATAAGTGCGGAATATAGTTGTGATTAACGCACAAGAAATGATAATGAAATAGGGTGGTATGCTTCACACCAAAACAGCCACATGGAACCTCATTGTATATTGCCGATGATGTTTTTTATTTGTATAGAATAATCAAACTAGATTCAATTAATACATCATCATTTTAATTAGCTCCTCCTAAAAACTCAAAATTTTAAAAATATTATTACTCTCTTCCACCAATTAAAATTTAAACCATTAATAATCCCACTTGACAAACCCCAACATAAGTCCTAGTTTCGTAATTGACTTATAAATTTTTGATTGTTTAGACAAAACTTATTATACTGATTTTACCCATTTCTGTATGATTTTGCGATGGTCCACTTAGTTTTCTGATATCAATGTATTTGTAGTACAATGTTTTCGGGTGAAAATATACTTCAACTTTTTGCCATACTCACTAACACAATAAATATAATCATCAATAAATCACAAAATAAAAATAAGAAAATAAATAAATATAAATAAACATTATCAATAGAATTTTATACTTATTTATAAATCATTTTTCCAATTCACAATTTTGACTATATATTTTGTATCATTTTGGTGAGCACAATTAACCACCTTATAATGTTCATAATTATTAGTCATATTGTTTTTTTTATTATGTAGCTCCAACATGTATCGTTGAAAAAGACACTTGCACTCTACTAAATTATACAACTTTTTGTAATAGAAGTTACATTATTTTTATGTTGCCTCAAAATTATCTATACCATATCCATTTATGCTCACTTTGATTCGATTTTTTTCTCCCATGCCCCCCCCCCCCCCCCCCCCCCCCCCCGCCGCCGCGTCTCTGTGTGTGTTACGTATATTTGAATATCTTTCTATATTTTGGTACACATCCCTAAAAAGTATCATTGATGAAATATCTTCATAGTACTTTTTAGTGTATAATTACGTATATAAATACATAGAATAATCTAGATTATATTGCGAGGACTTGCCACTAAATCATTAGCATGTCATTTTATCTGTTTTTATGTCAAATGTGTTCTAAATATTATAACGGGTTCAATAATAAGTTGAAAAGAACATCACGCATTAAAAAATGGCCGGTAAACATCAAATCGCTTGCATAAGTTTTTTTACGAGTGCATGTTTTTAGTGTATTACACAATAGTACACAATAACAACAATAATTGACACTGGTTCTTTTCTAATGCTACGTAAGTGAAAACCAAGGAGAAGCAAGTACCACAAATGCACACATGTACACGTGTATGAGTGATTCACGGCCTAGATGGCTCAGGTAACGTGAATAATGTTGGACTTATCCCTCGTCAGATTATTTATAAGCCTTGATCGAAGACGACGGTGGAGGAACAATGAAGGTAATAGGAGAATCCTTTTGAAAATCACTCCATGAACTGATAGAGGCGAGGGTGTCCCGATCTTTCGATGAGATGATAGCTATCGTTTTTGGTGGAGTAGACTTTGACGATCCGACTACGAACGTGCGAGGACGTCGCGCCTTAGCAATCGCTAAACCAACTCTGAGAGGTTATTGACCACGCCGGAGCACAATCAACCTGACCACGAGGGTCTATCTCCTGCAAGCAAACGAAGAACAAGCAAGAAACTAAGATTTGCAATCTGGATATTGCGAATATAAGATGAAAGCTTTATTGATCAAGGTGGGGTTCTGTGACGTCTTGGTCTGGTCGTTGAACACAAACGAAGTACGCGAAGTTGCAGCTATGGCGAACTTTTAATCTAAACAAAACTCAAAGTCTAAACGGTGCCCTAAGGGTTGTATATATGGAGGAAGAGGAGGGGATTTCGTGGCCCTTGAAGGAGGGGTCCGAAACCAACCCTATCTCTTGTTTCCCCACACATACGGACTCTAAAAACAGCCTATACTCAAGTATTTCGAAATTACATGGGCCTGGCCCAATAATAAGGTGACGCAGCACCTATAATAGCCTCTGGACGAAATTTATGAAGTGACATCTTGTATATTTCGTCCAAGGCTTCCTGCACTCATTATGGTGGCTTCAAAGTCCTGAAATCATCACTTGTAACTCCGTTCTTGTTCCCCTTGTGCATGCCATCATCTCCATGCTTGAACTTGCTCCAAGGTTCCTCTTTCTTGTCCAAGCTAGGCCCTTCATTTGTAAGCAAACAAATTTAATCCAATAGGCAGCATCAGTATTCTCATGAACTTTAGAATCATTACCAAGAACGAAAGTACCTCTGATATTTTATTGGCGTGCGCGAGCTCTATTAATTGGTCCAGTATGTATAGAAGCAGGGGCTGTGGGTGTAAACAATGGTATTGATGTCCTCATCATCCTCCCCTTCTTGAAATGAAGTCATCCTCGAGGAAGCTCATCTTCCTCACCCCAAATAAGGCTTCAGATCTGCAATGTTAAAAGTGGGACTAACCCCAAAATCTGCAGGCAGCTCAATTTTATATGCATTATCATTTATTTTCTCTAACACCTTAAAAGACCATCAGCACGTGGCATTAGCTTTGATTTGGCGCAAATCAGGAATCTATCTTACCAAATGTAACCAAACAAGACTCCAGGTGCAAACACAACATGTTTTCTACACCCTTATCTCCAGCAAGTTTATATTTAGTCATTCTACGCTCAATGTTCTCCTTATTAAAACTCATGCATTTTTAAATCAATTCAGCACGTTGTTTAGCATCAAAATAACCTTCTCCGAAGATGGAAGAGCAACAAATCAATTGGTGCACGAGGAGGAACCATACACAATTTCAAAAGGACACATCTAGTAGTGAATGCAATGAACGATTATAAGCAAATTCAATATGAGGCAAGCTTTCCCACATTTTCTTGTTTATTCTTCAAAACAGCCCTAAGCATAGTAGACAAAATGTTCGATTTGACTACTTCAGTTTGTCCATCAGTTTGGGGGTGACATGTAGTACTAAAAGCAGTTTAGTCCCCACTAGGCCCATAAACATCTCCAAAAGTGGCTAAGAAATTAGTATCACGATCTGAAACAATGTAATTTGGCACACATGCAAGCGTATAAATTTCACGAAAGAACAAATCAGCAACATTAACAGCATCATCGGCTTTTTATGACATGGTTAAAGTGTGCCATTTTCGAGAACCTATCCACGACACAAATAGGCTATCCCTCCCCTTCTTTGTTCGAGGTAAACCAAAACAAAGTCCATAGATATACCTCCCAAGGAACCTAGGTACAGGCAAAGGCATATATAACACATGAGGATTGAGTCGTGATAGCTTTGTTTTTGACATTAGTAGTGGCAGCGAGCAACAAAACGCTCAACATCCCCGTCTCACTTTAGCCAAAAGAAATGGTTAGCAAGTATATCCTCCGTCTTCTTCTCACCCAAAGTGTTCCCATTAATCCTCCTCCATGCGCGCCTCCTGCAACAACAAAAGACGAACAAGCTAGCTGGATGCATAGCTGTTAGCACAAACCACAAATCCATCGTTAACGACAACTTTGTTCCATGTTTCCCTTCTTACAATTTCTGCAATACATCTTTAAATTCAGCATCATGCCACTTTGATCTTTGATGGTCCCTCCAACCAAATATTTTAAAGTCAGTTGTGAAAGCATAGTATAACGACGAGACAATGCATCAGCAATAACATTTCTTTACCCTTCTTGTGTTTAATATGACATAAGGGAAAGTCTCAATAAATTCAACCCATTTAGCATGTCTACGGTTCAGTTTTGCTTGACTTTTATGTGTTTCAAAGATCATGGATCAGAATGTATAACAAATTCTTTGGGCCATAAATAATATTGCCATGTTTCTAAGGTCCGAACAAGCATATATTCTTTATCATAAGTATAAAGTTTCAGAACTAGGCCCACTCAATTTTTCAGAAAAGTATGCAACAGTTTTTGCCATCTGTAATAAACACTCCTAAATCCAATTCCACTAGCATCACATTCAAGCTCAAAAGTCTTATTAAAATCAGAGTTGGAGTAAAGGAGCATGTGTCAACTTCTTTCAATACACCGTGAAGGCTTCTTCCTGTGAGGTACCCCAAACAAAAGGCACATCCTTCTTTGTAAGCTCATTGAGAGGTGCAGTAATGGTGCTGAAATCTCGCACAAAACGCCATAGAAACCAGCGAGTCAAGAAACACTCCTCACTGTAGTGACCGTTTTGGTGCTGTGGCCAACTCTCATAGCTTCAATCTTGGCTTTATCACTTCAATTCCCTGTGGAGTAACAACAGCCAAGAAAAGATACTCTCGGTCGGTGCAAAAGGTGCACTTCCAAGGTTACCAAACAAACGTGCATCACGTAAAGCAATAAAAATAGACGTGAAATGTTTCCAAATGTTCCTCCAAAGATCTGCTATAAATCAGTATATCATCAAATAGACTACCAGCAAATCGTCCATAAGCAGCGTAAAACTTTCGTTCTATTTAATCTCATGAAATCCTAGGTTGCATTAGTGTAACCCCCAAAAGGCATGACTAACACTCATATAACCAACTTGTTTTAAATGCTGTTTGTCATTCATCCCCCAATTCTCGATAGCAAAGGAATTTATGGGTATCCACGTACTACAATCAACTTTGGAGAAATTTAGAAGCTCACTCTATATTCATCACATACATCTAGTCTAGAATAGGATGACGATACGAATATGAAAACCAATATTATTAATGCCTCTACAATCAACACAAGCATACGCGTGTTACCATCCTTTTTCGGCACTAGTAATAAAGGGAAGCATCAGACTAAGGGGATTCGCGATATAACCTTGGTGGGAGCAACTCCTCGGACTGATGCATATCGTCCTTCATTATCTCCTCTGATTATACGGTATGGTGGCACGTTTGGGTAGGCGATGCACCGGGATTAAGTCAATCTATGCTCATCCCCTCGAATAGTGTAATCCCCGGAGGCAGCATCTTGTGAAGCACGTTCGGGCGAACTCCTGTCAAAATTTAGTAACAGGCAGGGAGCAAAGATGAACGGGATGTCCTCGAATGAAAAGATGCCTCTTTGCACACAAAGGCATAGCAAACAGATTTGCTGAAATTCTAGATCATCAATATCAGATTTGGTGGTCAAGTAAACATGCTGACTTTTCAATTTACATTTAGAAGAGCAACACTAGATTGTTTATATGAGGATTCATTGGTTGCTCAAATTCTTTTGCCAGAAAGATAAAAAAAAAATAAAAAAAACAATCCGTGATTTCACTCTTATTTTGCTCCCTGTTTGTGCCTTACTAAGCTCTATTATATCATCTTTCCAAATAAGCATCAGAGACATAGGAAGCAAAGTAATATGTTTAATATCTTATTAACAAGAGTATACTGATTTGTTTTCTACCATGGTGTACAGAACTTTTATATCAAATTGCCAGGTCTACCAGTAATAAGGACATGCTTCATGGTCCACATCACATCAACAAAATCATCATACGTTATAGATTACTAAATGCACACACGACGAGTCGTGTTACCTTAACCTGCCCGCTAATTGGTTGAACTCATGGATATAGTAAGGATGTTGGATGTGGTCTTCGTGGTGAGAGAGAGCTTCCCCACGCATCTCCATGCTGCCAAGTTTGTTGCACGCATCTCCCTCATCATGATGACATGAACAGACGTTCTTCCACAACTACAACTCTTGTATGGAACAAATTATGCATTTACCTCTGATTTTGCTCAGCTTTGTGTGACCTTGCACACTCAAAACAATTTGAGCATACAAAGCATTCATCACCTTCGAGCGTCTTCAAGGAGCCATTATTGCGTCTCTCTTGTTCAAATCATCTCCACCTGTTCTTCACGTGTAATGAGAGCCAAAGTCTCCTCATCATAGTCACTAGCGGACTCCATACCCACCATCCTCGGTACGCAACATCACAAGCTGAGATTTGCATTCATTCGCTCACTCTCCTCTTCATCGCATAATGCCTCTTCCCTTATCACGACGACTAATATCAACTTGTATGGCCCCTGTTGATGCTCATGGTAAAAGAAGAACTCTTGATCAGTCCCGGTAGGTGTGCTCTTGGCAGATATGGTGGTTGTGCCTGCTTCCTTGTATCACGGCTGGAGGGCAGCTGATGGAGGTGTCGTGTGCAATAGAATGTGTGGAAGTATGAGATGCACCGGTGTCCACGCACGATAGGTCGACCTGCATAAAATTAGGTCCCGCCAATGCCTATCGATCCTGCACTTACGTTCAGCTCTATACACAGCAAGATGGAATAAACGAGTGATATATTATCATCCTTATCTCTAGAATGGTCCTTAATCTCTTTATTGTATTTAATCCACCCGATAAAAACCAGCTAGCTGAGCTTTCTCTCCTCACAATACCACATTCATCATCCATTTTAATTCCTGATAATATTCTTCTACAGATATTTTTTCCTTGTCTTAAAGCGCTGCAATTTTTTGAAGTATTCACCGTTATAATATGGGGACCACGAGTATGCATACGCAGTTTTCAAAAACTAGCCCAAGTAGTTGGAAAATATAATCTACAGGTTCAGACCACCATAACACTATGCAAAAACTAGTAAGCACAAACAGCAGCAGCAACACGTCTCTCTCTCGGGATATTTGTAAATCATGTAAAACGGTTGGTTCAGTTTCTAACCCTAGTAGATATATAATCAGGCAACTATATCTACCCTCAAATGGGGAATATTCATTCTCAGTTTAGGAGATGGTCTGATCTCTGTCCTGAGCTGGTAATGCACCCTACCATATTGCGAGTTATTTGCATGTGGACGACCTGGTGGTGTGTGTTGCACTGTAGTTTTCTGAATTTGATCACTATCCTCACCCGTGAATCGCCCTCCCCTCATGCAAATCGTCCCTCCTCAAAGCTGGCAGCTAGAGTCCTATAAGCATCAACAGTAGGTTGGGCGCACACAAGCCACATAAAGTTTGACCAGGTCAATGGGAACGCCGCGCTGTGCTCGTCCAACTTGATTTGGAAGGGCACGTTGTTGTTGTTGTAGAGGTGCGACAGGTGCAGCCGCGGTGGTTTGTGGAAGACGGCGCGAGCAATTCATTAAGATCTTGTTAATCGATGCTTTGTTTCCGAACGTCTTCCTCAATTCCGTCTATCTTCTCCATGGCCGTCTGTCAATCTTGTAGCACATCTTGCACCTGTCCACTCCACTCTTTCATTTGCGGAAATTTATCATGTAGCTGTTTGTTTTCGTCATGTTCTCACATAGATCTATCGCCTTGTGACCTTCGCCATGGTTATGACAGCAATAGAAAAACACAACGAATATGTCCTACATACTACTGGGAGTGGTGGTTGTGTGTATCACAGAAACCGTCAAGTGAATCTCAATGCTACGTTCTTACCCATGCATCAGGTGGTGAATCGCAACCTTGTGTAGTCAAACTCTTAAAGATTGGACACGAGCGATTGGCCAGGTGTGTCAAACGCAGCGACGTGATGTATGTTGGTGCTGGGAAGCTTATGATCATGGTAGCACACAAGGGTCAGTCATATCAATTCAGAGATTGCAAAGTTGATAAACGCTCAGCGACGGTTACTCGTCTGGGTTGTCCTAGGCTAGAACCGCGTACTAGTAGACGTCGAGCCTAGAACACTCAGCAAAATGCAAGCGGCGAACGGCACATAAACAAGGGAAGAGCACACTCTAAAAAAAATTCGTTTTTTTTTTGCGCTCCTTTTTTTTTTTTTTGCAAATAAAATCCACTATATTGCGAGTGTCTCAAACTCTTCCCAAGTCAACAACTATCAGGATTGGCATGAAATTTTTTTGACAATTTTTTTTCAGAAATCAGGGCAGCGACGACAAAAAAGTGTGACAAAAAATCACTATGATGGCGAGTGTCTCAAAACGCTCCCTGGGACCTAAAAATAGGATAGGGAAAAAATATTTTTGACTGCCAAAATTTTGGCCTAAAAACTGCCCGGGGGTCTCCAGACTCTTTTTTTTTTTCGAATCCTACTCAGGCAAGGAAACACGAATCGGAAAATAGATGGGTCTCGAAAAACAAATCTAATATAAAAAGAACTCGGATTGGTGGTGGATATATGGTGGTAGAATATGGCTGCGGTGATGGTATATGGCAGCGGTGGTAGGATATGGCAGCGGTGGCGGTATATGGCAGCGGTGGCGGTATATGGCAGCGGTGGTGGTATATGGTGCGGCGGCGGCGTGACAAACTGTGACAGAACTCGAAACTCTAAGGACTAGACGCTAAGACCAGCAACTAGACACGACGATGCAACCGCAAATTCAACAAAGCAAAAACCCTAAAAAGATTATGCAAAGGCTCAGATTGGTTCGGATATGATGAACTAACCCTAATTTTTTTGGCTTTTTGGCTTTTTCGTGGACTGTAGGTATGAAGAACAGACTCGATCTAAACTACGAAAAACTGTAAAATCTCACCGAGCAACCTAGAAATCTGATACCACTTGATAGAGGCGAGGGTGTCCCAATCTTTCGATGAGATGATAGCTATCGTCTTTGGTGGAGTAGACTTTGACGATCCGACTACGAACGTGCGAGGACGTCGCGCCTTAGCAATCGCTAAACCAACTCCGAGAGGTTATTGACCACGCCGGAGCACAATCAACCTGACCACGAGGGTCTATCTCCTGCAAGCAAATGAAGAACAAGCAAGAAACTAAGATTTGCAATCTGGATATTGCGAATATAAGATGAAAGCTTTATTGATCAAGGTGGGGTTCTGTGACGTCTTGGTCTGGTCGTTGAACACAAACGAAGTACGCGAAGTTGCAGCTATGGCGAACTTTTAATCTAAACAAAACCCAAAGTCTAAACGGTGCCCTAAGGGCTGTATATATGGAGGAAGAGGAGGGGATTTCGTGGCCCTTGAAGGAGGGGTCCGAAACCAACCCTATCTCTTGTTTCCCCACACATACGGACTCTAAAAACAGCCTATACTCAAGTATTTCGAAATTACATGGGCCTGGCCCAATAATAAGGTGACGCAGCACCTATAATAGCCTCTGGACGAAATTTATGAAGTGACATCTTGTATAGTTCGTCCAAGGCTTCCTGCACTCATTATGGTGGCTTCAAAGTCCTGAAATCATCACTTGTAACTCCGTTCTTGTTCCCCTTGTGCATGCCATCATCTCCATGCTTGAACTTGCTCCAAGGTTCCTCTTTCTTGTCCAAGCTAGGCCCTTCATTTGTAAGCAAAACAAATGTATCCAATTTAGGCAGCATCATATTCTCATGAACTTTAGAATCATTACCAAGAAACGAAAGTACCTGATATTTTAATTGACGTGCGCGAGCTCTAGTAATTGGTCCAGTATGTATAGAAGCAGGGGCTGTGGGTGTAACAATGGTATTGATGTCCTCATCGTCCTCCCCTTCTTGAAATGAAGTCGTCCTCGACGGAAGCTCATCTTCCTCACCCAAATAAGGCTTCAGATCTGCAATGTTAAAAGTGGGACTAACCCCAAAATCTGCAGGCAGCTCAAGTTTATATGCATTATCATTTATTTTCTCTAACACCTTAAAAGGACCCTCAGCACGTGGCATTAGCTTTGATTTGCGCAAATCAGGAAATCTATCCTTACGCAAATGTAACCAAACAAGATCTCCAGGTGCAAACACAACATGTTTTCTACCCTTATCTCCAGCAAGTTTATATTTAGCATTCATACGCTCAATGTTCTCCTTAGTTAACTCATGCATTTTTAAGATCAATTCAGCACGTTGTTTAGCATCAAAATTAACCTTCTCCGAAGATGGAAGAGGCAACAAATCAATTGGTGCACGAGGAAGGAAACCATACACAATTTCAAAAGGACACATCGTAGTAGTAGAATGCAATGAACGATTATAAGCAAATTCAATATGAGGCAAGCATTCTTCCCACATTTTCTTGTTATTCTTCAAAACAGCCCTAAGCATAGTAGACAATGTTCTATTGACTACTTCAGTTGGTCCATCAGTTTGGGGGTGACATGTAGTACTAAAAAGCAGTTTAGTCCCCAACTTAGCCCATAAACATCTCCAAAAGTGGCTAAGAAATTTAGTATCACGATCTGAAACAATAGTATTTGGCACACCATGCAAGCGTATAATTTCACGAAAGAACAAATCAGCAACATTAACAGCATCATCGCTTTTATGACATGGTATAAAGTGTGCCATTTTCGAGAACCTATCCACGACAACAAATATGCTATCCCTCCCCTTCTTTGTTCGAGGTAAACCTAAAACAAAGTCCATAGATATATCCTCCCAAGGAACACTAGGTACAGGCAAAGGCATATATAAACCATGAGGATTGAGTCGTGACTTAGCTTTTTGACATGTAGTGCAGCGAGCAACAAAACGCTCAACATCCCGTCTCATCTTTAGCCAAAAGAAATGTGTAGCAAGTATATCCTCCGTCTTCTTCACGCCAAAGTGTCCCATTAATCCTCCTCCATGCGCCTCCTGCAACAACAAAAGACGAACAGAGCTAGCTGGAATGCATAGCTTGTTAGCACGAAACACAAATCCATCGTTAACGACGAACTTGTTCCATGTTCTCCCTTCCTTACAATTCTGCAATACATCTTTAAATTCAGCATCATGCACATATTGATCTTTGATGGTCTCCAAACCAAATATTTTAAAGTCAAGTTGTGAAAGCATAGTATAACGACGAGACAATGCATCAGCAATAACATTTTCTTTACCCTTCTTGTGTTTAATGACATAAGGGAAAGTCTCAATAAATTCAACCCATTTAGCATGTCTACGGTTCAGTTTTGCTTGACTTTTAATGTGTTTCAAAGATTCATGATCAGAATGTATAACAAATTCTTTGGGCCATAAATAATATTGCCATGTTTCTAAGGTCCGAACAAGAGCATATAATTCTTTATCATAAGTAGAATAGTTCAGACTAGGCCCACTCAATTTTTCAGAAAAGTATGCAACAGGTTTGCCATCTTGTAATAAAACACCTCCTAATCCAATTCCACTAGCATCACATTCAAGCTCAAAAGTCTTATTAAAATCAGGAAGTTGGAGTAAAGGAGCATGTGTCAACTTATCTTTCAATACCGTGAAGGCTTCTTCCTGTGAGGTACCCCAAACAAAAGGCACATCCTTCTTTGTAAGCTCATTGAGAGGTGCAGCAATGGTGCTGAAATCTCTCACAAAACGCCTATAGAAACCAGCGAGGCCAAGGAAACTCCTCACTTGTGTGACCGTTTTGGGCTGCGGCCAACTCTCAATAGCTTCAATCTTGGCTTTATCAACATCAATTCCCTGTGGAGTAACAACATAGCCAAGAAAAGATACTCGGTCGGTGCAAAAGGTGCACTTCCCAAGGTTACCAAACAAACGTGATAGAGGCGAGGGTGTCCCGATCTTTCGATGAGATGATAGCTATCGTTTTTGGTGGAGTAGACTTTGACGATCCGACTACGAACGTGCGAGGACGTCGCGCCTTAGCAATCGCTAAACCAACTCCGAGAGGTTATTGACCACGCCGGAGCACAATCAACCTGACCACGAGGGTCTATCTCCTGCAAGCAAACGAAGAACAAGCAAGAAACTAAGATTTGCAATCTGGATATTGCGAATATAAGATGAAAGCTTTATTGATCAAGGTGGGGTTCTGTGACGTCTTGGTCTGGTCGTTGAACACAAACGAAGTACGCGAAGTTACAGCTATGGCGAACTTTTAATCTAAACAAAACCCAAAGTCTAAACGGTGCCCTAAGGGCTGTATATATGGAGGAAGAGGAGGGGATTTCGTGGCCCTTGAAGGAGGGGTCTGAAACCAACCCTATCTCTTGTTTCCCCACACATACGGACTCTAAAAACAGCCTATACTCAAGTATTTCGAAATTACATGGGCCTGGCCCAATAATAAGGTGACGCAGCACCTATAATAGCCTCTGGACGAAATTTATGAAGTGACATCTTGTATATTTCGTCCAAGGCTTCCTGCACTCATTATGGTGGCTTCAAAGTCCTGAAATCATCACTTGTAACTCCGTTCTTGTTCCCCTTGTGCATGCCATCATCTCCATGCTTGAACTTGCTCCAAGGTTCCTCTTTCTTGTCCAAGCTAGGCCCTTCATTTGTAAGCAAAACAAATGTATCCAATTTAGGCAGCATCATATTCTCATGAACTTTAGAATCATTACCAAGAAACGAAAGTACCTGATATTTTAATTGGCGTGCGCGAGCTCTAGTAATTGGTCCAGTATGTATAGAAGCAGGGGCTGTGGGTGTAACAATGGTATTGATGTCCTCATCATGAACGCATAGCCTTGGAGTTAAGAACCATCACCTTGATCAGTTGTCGCCTTCAATTCAGTTCACCTATTCTGTAAACTGTTTGCTCAACAACATTGTATCCAGCTATATGGGGGGAGATTGAGACTTACAATTTTATTTGGTGTGTCTAAATACAAGATATGTCTAATAGCACAGTTAGTTAGTTTGGTTGATTGTGAATGTGCCTGATCATGTGAGGAGTTCTGTATAGATATGATTGAATGCTAGAATTTTATATTAGTGTTGGTTTAATGCTCCCCAATCTAATGTAAAGATGCAACTTGACACTAGACAGAATGAATCCACCTCTGCATACTCTTGATAACCCACAAGTATAGGGGATCGCAACAGTTTTCGAGGGTAGAGTATTCAACCCAAATTTATTGATTTGACACAAGGGGAGCCAAAGAATATTCGCAAGTATTAGCAGTTGAGTTGTCAATTCAACCACACTTGGAAGAGTTAATATCTGCAGCAAGGTGATCAGTAGCAAAGTAGTATGATAGTTTGATAGTAACGGTAACAGTAGCAATAGAAATAGTAGCAATTTTTTAGTGATCATAACAGCAGCAATAGCGAAAGTAACTTAGCAAAGATCAATATATGAAGAGCATAGGCATTGGATCAGTGATGGATAATTGCGTTGGATGATATTCATCATGTAGCAGTTATAACCTAGAGCGACACAAAACTAGCTCCAATTCATCAATATAATGTAGGCATGTATTCCGTATATAGTCATACATGCTTACTCCCATGGCAGCGGGGTCTATAAGAAAACTAAGGGATTTAAGGCCTCCTTTTAATAGAGAACCGAAACAAAGTATTAGCACTTAATGAATACATGAACTCCTCAAACTACGGTAATCACCGGAAAGAATCCCAATTATTGTCACCTTGGGGTATGCGGATCATAACACGTAATAGGTGCGTATAACTTGCAAGATAGGCTCAAGAACACACATATATTCATGAAAACATAATAGGTTCAGATCTGAAATCATGGCACTCGGGCTCTAGTGACAAGCATTAAGCATAGCAAAGTCATAGCAACATCAATCTCAGAACATAGTGGATACCAGGGATCAAGCCCTAACAAAACTAACTCGATTACCTGATAAATCTCATCCAACCCATCACCGTCCAGCAAGCCTACGAAGGAATTACTCACTCCCGGCGGTGAGCATCATGAAATTGGGGATGGAGGAAGGTTGATGATGACGACGACGACGAATCCCCCTCTCCGGAGCCCCGAACAGACTCCAGATCAGCCCTCTCGATGAAGAACAGGAGGTGGCGGCGGCTCCATATCGTAAAATGCGATGAATCCTTCTGTCCGATTTTTTCTTGGTGAATAGGTATGTATGGAGTTGGAGTTAGGGTTGCCGGAGGTCCAGGGGCCCACAAGCTCATAGGGCGCGCCCCCTAAGCTTGTGGCTCCTTGGGTGGGCCCCCTCTAGTATATTTTTCGCCAGTACTTTTTTATATATTCCATAATATTTCTTTGTAAATTTTTAGGTCAATCCGAGAACTTTGGTTTCTGCACAAAAACAACACCATGGCAATTCTGCTGAAAACAGCGTCAGTCCGGGTTAGTTTCATTCAAATCATGCAAATTAGAGTCCAAAACAAGAGCAAAAGTGTTTTGAAAAGTAGATACGATGGAGACGTATCAACTCCCCAAGCTTAACTCATTGCTAGTCCTCAAGCAATTCAGTTGACAAACTGAAAGTGACAAAGAAAAACTTTTACAAAATCTGTTTGATCTTGTTGTTGTAAATATGCCAACCAATGGTCAGGTTTTCAGCAAAGATTATGAACTTACCATATTCACAATAAGACTTAGGTATCACTGATACGTCTCCAACGTATCTATAATTTTTTATTGTTCCATGCTGTTATGTTATCATTCTTGGATGTTTTACAATCATTTATAGCAACTTTATATCATTTTTTGGGACTAACCTATTGACATAGTGCCCAGTGCCAGTTGCTGTTTTTTGCTTGTTTTTTACTTCGCAGGAAATCAATACCAAACGGAGTCCAAACGCAGCGAAACTTTTTGGTGATTTTTTCGGACCAGGAGACACAAGTTGGGCCAAGAAAGTACCTGAGGGGGGCTCCGAGGGGAGCACAAACCACCAGGGCGCACCTGGGGGCCCAGGCGTGCCCAGGTGGGTTGTGCCCACCTCGGCCACCTCCCGCACCGCCTCTTTTCTCTATAAATACCCCAATATTCCAGAAACCCTAGGGGAGTCGACGAAAATCAATTCCAGCCGCCGCAAGTTCCAGAAACCACAGATCCAATCTAGACACCATCACAGAGGGGTTCATCATCCTCATTGGTGCCTCTCCGATGATGCGTGAGTAGTTCAGTGTAGACCTACGGGTCCGTAGGTAGTAGCTAGATGACTTCCTCTCTCTCTTTTGATTCTCAATACAATGGTCTCTTGGAGATCTATTTGATGTAACTCTTTTTGCGGTGTGTTTGTTGGGATCCGATGAACTTTGAGTTTATGATCAGATCTATGTTTTTATCCATGAAAGTTATTTGAGTCTTTTGATCTCTTATATGCATGATTACTTATAGCCTCGTATTTCTTCTTCGAATCTTTGGTTTAGTTAGGCCAACTAGATCGATTTTTCTTGCCATGGGAAGAGGTGCTTTGTGATGGGTTCGATCTTACGGTGCTTGATCCCAGTGACAGAAGGGTAACCGACACGTATGTATCGTTGCTATTAAGGATAACAAGATGGGGTCTATTTCTACATAAATAGATCTTGTCTACATCATGTCATCATTCTTATTGCATTACTCCGTTTCTCCATGAACTTAATACACTAGATGCATGCTGGATAGCAGTCGATGTGTGGAGTAATAGTAGTAGATGCAGGCAGGAGTCGGTCTACTAATCTTGGACGTGATGCCTATATAATGATCATTGCCTGGATATTATCATAATTATTTGAAGTTCTATCAATTGCCCAACAGTAATTTGTTTACCCACCGTAGGCTATTTTTCTCGAGAGAAGCCACTAGTGAAATCTACGGCCCCCGGGTCTATTTTCTCATCATATATTTTCAGATCTATTTTGCTATTTGCCTTTTTATTTATTTGCCACTTTTATTTTCAGATCTATATTTCTAAAAACCCAAAAATATTTTGCTTCACTTTATTTTATTCGTGATCTATTTATCCAATCTACTACAATTTATCTCCAGTCCGTTTGCCAATTTCTGGCGCCGTTACCCGAAAGGGATTGACAACCCCTTTAACACGTCGGGTTGCAAGTATTTGTTCTTTGTGTGCAGGTGCTGTTTACGTAGTTTTGCTTGGTTCTCCTACTGGTTCGATAACCTTGGTCTCATCACTGAGGGAAATACCTACCGTTGCTGTGCTGCATCATCCCTTCCTCTTTGGGGAAATACCGACGTAGTTCAAGCAAACATCAAAAGGAATTTCTAGTGCCGTTGCCGGGGAGACATCATAAACATCTACCAGGTTCCTAATCACAAATCTCATCTCCTTGCAATTTACATTATTTGCCATTTGCCTCTCATTTTCATCTCCCCCACTTCACAAAAATTTGCCGTTTTATTCGCCCTCTTTTTCGTTCGCCGTTTTCTCGTCAGATCTATCTTCTTGGTTGCAATCTTGTTTGCTACCTTTGCTTGTGTTACCATGTGCCTTCTATTTTCTTGCATCTTCGCTTGCTAAAAATCTATTATGGATCCTCATCCACTTGCTAATATTTTCAAAAGATCTGATTATGTTGAACCAATTGCTAGTGAGTTGAGTGCACTGGATTATCTTTATGAAGTTTTGCTTGAGATTTATGAATCTGAAAATTGTGATGAAGAAATTTATGAAGTGATTCATGATAGCACCTTGAATGAAAAGCATGATTGTAATGATTTTAATATAAATTCTATTAATATCAATTGTGCTAATAATATGCAAAACCCCAAGCTTGGGGATGCTAATTTTGCTATGTCCACTACTTGTTGTAATGATCATGATTGGGGTGATGCATCTTATGATCTTGAAAATTTGTTTAAGCCTCATGATGAATATGATATTGATAATAATGTTTGCAATAATATTGAAAGTGGGTTTGGAAGAGTGTCAACTCTAGGTAAAAATAATCCCACATATTTGGAGAGTTTTCAATCTCATGAAATTTTTGATAAAAGTGGGCTTGGAGAGGTCATGACTTTATTTGATGATAATCCCACTATTTTGGAAGAGTGTCCACTTTGCATGCATGTGGATTGTGAAGAGAATATTTTATGTGATAGTTATATTGTTGAATTTGATTATGATCCTACATTTAATTATTATGAGAGAGGGAAATATGGTTGTAGAAATTTTCATGTTAGTAAATTACCTCTCTTAATGTTGAGATTGTCAATGTTTTATTTCTCTCCTTCGCATATGCTAGATATTTCTTGTCTTGATAATTTGTTTGCATATAAAATTCCTATGCATAGGAAGTATGTTAGAATTAAATGTGTTTGTCACATGTTTTATGATGCTCTCTTTGTGCTTCAATTCTTGTCTTTCATGTGAGCATCATTAAAATTATTTATGCCTAGCTAAGGGCGTAAAACGATAGCGCTTGTTGGGAGGCAACCCAATGAATAAAATTTATTTTCATCTTTTTCTTTGTGTTATTGAGTGTTTGCACAATCATGCTACTGTTATGATTGTGTTTTTTGTGTTTTAGTTAGTGTTTGTGCCAAGTAAAGCCTTTAGGATAGCTTTGGTGATAGTTGATTTGATCTTGTTGGAAAACAGAAACTTTTGCGTCCAGTATTTTTTTTTTGAAAATTCACATATGCGACAAAAAATTCTGAAATTTTTACACAAGATTTATATACAAATTTCCTATGTTGTCCTAATGTTTCAGAATTTTTGGAGTTACATAAGTATGAGAACAATTCGTATCTTTGCAGACTGTTCTGTTTTTGACAGATTCTGTTTTCTTTGCATTGTGTGCTTATTTTGATGAATCTATGGTTTGTATTGGAGATTATAAGCCATGGTAAAGTTAGAATGCAGTAGATATAATGCAATAAAAATTTTTGAATGGGTTTTATACAGTACTTAAAGTAAAGATTGGTTTTCTTATACTAATGGATCTCACGAAGGTTTTGTTGAGTTTTGTGTGATTGAAGTTTTCAAGTTTTGGGTGAGATTACGATGGATGAAGGAATAAGGAGTAAGAAGAGCCTAAGATTGGGGATGCCAGATGGCACCCCAAGCCATTATCCAAAGAGAAGCAAGCAACTAAGCTTGGGGATGCCCGAGTGGCATCCCCTCTTTCTTCTAACGACCATCGGTATTTTACTCAGAGCTATATTTTTATTCGTCACATATCATGAGTTTTGCTTGGAGCGTCTTGTATGATATGAGTCTTTGCTTGTTTTGATTTTTATTTTAAGTCATGAATCCTTGCTGGACACACCTATTTGAGGGAGTCAAAATTATGCTATGACTTGTTAGAATTGCTCTCTATGCTTCACTTCAATCTTTATGAGCTATGGAATTGCTCTAGTGCTTCACTTATATCTTTTTGAGCACGGTGTGCTTTAGTATTTTTGAAGAAATGCTCTCATGCTTCACTTAGATTTATTTGAGAGTTAGTAAATTTTTTATTTTTAGAAATTCTCTCTTGCTTCACTTAAATTATTTTGAGAGAAGAAAATTTTATGCTCATGTTCTTCCCTTAGATTTGTTTGAGCTATCAAAAGCAACTTATGAAATTAGTCCCAAAGTGATAGATATCCAGGAGGGATATAATAAAAACTTTCATGAAGATCATTGGACAAAATAAACTTGATTCCTTGTAATAGTTTTGCGATATGATGATATAATATGTGAGTCATGTTAATGAGTAATTATGGCTTAGTAAGAATATTGGTGTTAAGGTTTGTGATTCCCTATGCAAGCACGAAAGTCAATAATTATGCAATGAAATTACATCCTACTTATGGTGCATTATTCGGTGTTAGTTATGCTTAATGCTCGCTTATGAGATTTTTCGTTTCTTGGTTGGATGCTTCTCAATCTTTTGCTAGCCTTCATTTGTACTAAGTATGATCACTACTTGTGCATCCAAAATCCTTAAACCAGTTTTGCCATATGAGTCCACTATACCTACCTATATGCGGTATTTCCGTGCCGTTCTAAGCAAATTTGTATGTGCCATCTCTAATTTCAAAATAAATTTCTCTTTTGTGTGCTCGTACCGCTCATGAAACGGTAGGGGGTGGCTGATATTTTTCCATGCTAGATGTGTTATTCTCAAGATGAGTGTTTATTCACTTGTCATTGCACGAGAGTATGGCAAAGGTATTAGGGATGCCCAGTCCCGAAATGAAAAATGAATTTACTTTATGTTGTCAAATAATAAATTCCTTGGAAAGTGTTGGTATGGACGGCACCCGTGGATTCGGTTAGCCGTGGAATGTGAAAGTATGGTGGAAAAAGGAATAAACTTTATTTTCTGTTTGGGAACCGCCTATGATATATCTAGCATGGAAAGTATTGGGAACTACTCAATTGTATTCGTTGACAGGAAAAGCATGCCACCCAAAATTTCTTTATCTCTACTTCTTTCGCTTTGAGCTCTGGCACCTCTACAAATCCCTACTTTCCTTTGCGAAGGGCCTTTCTTTTACTTTATGCAATTTTTATTTTATTTTGAGTCTCCATCTTCTCTTATAAAGCACCAACTACGGGGCACTATGATTGTACTTGAGCATTGGGTATAGCTAATATGCGAGTGTGTTTCATGAATGGATCAATGATTGAGCATAATGGGTTAGGGATAACTTGCTTTAGTGTTGATATTTTGAAAGACATGGTTGCTTGTTGATATGCTTGAGTATTGAAATCTTCATGTCAAAACTAGACTATTGCTTTGAATCATATAAAAGTCCAAATGTCCATGCTACAAAGAAAGAATATGTGATGAACATGTTAGGCAGCATTCCACATCAAAAATTCTGTTTTTATCATTTACCTACTCGAGGACGAGCAGGAATTAAGCTTGGGGATGCTGATACATCTCCAACGTATCTATAATTTTTGATTGTTCCATGCTGTTATATTATCATTCTTGGATGTTTTACAATCATTTTTTGGGACTAACCTATTGACATAGTGCCCATTGTCAGTTGCTGTTTTTTGCTTGTTTTTTACTTCGCTGGAAATCAATACCAAACGGAGTCCAAACGCAGCGAAACTTGTTGGTGATTTTTTTTGGACCAGAAGACACAAGTTGGGCCAAGAAAGTACCTGAGGGGGGCTCCGAGGGGAGCACAACCCACCAGGGCGCGCCTGGGGGCCCAGGCACGCCCAGGTGGGTTGTGCCCACCTCGGCCACCTCCCGCACCGCCTCTTTGCTCTATAAATACCCCAATATTCCAGAAACCCTAGGGGAGTCGACGAAAATTAGTTCCAGCCGCCGCAAGTTCCAAAAACCACAGATCCAATCTAGACACCATCACGGAGGGGTTCATCATCCTCATTGATGCCTCTCCGATGATGCGTGAGTAGTTCATTGTAGACCTACGGGTCCATAGGTAGTAGCTAGATGGCTTCCTCTCTCTCTTTTGATTCTCAATACAATGGTCTCTTGGAGATCTATTTGATGTAACTCTTTTTGCGGTGTGTTTGTTGGGATCCGATGAACTTTGAGTTTATGATCAGATCTATGTTTTTTATCCATGAAAGTTATTTGAGTCTTTTGATCTCTTATATGCATGATTACTTATAGCCTCGTATTTCTTCTTCGAATCTTTGGTTTAGTTAGGCAACTAGATCGATTTTTCTTGCCATGGGAAGAGGTGCTTTGTGATGGGTTCGATCTTACGGTGCTTGATCCCAGTGACAGAAGGGGAACCGACACGTATGTATCGTTGCTATTAAGGATAACAAGATGGGGTCTATTTTACATAAATAGATCTCATCATGTCATCGTTCTTATTGCATTACTCCGTTTCTCCATGAACTTAATACACTAGATGCATGCTGGATAGCAGTCGATGTGTGGAGTAATAGTAGTAGATGCAGGCAGGAGTCGGTCTACTAATCTTGGACGTGATGCCTATATAATGATCATTGCCTGGATATCGTCATAATTATTTGAAGTTCTATCAATTGCCCAACAGTAATTTGTTTACCCACCGTATGCTATTTTTCTCGAGAGAAGCCACTAGTGAAATCTACGGCCCCCGGGTCTATTTTCTCATCATATATTTTCAGATCTATTTTGCTATTTGCCTTTTTATTTATTTGCCACTTTTATTTTCAGATCTATATTTCTAAAAACCCGAAAATATTTTGCTTCACTTTATTTTATTCGCGATCTATTTATCCAATCTACTACAATTTATCTCCAGTCCGTTTGAATTTCTGGCGCCGTTACCCGAAAGGGATTGACAACCCCTTTAACACGTCGGGTTGCAAGTATTTGTTCTTTGTGTGCAGGTGTTGTTTACGTAGTGTTGCTTGGTTCTCCTACTGGTTCGATAACCTTGGTCTCATCACTGAGGGAAATACCTACTGTTGCTGTGCTGCATCATCCCTTCCTCTTTGGGGAAATACCGACGTAGTTCAAGCAAACATCAATCACATTTACTCACATCAATGGCAGAACTAACTAGCGAGCAATAATAAGGTATCTCGGATGACAACATTTTTTCAAAACAATCATGATATAATATGACATAATGGTATCTCGCTAGCCCTTTCTGAGACCGTGAAAACATAAATGCAGAGCACCTATAAAGTTCAAGCACTGACTAGACATCGTAATTCATGGTAAAAGAGATCCAGTCATGCTCATACTCAACATCAACTAAACACAAAGCATAAAAATGACAATAGTGCTCTCCAGCTGGTGCTTTCATGAGAGGATGATGACTCAACAATAAAAGAAAATAGATAGACCCTTCACAGAGGGAAGGAGGGATTTGCAGAGGTGCCAGAGCTCGAAGTTTTTAAAACAGATATGAATATAATTTTGGGAGGTATGCTTTCATTGTCAACGTAGCGACTGAGAGTTTTCAACATCTTCCATACTAGACACATTATAGGCGATTCCCAAACAGA
Organism: Thinopyrum elongatum; assembly: GCA_011799875.1. Classification (NCBI taxonomy): domain Eukaryota; kingdom Viridiplantae; phylum Streptophyta; class Magnoliopsida; order Poales; family Poaceae; genus Thinopyrum; species Thinopyrum elongatum. The sequence goes on from CM022298.1 coordinate 716,334,190, forward strand.
AAGGTAAAGTTTTACTCCCCCTCCACCAACAAACAGAAGCCATGGCTAGCCGAATCCTCGGGTGCCCTCCATACCAACAACAATCCGGGGGGAGTTTTGTTTTATTATTATATTTTGATTTTGATCATAGGACTGGGCATCCTAATTACCAGCCACTTTCTCATGAATGACAAGAGAATAAACACGTGAGAATAACCCACCTAGCATGGAAGGTGGTGACCGCCCCCTGTCTCTTCATAAGCGATTTGGGCATACAAAACAGATTATTATTCGAAGATTTAGAGTTTGGCACATGCAAATTTACTTGGAACGACAGGTAATTACCACATATAGGTAGGTATGGTGGACTCATATGAAATAATTTTGGGTTTAAGGATTTGGGTGCACAAGTAGTGTTCCCGCTTAGTACAGGTGAAGGCTAGCAAATAGATTGAGGAGCGCCCAACCAGAGAGCGACAACTGTCATAAACATGCATTGAGATTATTCAACATTGAATACGAGCATGAGTAGGATATAAAACACAATGAACATAAATATCGTGGAGGCTATGTTGGTTTTGATTCAACTACATGCGTGAATATGTGCCAAGTCAAGCCACTTGAATCATTCAGAGGAGGATACCATCCTATCATACTACATCATAACCATTTTAAATGCATGTTGACACACAAGATAAACCATTATCCACTCCTAGCTATTTAAGTATCATACGAGTAACTATGATCTGTAATTGTCATTGCAAACATGTTTATTTATAATAGGTTGAATCAAGAATGATGAGCTAATCATATTTACAAAAACAAAATAGGTTGAGTTCATACCAGCTTTTCTTCACCTCAATCAATTCGTCAAATTTCGTCATCATTGCCTTTCACTTGCATGATCGAACGATGTGAATAATAATAAGAGTGCACGTGCCGTGGACTAAGCTGAAATCTGCAAACATTTATTCAAAGGAGAAGACAAGGTAATATGGGCTCTTCGTTAGATCAACAATAATGCATATGGGAGCCACTCAACATTTGCATCGTGGTCTTCTCCTTATGATGCCCCAAAGAAAAGAAAAGAATTTCAAAGAAACACACTGATTTTTTTAGAGTTTTTGTTTTTTTTTCTGATGGAAGCAAAACGAAAGAAAAACGAAAACGAGAAAAACTATATACACGGGAAAGCTCCCAACAAGCAAAAGAAGAACGAGAAATCTTTTTGGATTTTCTTTTAATATTACAAACTACTAAACGAATAAAACCAGAAAGAAAAACCAAAAAGAAGCAAGAAATATTTTTGGATTTTTGCAAGTTTTCAAACACACGAGAAGAAAGCAAAATAGAAATAGCATGGATTATACAATGAAAAAGGATGAACACCGACAACAGGAATGAAAGCGTGATGCATAAATGTAATGTCGGTGAGAAATACGTACTCCCCCAAGCTTAGGCTTTTGGCCTAAGTTGGTCTATGGCCACGGCTGGCCTGGATGATACCCGTAGTGGTAGTTCGGGTTGTACTGGATTGTAGCCGCCACCACTTGGCAGGCTGCCTCGTTGAGGCGAGCGGTCTCCCTCGCCCTCTCATACTCCTCTGCCTCCTCCACAAGTATGAAATATCTCTGTTTTCCCTGAAAGTTAAAGAAGGCAGGAGCGGGAAGCGTAATATGGAAAACGCGACGCCTGTTAAAGATTAGTCTGTACTGGAATGGCAGATCGCCCCTTCCAAGAAACTGGAAATGTTCCATAGCGGCATAATCAAGGAAAGCAGGAAGCAATTGGGTATCATCTTCTTTTATTGGCACCCCAAGATAATTAGCTAAACGAGTGGCATAAATTTCACCATAGAAATCTCCATCTAGGGCATTATTATGTAATCGACGTGCAACAATAGCCCCCAAGTTAAATTGTTTATCGTTCATTACCGCACTCTTAAGAATGCTTAAATCAGCAGCGCAAAGGTTGCTATGGTCATGTTTACCGTTAATGCATCTTCCTATGAAGAGAGCAAAATAATGTAAAGCAGGAAAATGAATGCTCCCTATAGTAGCTTGTGCTATGACTCTAGTTTCACCCCTAGTGATGGTAGCAAGGAACTCAATGCAATCAGATTTACGATGTTCAGTGTAAGTGCTCCATTGCGGAATTTTGCACACTTCATTAAATTCTTCAAGGTCCATGCGAAATGAGTTTTCATAGAGATTAGAAATAACAGCATGCGTATTGCGATGGACTGAATACTTAAATTTCCGCACAAAAGAATCAGTGAGATTGTAATATTGTAAGCACTTATCTGACATGAAGTCCATCAAGCCAGCATTGTGCATGTACATATCAAATTCTTCCTTGAAACCGGCTTGAGTCATGAAGTAATATGACGGCCATTCGCAAGGTTGCACTAGAGCTTCCCGTGGTGGCTCGAGGTCCGGCTCACATAAAGCGAGCCTTGGGGACTTCTTGCTCGAGGAACCACCTTGGAACATCTTCCTAAACATTTTCTCCCTCTAAAAATTTCTAAAATTTTAGTAACTCATAATAAAAGTGAACCAAACTCAATAAAATCGATAACAACTACTCCCACAAGTGTCTATAGGCCATATCATGCACCAAAACTAGTTTAAACCATATAAATTTGACATGCAATCTCAAGAACATGGTCACCAATAGTAGCTAAATGTGCAAATAATAAATCACTAGAACAAAAACAAATTGGACCATCGAAGGAGTCACATACCGATGAGCAATTCCCCCAAACAGTTTTGGAAATGGAGCTACGAGCAAGGAGATCGAAAATTGTAGCAAGAAGAGCAAGAACACGGGCTATGTAGCAAGTTTGATTTTTTTCTGGAGGAAGAGGATGAGCATGGGTGGCAGCAATAAGCGAGGGGGCCTATGTGGGCCCCATAAGCCTACATGGCACTCCCGGGGGGTGGGCGTGCCCTGTGAGCTTGTGGCTCACAGGTGCATCCCCCGAGGTGTGTTCAGTGCCACTATTTTTTATATATTGCAGAAAAAATCATATTCAATTTTTAGGGCATTCTGAGAACTTTTATTTTCTGGTCATTTTTATTGCACGAGTAATTCAGAAAATAGTATAATCATGGCATTTCTACTTTATTAATTCTAAATAACATAAAGTAAAAAGTGGGTACAGAAAGTTGTGTTTACTAAATTTATCGACCACATGCTCGTCAAAAGGAATCCATTAATAAGGTTGATCAAGTCTTATTAACAAACGTCTTCCGAATGACATGAAACCGGAGAATCTTCGTATAACACTAGGTTACCTCAATGGGGATATGCATATCCCCAACAATAAGAATTTCATATTTCTTTTTGACAGTAGGAATAGGGAATTCAAAACCTCCGATAGTGATTGTTGAATTTTTTCCAATAGAGTTGATACTATTCACTTGAGGTTGTTTCTTCGGAAAGTGCACCGTATGCTCATTACCATTGACATGAAAAGTGACATTGCCTTTGTTGCAATCAATAACAGCCCCTGCAGTATTCAAAAAGGGTCTACCAAGGATGATCGACATATTGTCGTGCTCGGGTATATCAAGAATAACAAAGTCCGTTAAGATAGTAACATTTGCAACTACGACAGGCACATCCTCACAAATACCGATGGGTATAGCAGTTGATTTATCAGCCATTTGCAAAGAGATTTCAGTGGGTGTCAACTTATTCAAATCAAGTCTTCGATACAAAGAGAAAGGCCTAACACTAACACCCGCTCCTAGATCACATAAAGCAGTTTTAACATAGTTTCTTTTAATGGAGCATGGTATAGTTGGTATTCCTGGGTCTCCTAGTTTCTTTGGTATTCCACCCTTAAATGAATAATTTGCAAGCATGGTGGAAATTTCAGCTTCCGGTATCTTTCTTTTATTTGTGACAATATCTTTCATGTACTTAGCATAAGGAGACATTTTCAGAATATCAGTCAAACGAAGGTGCAAAAAAAGATAGGTCTAAGCAATTCAACAAAGCGCTCAAATTCTTCTTCATCCTTATTCTTTGAAGCTTTAGGAGGAAAAGGCATGGGTTTCTGATACGTCTCCAGCGTATCTATAATTTTTGATTGTTCCATGCTATTATATTATCCATCTTGGATGTTTTATATGCATTTATATGCTATTTTATATTATTTTTGGGACTAACCTATTAACCTAGAGCCCAGTGCCAGTTTCTATTTTTTCCTTGTTTTTGAGTTTCGCAGAAAAGGAATATCAAACAGAGTCCAATTGGCCTGAAATTTTACGGAGAATATTTTTGGAAAATATGAATAATACTGGAACAAAAAGATATCGAAGAGGAGTCCCAAGGCCACCACAAGGGTGGAGGGCGCGCCCCCCGTCCTTGTCGTCGCCTCGTGGGCCCCCTTGACTTGTCCCCGACGCCAACACCTCTTATAAATCCCAAAAACGCCAGAACAAAACCTAGATCAGGAGTTTCGCCGTCGCAAGCCTCTGTAGCCATGAAAAATCAATCGGGACCCTGTTCCGGCACCCTGCCGGAGGGGGAAACCATCACCGGTGGCCATCTTCATCATCCCGACGCTCTCCATGATGAGGAGGGAGTAGTTCAACCTCGGGGCTGAGGGTATGTACCAGTAGCCATGTGTTTGATCTCTCTCTCTCTCTCTCGTGTTCTTGATTTGGCACGATCTTGATGTACCAAGAGCTTTGCTATTATAGTTGGATCTTATGATGTTTCTCCCCCTCTACCTTCTTGTAATGAATTGAGTTTTCCCTTTGAAGTTATCTTATCGGATTGAGTCTTTAAGGATTTGAGAACACTTGATGTATGTCTTGCATGTGTTTATCTATGGTGACAATGGGATATTCACGTGATCCACTTGATGTATGTTTTGGTGATCAACTTGCGGGTTCTGTGACCTTGTGAACTTATGCATAGGGGTTGGCACACGTTTTCGTCTTGACTCTCCGGTAGAAACTTTGGGGCACTCTTTGAAGCTCTTTGTGTTGGTTTGAATAGATGAATCTGAGGTTGTGTGATGCATATCGTATAATCAAACCCGCGGATACTTGTGGTGACATTGGAGTATCTAGGTGACATTAGGGTTTTGGTTGATGTGTGTCTTAAGGTGTTATTTTAGTACGAACTCTAGGGATGTTTGTAGGAGATATGCCCTAGAGGCAATAATAAATGTTATTATTTATCTCCGTGTTCATAATTAGGTTTATGTTCCATGCTATAACTGCTGTGGTTCCCGAGCCCGTATATCCATAAAGGCTCTGGGGAAAACCCATGTGCACGTGTGGAATAATAAACGGTAAAATGTATTCCTAGTCATGCCTCTAAGACTAGCTCAAGTGTTGCATGATGATTATGTTTTCCCAATCATAGGCATGTCTATGCCAGCAACTTTGAGGGCACAAATGTTAGAAGAACATTTGTGTTGAATCGACCCGATTGATGTTATGCTATGAGATACATTCGTCACAAGTTAATGGTTAATAACGCAGAGATGGTTAATGTTTGCATAATTCCTTAGACCATGAGAGTATCGAGTTTCTTCATGCTTGCTTCATGAACTTTGGGGTTTGTTAAACGTCATCCGTAATTGGGTGGCTATTACGGCGGCTTACGGGTTCATGGAAAAGTATGTCAAGTAACTTGATAGCTCAAGATTGGGATTTGCTCCTCCGGCGATGGAGAGATATCTCTGGGCCCTCTCGGTGTTACGGTATCCATCATCGTCTGGCCAGACACTTTGTGATTTGATCACGGGGATGCCGGAACACGGTAACGAGAAATGAGAACAATACCGGTAACGAGGTAACTAGCATAGTGGACAAGTTGTTGATCCACGGGAATGCCAACATGTCTCACCTTGGGTATTTGTAACATATCGCGAAGCAACAGGAATAGCACACGGCAACTGGAGGTTCACTCGAATATTCATTCGTGTGGGTATAGGGGTCAATATGGGTGTCCACGGCTCCGATGCTGATCATTGATCGGAAAGTGTTCCGGTCATGTCTATACTTCACCGAACCTATAGGGTCACACGCTTAAGGGTCATCTATCTGTTGAACGCTAGACAGGGAGTCTGAGAGAAAGTCACCGAAAATGTTTCGGAGACAACGGAAGAGTTCCGAGAGAGAGAACACCGAAAGAGTTTCGGTAAAACCGAAAAGTTGTTTCGGAATATATTATTTGGTCAAAAAGGGTTTCGGCACCGCCTGGAAATTTTCAGAGGATGCCAGAATTGGTCTGGGAACTTCTGGGAATTTTCGGAGAGAAAAACCAGAAATGTTCCGAAACTGCCGTAACCGCTGTTAATGCTTTCCGCTGATGAAAACCACCGCACCGAAAATGTTTCGGATCATGCCTAGAATAATTTTAGAGGGTGCCGGAAATGTTCTGGGACCTTCTGGAATTTTTCAGAAAAAGTTTCGCGGAAAACATCTTGTCTCAGCGCGAGGGGACAAGATCCCACGAATCGGGGGTTGCATGTTTGGTGGCTTTTTGTCTAGGGAGCATGCATGTTTCATGGAGACATGTTGGTGGCTTGTTGGGGGGGCCCCCCCCATGGGGAGACAAGGTGTGGGCCGGCCCAAGAGCTGCCATGGTGGTGTCCCCTTGGTGCCCCCCTTGTGTTACCATTATGCCCTTTCATGTGTGACATGAAGCTTGGGTATTTTGGTATTTCAACATCCCACCCCACCCCTTGCCTTGGCCTATAAAAGGAGGAGAAGGGGCTGCCATTCTCCCCATCCCTTGCTCTCATACACATGCCAAGATGTTATCTGGCTTCTCTCTCCCTCCCACGAAAAGAGTTTCGTAGAGCCGAAAGGCTGTCTGGGTTCCGGCAGGAACTAGTTCTGGACGGCGAAGCCCTGCCGGATAGGTGACACCGTATGTGTGCAACTCTGTAGAGAGGTCGTAGTTTCGATCTTAGTGCCCGAGGGGCTGTTCGAGAGTGCCTCCCGAAGGGCTGTCCAAGTGACGGTCCGAGTTCTGTGAGTCCTCCCAAAGGGCTGTCCGAGTGACCGTTCGGGTTTCGAAGGTCCTCCCGAAGGGCTGTCCGCGACATCGTCCGGTGGACTGTTCGACCGCCTCCCGGAGGGCTGTCCGAAGGGAAGACGAGGGTATACATCTTCGCGGTTGGGAGGTTGTAAATCCTAGCTGCGGGGATCTGCACCGCCGATCGTCATCGACTCTACTTCCGCTGCGCTACGAGTCGGTAACAAAAATGATCAAACCTTGTATGCAGTCTCCATAGTGGTCCTGGGCTGGTGCGTAGGGCGGAAAATTTTTGTTTTCTGCTGCGTTACCCTACAATGTTTGTGACACTTATAGGAATAGCCCAATAGATCGATCAGAAAGAATAACTTTGAGGTGGTTTTGTACCCTACAATAATCTCTTCGTTTGTTCTCCGCTATTAGTGACTTTGGAGTGACTCTTTGTTGCATGTTGAGGGATTGTTATATGATCTAATTATGTTATCATTGTTGAGAGAACTTGCACTAGTGAAAGTATGAACCCTAAGCCTTGTTTCCAAGCATTGCAATACCGTTTTTGCTCACTTTTATCACTTGTTACCTTGCTGTTTTTATATTTTCAGATTACAAAAACCCATATCTACCATCCATATTGCACTTGTATCACCATCTCTTCGCCAAACTAGTGCACCTATACAATTTACCATTGTATTGGGTGTGTTGGGGACACAAGAGACTTTTTGTTATTTGGTTGCAGGGTTGTTTGAGAGAGACCATCTTCATCCTACGCCTCCCACGGATTGATAAACCTTAGGTCATCCACTTGAGGAAAATTTGCTACTGTCCTACAAAACTCTGCGCTTGGAGGCCCAACACGAGTCTACAAGAAGAAGGTTGCGTAGTAGACATAAAGCTCTTTTCTGGCGCCGTTGCCGAGGAGGTGAGTGCTTGAAGGTATATCTTTAGATCTTGCAATCAAATCTTTTAGTTTCTTGTTTTATCACTTGTTTATTTTATAAAAGAAAACTACAAAAAAATGGAATTGAGGTTGCCTCATATGCTTCATCTTTTTAATGTCTTTCGTGAAAATGATGGAAAGGAAAATTGTGCTCAAGTGTTAGTAGAAGAAGTCTATAAAATGTTTGGCACTAAATTTTTGAATGATGAGCATGATTGCAATGTTGTTAGTATGAATTCCTTGAATATCCATGATGCTAATGATATGCAAAGCTACAAGCTTGGGGATGCTATGTTTGATGAAGATGATATTTTTAGTCCCCCAAGTTTCGATGAGAATATTTATTATGATGATAGCATGCCTCCTATTTATGATGATTATATTGATGAAAGTGGGTTTGGAAGAGTGTCAACTCTAGGCACTAATGATCCCACTATTTTGGAGGGTGTTGAATATTTTCACAATATTGATAAAAGTGGATTTGGAGAGGTCATGACTTTATTTAGTGATGAATCCACTATTTTGGAAGAGGTTCCAATTGATTATGAGAACAAAGTTGCTATCTATGCTGATTATTGTGAAGACATGTATGCTATAAAGAATAATGATAGCCATGAAACTAGTCATCATGATTTTAATTTTCAATTAGATTATGCCTCACATGATAGTTATTTTGTTGAGTTTGCTCCCACTACTATTCATGAGAATAAATTTGCTTATGTGGAGAGTAGAAAATTTTCTATGCTTGTAGATCATGAAAAGAATGCTTTATGTGATAGATATATTGTTGAATTCATTCATGATGCTACTGAAAATTATTATGAGAGAGGAACATGTGCTTCTACATATTGCAATAATATCAAGTTTCCTCTCTATATGTTGAAAATCTTGAAGTTATGCTTGTTTTGCCTTCCTATGCTAGTTGATTCTTGTTCCCATAAATTGTTTGCTCACAAAATCCCTATGCATAGGAAGTGGGTTAGACTTAAATGTGCTAGTTATATGCTTCATGATGCTCCCGTTATGTTTCAATTCTTACCTTTTATGTGAGCATCATTGAAATCATCATGCCTAGCTAAAAAGGCATTAAAGAAAAGCGCTTGTTGGGAGACAACCCAATATTTACCCCTACTGTTTTTGTGTATTCACATGATTAAGCTACTGTATTAATCATGTTTTATAGCTTTTGTTTGAATAAAGTGTCACGTAAAGCCTTTGGGATAGTGTGGTTGATAGTTGACTTGATTCTGTGCAAAAACAGAAACTTTTGCGTCCAGTACAGAAATTCGTATCTTTTACTGGAACGTGGAAAACTTCTGAAATTTTTACAGTTGATTGGTATACAAATTTTCTACGTTGTCCTAATTTTTTAGAGTTTTTGGAGTAACATAAGTATGAGTTTAATTCTGATCTTCACAGACTGTTATGTTTTTGACAGATTCTGTTTTCGATGCATAGTTTGCTTGTTTCCTAGTTTCTATGGCTTATATTGCTCAGTATAAATTGTAGAAATGATAGGGTACAGTAGGTATCAGGTGATAAATTTTTTTAATCTTGTCTTGACAGTACCAAAGTGAATGATTTGTTTTATCATACTAACCCATCTCATGAAGTTCCGTTAAGTTTTGTGTGATTGAAGTTTTCAAGTTTTGGGTGAGATATCGATATGAGGAGAATAAGGAGTGGCAAGACACTAAGCTTGGGGATTCCCAAGGCACCCCAAGGTAATATTCAAGGAAGATTAAAGCAACTAAGCTTGGGGATGCCCCGGAAGGCATCCCCTCTTTCGTCTTCAACATTATCGGTAACCTCACTTGGAGCTATATTTTTATTCGTCACATGATATGTGTTTTGCTTGGAGCGTAATTTTATTTTATTAGTATTTTCTTGCTGTTATTTATATTAATGTTTTTCATCTTTTATTTCAATAAAAGTGTCAAGTATAGCCTTCACCATGCTTATTTTGCAAGTCTATATGTTGCTGTTTTGAAAACAGAAAGTTTTCTATTGTTGTCTGAATTCTTCTGGAAAGTCAGAACATGATAAAATCTTGAAATTTTTACACGTTCAGAAATAACAATTTTTATACAGTGTGGTAAGTTTTCAGAATTTTTGGAGTTATAGAAGTATGAGTACAATTGCACTCTTTACAGACTGTCCTGTTTTGACAGATTGCTGTTATGTTTGCATTGTTTGCATATGTTTGCTTGTTTAATGATTCTATTTGAGGATAGGAGTATTAAATATGCAGAGGCATTTAGTATGCAATGTCAAATAATAATTTTAGTGATTTGCTACAGTAGAGAATGATAAGGTTTTGTATTTGATTTATACTAACTTTTCTCACAAGTTCTTGTTGAGTTTTGTGTGCATGAAGTTTTTAAGATTTAGGGAAACCATGGTATAAAAGGAATTAAGGAGACACAAAAGCTCAAGCTTGGGGATGCCCAAGGCATCCCTAGTTAATATTTCAAGAAGTCTCAAGCATCTAAGCTTGGGGATGCCCCGGTTGGCATCCCACCTTTCTTCATCAACAATGATCGGTTAGTATCGGTTGAGCCTAAGTTTTTACTTCTTCACATGATGTGTGCTATTTTTAGAAAGTCATTTTATTTTGTTTTGCTTGCTGTTTGAATAGTATCCCAAGATCTGAAATTCTTAAATGTTAGAGATTCTTCACATAGTTACATAATTATTCGACTACTCATTGATGTTCACGCATATCTTTTGGAGTAGTTTGTCATTTGCTCTAGTGCTTCACTTATATCTTTTTAGAGCACGGCGGTGGTTTTATTTTGAAGAAATTGATGAACTCTCATTCTTCACTTATATTATTTTGAGAGTCTCTAAACAGCATGGTAATTTGCTTTGGTTATGAATTTAGTCCTATTATGATGGGCATCCAAGAGGGATATAATAAAAACTTTCATATTAAGTGCATTGAATACTATGAGAAGTTTGATTCCTTATGATTGTTTTGAGATATAAAGATGGTGATATTAGAGTCATGCTAGTGAGTAATTGTGGATTGTAGAAATACTTGTGTTAAAGTTTGCAATTCCCGAAGCATGCACGTATGGTGAACCGTTATGTGATGAAGTCGGAGCATGATTTATTTATTGATTGTCTTCCTTATGAGTGGCGGTCGAGGACGAGCGATGGTCTTTTACTACCAATCTATCCCCCTAGGAGCATGCGTGTAGTACTTTGTTTTGATAGCTAATAGACTTTTGCAATAAGTATGTGAGTTCTTTATGACTAATGTTGAGTCCATGGATTATACGCACTCTCACCCTTCCACCATTGCTAGCCTCTCTAGTACCGCGCAACTTTCGCCGGTGCATTACACCCACCATATACCTTCCTCAAAACAGCCACCATACCTACCTATTATGGCATTTCCATAGCCATTCCGAGATATATTGCCATGCAACTTCCACCGTTCCATTTATTATGACACGCTTCATCATTGTCATATTGCTTTGCATGATCATGTAGTTGACATCGTATTTGTGGCAAAGCCACCGTTCATAATTCTTTCATACATGTCACTCTTGATTCATTGCACATCCCGGTACACCGCCGGAGGCATTCATATAGAGTCATATTTTGTTCTAAGAATCGAGTTGTAATTCTTGAGTTGTAAGTAAATAAAAGTGTGATGATCTTCATTATTAGAGCATTGTCCCATGTGAGGAAAGGATGATGGAGACTATGATTCCCCCACAAGTCGGGATGAGACTCCGGATGAAAAAAAAGAGGCAAAAAAAAAGAGAAGGCCCAAAAAAAGAGAGAGAAAAGAGAGAAGAGGCAATGTTACTATCCTTTTACCACACTTGTGCTTCAAAGTAGCACCATGATCTTCATGATAGAGAGTCTCCTATGTTGTCACTTTCATATACTAGTGGGAAATTTTCATTATAGAACTTGGCTTGTATATTCCAATGATGGGCTTCCTCAAAATTGCCCTAGGTCTTCATGAGCAAGCAAGTTGGATGCACACCCACTTAGTTTTCTTTTGAGCTTTCATACACTTATAGCTCTAGTGCATCCGTTGCATGGCAATCCCTACTCACTCACATTGATATCTATTGATGGGCATCTCCATAGCCTGTTGATACGCCTAGTTGATGTGAGACTATCTCCTTCTTTTTGTCTTCTCCACAACCACCATATTCTATTCCACCTATAGTGCTATGTCCATGGCTCCCGCTCATGTATTGCGTGAAAGTTGAAAAGGTTTGAGAACATCAAAAGTATGAAACAATTGCTTGGCTTTTCATCGGGGTTGTGCATGATTTGAATATTTTGTGTGATGAAGATGGAGCATAGCCAGACTATATGATTTTGTAGGGATAACTTTCTTTGGCCATGTTATTTTGAGAAGACATGATTGCCTTATTAGTATGCTTGAAGTATTATTGTTTTTATGTCAATATTAAACTTTTGTTTTGAATCTTATGGATCTGAATATTCTTGCCACAATAGAGAAGACTACATTGATAAATATGCTAGGTAGCATTCCACATCAAAAATTCTGTTTTTATCATTTACCTACACGAGGACGAGCAGGAATTAAGCTTGGGGATGCTTGATACGTCTCCAACGTATCTATAATTTTTGATTGTTCCATGCTATTATATTATCCATCTTGGATGTTTTATATGCATTTATATGCTATTTTATATTATTTTTGGGACAAACCTATTAACCTAGAGCCAAGTGCCAGTTTATGTTTTTCCTTGTTTTTGAGTTTCGCAGAAAAGGAATATCAAACGGAGTCCAATTGGCCTGAAATTTTACGGAGAATATTTTTGGAAAATATGAATAATACTGGAACGAAAAGATATCGGAGAGGAGTCCCGAGGCCACCACAAGGGTGGAGGGCGTGCCCCCCGTCCTTGTCGTCGCCTCGTGGGCCCCCTTGACTTGTCCCCGACGCCAACACCTCTTATAAATCCCAAAAACCCCAGAACAAAACCTAGATCGGGAGTTCCGCCGTCGCAAGCCTCTGTAGCCATGAAAAATCAATCGGGACCCTGTTCCGGCACCCTGCCGGAGGGGGAAACCATCACCGGTGGCCATCTTCATCATCCCGGCGCTCTCCATGATGAGGAGGGAGTAGTTCAACCTCGGGGCTGAGGGTATGTACAAGTAGCTATGTGTTTGATCTCTCTCTCTCGTGTTCTTGATTTGGCACGATCTTGATGTACCGCGAGCTTTGCTATTATAGTTGGATCTTATGATGTTTCTCCCCCTCTACCTTCTTGTAATGAATTGAGTTTTCCCTTTGAAGTTATCTTATCGGATTGAGTCTTTAAGGATTTGAGAACACTTGATGTATGTCTTGCATGTGTTTATCTGTGGTGACAATGGGATATTCACGTGATCCACCTGATGTATGTTTTGGTGATCAACTTGCGGGTTCTGTGACCTGGTGAACTTATGCATAGGGGTTGGCACACGTTTTCGTCTTGACTCTCCGGTAGAAACTTTGGGGCACTCTTTGAAGTTCTTTGTGTTGGTTTGAATAGATGAATCTGAGATTGTGTGATGCATATCGTATAATCAAACCCGCGGATACTTGTGGTGACATTGGAGTATCTAGGTGACATTAGGGTTTTGGTTGATGTGTGTCTTAAGGTGTTATTTTAGTACAAACTTTAGGGCTGTTTGTGACACTTATAGGAATAGCCCAATAGATCGATCAGAAAGAATAACTTTGAGGTGGTTTCGTACCCTACAATAATCTCTTCGTTTGTTCTCCGCTATTAGTGACTTTGGAGTGACTCTTTGTTGCATGTTAAGGGATTGTTATATGATCTAATTATGTTATCATTGTGGAGAGAACTTGCACTAGTGAAAGTATGAACCCTAAGCCTTGTTTCCAAGCATTGCAATACCGTTTTTGCTCACTTTTATCACTTGTTACCTTGCTGTTTTTATATTTTCAGATTACAAAAACCCATATCTACCATTCATATTGCACTTGTATCACCATCTCTTCGCCAAACTAGTGCACCTATACAATTTACCATTGTATTGGGTGTGTTGGGGACACAAGAGACTCTTTGTTATTTGGTTGTAGGGTTGTTTGAGAGAGACCATCTTCATCATACGCCTCCCACTGATTGATAAACCTTAGGTCATCCACTTGAGGGAAATTTGCTACTGTCCTACAAAACTCTGCGCTTGGAGGCCCAACACGAGTCTACAAGAAGAAGGTTGCGTAGTAGACATCAGTTTCTGAACCCATGGTTCTCTTTCTTTACCATGTTTCCTAGCAATGAAGTCTCTCTTATCATATCTTTTATTCTTAGGTTGTGGGTTATCAAGATCAATAGCAGATTCTATTTCCACATCATTATCATTATTAGGTTGAGTATCAACATGAACATCATCATCATCATCATTATTACTAGGTTCATGTTCATCACCAGATTGTGTTTCAGCATCAGAAATAGAAATATCATTTGGATTCTTAGGTGTGTCTACAGTAGGTTCACTAGAGGCATGCAAAGTCCTACCGTCTTTCTTTTTCTTTTTAGAAGGACTAGGTGCATCGGTATTAATTCTTTGAGAGTCTTGTTCCATTCTCTTAGGGTGCCCTTCAGGATACAAGGGTTCCTGAGTCATTTTACCACCCCTGGTCATAACTCTAACAACATGATCATTCATCATATTGTTCATCTCATTAAGCAAATCATTTTGTGACTTGATGACCTGTTCTACTTGGGTTTTTATCATGAATGCATGTTTACTAACACCCTTGACATCATTAACAGTTCTAAACATAAAGTCACTCAAACGTTCAATCATATAAGCATTTCGTTTCAATTGTCTGCTAACATATGCATTAAAGTTTTCTTATTTAACAATAAAGTTATCCTATTCACCTAAGCATTGACTAGCAGATTTAGTATAAGGAATATCACCTTCATCAAATCTATAGAGAGAATTTACCTCTACTACCTGTGTCGGGGTATCAAGACCATGTATTTCTTCAATAGGTGGTAAAATTCTTGACATCTTCAGCTTTAATACCTTTTTCTTTCATAGATTTCTTTGCCTCATGCATATCTTTAGGACTGAGAAATAGAATGCCTCTCTTCTTTGAAGTTGGCTTGGGCGGTGGTTCAGGAAGAGTCCAATCATTATCATTCCTCAATATATTATTCAATAGTTCATTCCCTAAAAACGCAACCAGCACAACTATCTAGGTAGTCCATTATAAAAGACTAGCACATATTCTCGTGCGTTGCAACGAGAGAGATATTTCTTCCGAGAAGCAACGGGAAAGATAATTGACGTGTCATCCAAAAAAGGGTCTCCACAATGGTAGGCGTGGGAGCAAGGAGTTATGGTCTTCTCGCTGGACATGTTTGACATGAGAAATCTTAATAGTGGTGGGGTTGGTCGGCGTGGTGGCGAGAACCCAACTCATACCTTTTTTCCTCCGGTCCGCCTCCATCTTGGGGTTGTGCCCGCCTCCTCATTTGGTGGATGTGCGGCGACCTTCGGGACACGGGTTGCTTCGGCCACTCTATCTTACGACGGCGTAACCGGGGGACTATTAATTGCAACGCATAAATCTCGTTTCATTAGCATAGACAGGCATGGATGTCCCCTCTTTTTGAGGGTTTATTCTCTTTGATTATTTTAGTACTCAAGTGCCCATAATTTTGCTCTAATTAAAGCCAAACAATATATTCTCTTTTATTGACACGTGCCCACAATTTCTTTCATTTATAGTCAACCAACATAGAACGAACGTGCACTGCTAACCGATGGCCAGCGCAAATATTTAAGAAAATACTTAGCGTCAGATTACAAATATTTTTTGATTTTTTTGAAAATACAAAAAAATATGAATTGGGGAATATTCTTGGAAACATGAACAATTTTTTAAATCTCGAACAATTTTCAAAAAATGCAAACAATTGTTTTTTGAAAATTCCAATATTTTTGGAAAAACACGAACAAAATTAGAAACATTAATAGTTTTTGAAATTCACAAACAATATTTTGAAAACATGTAAATTTTATAAAAACACAAATATTTTTGAATTTTTTATTTTTTAAAGGGGAACATTCAAAACAATTTTAGAAAATGTTTTCTTAGACACAAATATTATTTTGGATTTGTGAACATTTCAATAAATCAATAAAATATTAAAATATGGAACATTTTATTAAATTTAATTTTTATTAAAAAATATCGAAGAATTTTTGTAAAACACAAACATTTTTTAAAAAATGTGAACATTTTTTGATTGTTGAGAAATTTTCAAAACAGGAATTTTTTAAAAGTTTCGAACATTTTTCAAAATAGGAACACATTTTTTGAAATCTGACATTTTTTGAATATTTGAACAAAAAATTAAATTCTCAATATTTTTATAAATTTTTACTTCACAGAAAAATAAAAATAAAGAAGGAAAAAAATGAAAAAGAAATATAAAAGAGAAAGAAAAAGGAACAGATAAAGAAAAATAGAAATAGAATAACAAAAAATGGGAAACAGGCCGGCCCAGTCTTAGCCGCCCTATGGGAAGGTTCAACTATTTATCGCTCCGGGCGACAAATAAGGTCTTCCCAACTGTGTGGGCAATAATAAGTGGGCTGGCTTCGTTGGGCCGGAGCACGAGCGGCCCAGTTACGAAATTCTGGACAAATGTTTTTTATTTTCTCGCGGATAGAGGCACGAAAATTTAGTACCACCTCGGATAGAAAAAAAAACCTTTTCGACGATGAACGGATGAAAAAGTTGGAGAAATGCACCTTGCTTTATTAGTAATAAAAGTAGGTATAGATATCAAGTATTCATTTTTCTTGAGAGGATGATTAGGCAGAGCATTAAGTAATTGGAGAAGCCTCCCCCAAGCTTGAGGGAGATTCTCTTCTTTAATTTGCACAAAGTTAAATATTTCGTGTAAAGCAGCTTGTTTCTTATGAGTAGGAACATATTTTTCAGAGAAGTAATATATCATATCCTGGGGACTACGCACACAACCAGGAGAAAGAGAATTAAACCATATCTTAGGATCACTCTTTAATGAGAAAAGAAACAACTTAAGAATATAGGAGTAGCGAATTTTTTCCTCATGAGCAAATAGGATGGCTATATCATTCAGCTTAGTAAGATGTGCCATAATAGTTTCAGATTCACAACCATGAAAATGATCAGATTCAACCAAAGTAATCAACTCAGGGTCGACAGAGAATTCATAGTCCTTATCAATAATAAAGATGGGAGACGTAGCAAACTCAGGATCATATTTCATTCTAGCATTCAGAGATTTTTCTTTTAACTTGCATAGTAATTTCTTAAGATCATCCCTATCATTACAAGCAAGAAATTCCCTAGCTATCTCTTCATCCATAGCATAACCCTCAGGTATCTCAGGCAATTCATATCTAGAAGAACTAGATCTAATAGGTGTTTCATAATTTTCAGTCTCAATAATTTCATCAGTTTCAGTAATCTCATCGGTTTCGGCATTCTCAATTTCTTTAGCTTTAGCAAGTTGTTCATCAAGAAATTCACCTAGTGGCACAATATTATCAAGCAAAGTACTAGCATCATCATAAGCATCATTCATAGCAGAAGTAGCATCATCAATTACTTGCGACATATCAGAATTAATAGCAGGTGGTGGTGTTGTAAGCTTACTCAAAACAGAAGGTGAATCAAGTGCAGAGCTAGATAACAGTTCCTTACCTCCCCTCGTCTTAGAGGGAACGATCTTGGTTATATCATCCTTAAGATTCTTCATAGTAATCAACAGATATAAATCCCAAGTGACTTAGCAAATAGAGCTATGCTCCCCGGCAACGGCGCCAGAAAAAGGTCTTGATAACCCACAAGTATAGGTGATCGCAATAGTTTTCGAGGGTAGAGTATTCAACCCAAATTTATTGATTTGACACAAGGGGAGCCAAAGAATATTCACAAGTATTAGCAGTTGAATTGTCAATTCAATCACACCTGGAAGACTTAATATCTGCAGCAAGGTGATCAGTAGCAAAGTAGTATGATAGTTTGATAGTAACGGTAATAGTAGCAATAGAAACAGTAGCAATTTTGTAGTGATCGTAACAGCAGCAATAGCGAAAGTAACTTAGCAATGATCAATATATGAAAATCGTAGGCATTGGATGAGTGATGGATAATTGCGTTGGATGATATTCATCATGTAGCAGTTATAACCTAGAGCGACACAGAACTAGCTCCAATTCATCAATATAATGTAGGCATGTATTCCATATATAGCCATACGTGCTTATGGAAAAGAATTTGCATCACATCTTTTCTCCTACCCTCCCGTGGCAGCGGGGTCCATAAGAAAACTAAGGGATATTAAGTACTCCTTTTAATAGAGAACCAGAACAAAGCATTAGCACTTAGTGATTACATGAACTCCTCAAACAACGGTAATCACCGATGAAGAAAAGGAGGTGGCAGTGGCTCCGTATCATAAAATGCGATGAATCCTTCTCTTCAATTTTTTTCTTGGCGAATAGTTATATATGGAGTTGGAGTTAGGGTTGACGGTGGTCCAGGGGGCCCTTAAGCTCATAGGCCGCGCACTGGGGGTGGGCGCGCCCCTAAGCTTGTGGCTCTTGGGTGGCCCCCCTCTAGTATATTTTTCCGTCAGTATTTTTTATATATTCCATACAAATTCTCCATAAATTTTTAGGTCAATCCGAGAACTTTGAGTTTTGCACAAAAACAACACCATGGCAATTCTGCTGAAAACAACATCAGTCCAGGTTAGTTTCATTCAAATCATGCAAATTAGAGTCCAAAACCGGAGCAAAAGTGTTTGGAAAAGTAGATACGATGGAGACGTATCACATACTAAAAGATTTAATTAATCTAGTATTTTCAGCTGGATTAGTGTACTGGAGGGAGAATACAACATAATTATATGCCTGCTCTTTATCGTTGTCCACAAAATAGCAGAAAAATAATTATATTCAATATTTAAATGTTTGAAGACAAATGATAGTACGCTGAATTTGGTTTATCTATAGTCTACCTAGACATGAACATGTGAGCTACGTGTATAATTAACATCAAAAGATGGCATTATGCTCCTAAAATTAAATTAGTGGATGATGATTGACTGCTCCTAATATACTGTCAAGAGATGACCAGAATAGTATATTGACATACAATTAAGTGTATCTACTCAAAAGTATCAAGGAACAATGAGTGATAGACCAAGCAATGAGCGACATAAAAAGATGTCTACACAATACAAAGTTAGAAGCAGGGTGTCATTATCTAGAAAGTAGGATTCTACTGTCTTCGAGACCAAGATAGAATGAATGGTGCCACACTTTCTAAATGGAAGCAAGTTGAAGAATAAAAAGGAGCGAAAGATTCAGATCATTAATGCATGGCCCTACCTAGAGCTCAATAACAATAACAACATCACTATCTATCACTCACCAGGTTTGATTAATTAGCAGCATTGGTCGAAGATGATTAATTGATTGCGCATGTGCGGGTACAAGCACCGACGAGAAAATGTGAAACTCCACAGGAGACGGACAGCAAAAACGAACACCTCCGTTGGCTGATGCCTTTAATTTCCATTCCGCACACGGACACTGCTTTTATACCAGCAAGGTTGAATCCAGCTGCACAAGGAGGCCAAAACTGAAACTTTTTCCCTGCTTCTTTTTCACAACAAGGCACTAGCACACAACGACTTGCATTAACATTTACTTGGATGTATATGATACTAAGCTATGTTCAATAGCATTGTTAGTTAGTCCGGGTAGAGGGAACAAACATTGATTGATCGCATATCTACCTGATTATGGGAGGAGTCTTGTATGGCTAGAATCAGATGCTAGATTAGTGTTTGGGTTGATGAATCCCACCCAGCTGCTAATGTTAAATATGCAGCTAGACACTAGCTAGAATCAATCATTTTAACTTTGCATACTAAATGATTTAATTAGTCTTCTACAACCTTCGTCTGTAATTGACTGTCGCTGAAATGAGTGTATCTAGACGGATTTTCCGGATGGAGGGGGTACTTATTAGGATGGTAGAAGACAACGTGAGTACATGGCTGCTCTTTATACTTATTCATACTCATTTACAGTGGCATAGAAAGCAAAAACTTTATTCTATAGTTTGAACATAGATGCCCACAAATATGTATTAAATGGACAGAGGTCTCCAACAACAACAACAACAACAACAACAACAACAACAACAACAAAGCCTTTAGTCCAAACAAGTTGGGGTAGGCTAGACCTGAAACCCATAAGATCTCGCAATCAACTCATGGTTCTGGTACATGGATAACTAGTTTCCACGCACCCCTGTCCATGGCTAGTTCTTTGGTGATATTCTAGTCCTTCAAATAAACTTGTTTTGCACATTCAAATGTTGATTTGACACATTGTATTCAGCAACTCAAGATTCGCGGTCATATAAACTACCTGAGAGAAGTTGCTTGCTTGCATCATTACTAGTATTACTAGATGATACCCCACATGTTGTTGCGCGAATGTTTTGCAGTATATTTCAATGATATCTGATTGTATGAAACATGCATATTCAGACTAATAATACGAAAACTATAATTGAAATACATATAATTTATTGCCTTTCATTATTATAGTTGTGAAGTATTTAATAAATATAAATACGTATAATTAATATGGAAAAGGCATATAATTTTCTATTTCTTTTATTTTAGTTTTTTCCAAAAAATACCACAAATTAAAAAAAAAACACATTTTAAAGCAGGTAGAACTTTAATAAAAATTATCATATTTATTGAGAAATTATTCTAAAATTTAAAATATGTGTACAGATTTTGTATAAAATGTTCACAAAAGTTTTTATAAAATATTCGCCTTTTCAAAAAAGTTATTAACAAATTTAAAAAACATTCACATTCTAAAAACGCTCATTTTTTAAAATATTCATGTTTTTAAGACCATAATTAAAAAGCCTAAAAACCAGAAAAGACAAAAAGAATTAAAGAACGTAAAAAATCTAGGAAAACAATAAAATTGTAGCAACGCTCGCGCTAACATCTTGCACTATAATGCACGGGCCCAATCATGGTGGCATGTGTGAGTTACCCTCCTATCAGACGCAAAAGAGCGTAGCATTAAGTAGGAGGTCCCATTGTTTGACACTAAAGGTGTCAGGAGGTCCCAAACGGCCAGCCTCCGATGTCGTTGCTGCCTGAAATTACTAGATACCCTGTACACTGTTGCGTGAATGTTTTGTAGTATATTTCAATGATATTTAATTGTCTGAAACATGCATATTTAGAGTAACTAGTAAAAGTGTATGTCCAATACACGTTGATATTAGGCATTATATTAATTACACGTAAATATTAGATAGGATATTATTTGCGCATTAATTATGCGATTAGCACTGAAATTGATATTTTCTATGATATTAATTGCACACTAAACGTGTTGAGCGCTCATCATTGGAGCAATCTTGGTCGTTGGATTAACCTGGTTTGATGGTCGAGATTAGTTGGATCTGCTACTTTGAGTCTTTCTATATGGAAACTAAAACTGAAACTGAGAATATGGAAACTAAAACCTGGAATACTTATAATTGGCGTTTCCTCCCCTATCCTTGGCAGATTGGGCAAACTCTCATCTCCATACTTCGTCAGTGAAACCGCGGATTCGTGTGCGCTTTGCCCGCCCCTCCGGCGTCCAGTGGTGGGGAGGAGAATCCCGGTGCCCTCCTCCAATTAATAGTTTAAGTTAGGTTTTTTTAGCCCTCACAGGTGCAGCGCTCGACCCTCCTCGAGGTTTAGCATTTTTGGATTTTTATGTTACAGTTTGTCTTCCGGGATTCTACCCTCCTCAATAGTCCGTCTGGACGTATTCGACAGAGCTCCGACGTAGATTGAGATTAGGGTTTCTCGTCGTCCGGCGAGATTTGATGTCTGGTGTTTCAGATCTATTCAAGGGTTTAACGGTGACGACTGCTACTCTAGGGCGTTGGTCCTTAGGGCACGTGCACAGAGACTTACCGTCTGTCATCAATAAAGTTAAGCCGGCTCTGGTAGTGGAGCGGCAACAGAGGCCTTCGGCAGCTCGTTCTACCGGCGATAGTTGTCGTTTGTGACCTCGAGATCTCGATGTAATTTTTATTATGTTTGAGGTGCTCTGTACTTCTAGTGAACTTTTATATCTAAATATTTTACGAAAAAACTAGAGGTGTGTCTTCTCTATACATGATTGCATATTGATGAGCTTTTTCCATGTATAATACAAAGTTAGATGGCCTGCTTGTATGCTGAGAGAAATAAGTTAGTTAGGGCTAACTATTTAAATGTAGAAGATTAAATTAGTTGAGCTTGGTTTACATTATGTGCGGCATTTTCACTCTTGGGATACGTGGAAGTGTGTAAAAAGTGAGTAGTGGCAGTGAATGGGATGCAATTCCAATGGTGTCAAATACTCGCTAAATCGCAACAATCCTATATGGCCTGGCCTAGGTTGGCATTCAGTTTTTGTAGAACCAGCTTGGCATTAGTTACTGACAGATCTCGAGCGGTTTCACTAAGTTTTGTTTCCGGTTTAGTCTGGTTTTCAGCTGTTTTAATATTTTCCACTTTATATGTCATTTCATTTTCATTTTTTCATATTCATTTTTTATTCATGTCTAGGATTTTTTTGTTCTTTTCCAAATTTCATATGGGTTTTGTTTTTTTTTTTCCGGTTTTCTTGCTTTTAAAAATCATTTTATTGCACAATTGAAAGTTTATCAATAAACATTGAATATTTTTTAAATATACAATTATCATTTTATAATATATGGTGAACATTTTAATATATAGTGAATATTTTATAATGTGCACTAAACATTTTAAATGCATACAAAATATATTTTTAGTATTTCAAGAATATATATATATATATTTATTTATTTTGGTAAGTCCTTAAATATTCAAATCCTAAAAAATGATCCAACGGTTTGTTCTCCAAAGGAAAATCGAAAGGCTGCCAAGGTGGTGTGCTAGTTGAAAAGTAATAAAGGCTGCCATTCAGTGTTTTTAGAACCAAGTTGCCATTCAGTTACTAACCGCTCACGAGCAGTTCCACTGAGTTTTCTTTGCAATTTTGCTTGGGTTTTTACTTTTAGTCTAGTTTTCAGCTGTTTTTTTACTTTTAAATTGATATTTCATTTCATTCTTATTTTATCATATTCAGTTTTTATTCTCGTTTAGATTTTTTTTGTTTCCCGATTTAATCTAGGAACTTTTTTTGCAGTTTTTACTTTAATAATATTATTTTACAATAAAATTTTATCACTAAATGATGATTCTTTAATGTGACATTAATTTTTTGTAATATTTGGTGAACCTTTTAACATATAGTTAATATTTAATAATGTACACTGAATAGTTTAAACGCATATTGAGCCTCTTTTTTAGTATTTCAAGAATATTTATATAAAACCTATTTTTTAAACGCATATTGAAAATCAATTACAGTTTTCAAGGAAAAGTAGAATACAAGAAATCGCTCAAGGGAGTGCACTAATGGAAAAGTGAGAAGGTTAGCATTCTGGTTTTTTTTCTAAACCAGGTTGGCATTCAGTTACTGACCGCTCCCGAGCAGTTTCACTTATTTTTTTGCAGTGTTGTTTGGGTTTTTCCGTTTAGTCTGGTTTCAGGTGTTTTATTTTTTTACTTTACAATTTATATTTCTTTTCATTTCTATTTTTACATACATTTTTTATTCCTGTTTGTTTGTCTTTCCCATTTCATCTGGGTTTTGGTGTTTCTTTCGGTTTTCTTGCCTTTGTACTTTCTTGTTTTTTAAACAATTTTATTGCAAAATATTTTTATCAATATAAGGTGAATATTTTTTAACTATATAACATATAATTAATTTTGAATATTTATAATAAAAATTGAATATTATCAAATGCACACTGAATATATTTTAAAATTTTCAAAAATAATTATTTAACATATAATTTAGTTTTAATTGGTTTAAAAATATTTAAAATCTCAAATATGCATATTTAGTTTTTAAAGGAAATTCGACTGAAAATAGATGTAGATAAAATGAATAAAAGAAAATCGCACAATGGAGGGGGAGACTAGTATAGGATCTGCCCTTAGATGAGACCAATGTTTGATGTACAATCTCAAAAAGTTTCAGCTTCTAATTCAAAGTACACTTAGAGAACCAAAAAATACAAAATGGGATGTGAATAGTATCAAATACTATCACCCAAAGCTAACACTATTCATAGTCGAATTTGTCCATTTTTAATCTCTAACTATATATAGAATTTTGAGCAGAATTTTTCGGGTTGTACTCATACCGCGCAGATTTGTTGTAAATATTTTCCAGAGTTTTTTGGATTGTCTAAATGTAAAATTTTATGGTTGATCATACAATCTCACCTAAAGGCCGGATCCTATACTAGTCTTCCTCCTCAATGGATTGCACCATGCATTGCCGGAGTGGCGGGCAAATATGATTGGACCTGCGCGTAGCCTTTATTACTTGAGGTCTTTCCTATTTGACGCTTCAAAATACTCTATTTTTCGTAGTGTTTGGGTTGGTTCAAACCCTCTAGAAGGTTCCAGACGTGTTTATTATTGGTTATGGGAACTTTCTAGAAAGTAATTTCATTTTTGTTTTTTGTTAAACTTATTCACAAATTCAAATAGTATTCTTCTTTTTTGAAAATGTTCCTCTTTTTTAGTATTCTAAAAATACAAAAAATATAATAAAGTTTTAAAAATATTCACAAATGTGAGGAAATGTTGGAAATTTTTAAAGATGTTCCCAAATTTTAAAAAGGTCAAAATTTTAAAAAGGTCTAGATTTTTAGAAAAAATGTTGACAGGGTTTTAATCAAATATTCATATTTTTCAAAAAATTATAATAATTTTTAAAAACTTTCACCCTTTTTTAAAAAATTCTTGTTTTTCAAAACTAAAATAAAAAATGATTAAAACCCAGAGAAAACCAAAAGAAATAGTGAACTGTCTAAAACCTAGGAAGAAATGTAGGAACACTCGCTACAGCTGCTGACATTAAAATGCGCTAGGCCAATTATGGTGGCCTATGTGGGTCATCCTTCTATTTGACGCAATAGGTATACCGTCAAATAGGCGGTCCGTTATTTGACACTAAAGTGGTCAAATAGGAGGTCTCAAACAACCGACCACCCATGACTAAAAATACTAGTATTACTATATGATAGGTCGCACATTGTTGCGGGGATGTTTTCTAGTATATTTCAATGATATTTGATTGTATGAAACATGAATATTTAGAGTTATAATGTTTAAAATAAAATAAATAAATATATAATTTATTTTGTTTGATGACTGTAGTTTTTATTTTTTTGAGAATAAAAAATATATTTTTTACAACTACACTCATCAAACACAATAAATGATATTGTGTTTGATGACTGTAATTGTAAAGTATTTATTAAATATAAATTTCATAATAGAATGAAAATTCCCATGCATATTTGCATGTTTAGGTGAGTCTTCTCCTATACAGGATTGCATATTTGGCATGTATAATGCATAGTAAGATGACATGCTTCCGTGAGAGAAATAGTTGATTAAGGCTAGCTATTTAAATATATAATATTACATTAGTTGTGGTTCTATGATATTACGTGCGGCAATTGCAGTCCCAGGGATACCTGGAAGTGTGTGCACAAAGTGATTAGTCGTAGCAGTGAATGTCGTGCAATTCCTATCATCTCAAATAGTTGTCAAATTATGGGCTGGCCCAGGTTGGCATTCTGTTACTGACCGCACCCAAGCGGTTTCACTAAGTTTTCTTTATGGTTGTGTTTGGGTGTTTCCTTTTAGTCTAATTTCATCTTTTTTATGTTAATATTTTCTAAATATTTAATTCCTAGAATAAATCCAACCGTTAGCTTTCCAAAGGAAATTCGACTGAAAAAATAAATAAAAGAGAATCACTCAAGGGAGTGCACCACACATTGTGAGAGTGGGCTGGCTCACTACGCTTGGACCTGTGGGTAGCATTTACTATTTGACGCCACTGTTTGAGACCTTTCCTTATCTGACACTTCAAATAAGACTCCGTCTTTCATAGTTTTTGGGATGGTTCAAACCTTCTAGAAGGTTCCAAACCAGTTTATTATCGGTTTTAGAAACCTTCTAGAAGTAAATTTTTACTTTTTTGTATTTCTCTTTTTATATGCTAATTTTAGAGTTTTTTCATTCGAAAGTGTTCACAATTTTGTAAAATTCATGTTTTTTAAAAGTATTCAAGTTTTCAAAATTGTTCGGAACATACCGAAAATATCAGATTTTTAAATGAAATATTCGAAATTTTAATTCTTAGAATTTTAAAAATATTCCCAAAATTTTGAAAGCAGTCATAATTTTCAAAATCTCTGTGGAGTTGTTTGAAAAAATTTTCACAAATGTTTATATAAAATGTTCACCCTTTTACTAAAAAATGTCAAATTTTGCTAAAAATACGCACCTTCTGAATAATGTTCATTGAAAGTATTCGTGTTTAAGTTAAAAAAATCGCCTCAAAATAGCAAATACGAAAAGAAATAAAGGACCATCTATAGCCTAGTAAAACAAAAGAACTGTAGCAACACTCGCACCAGCAGCTTACACTAAAATGCGCTGGCCCATCGTCGTGGCATGTGTGTGTCAGTCTTCTATTTGATGCAAAGAGCGTAGCATCAAATAGGTCATTATTTCACACTAAAGGCGTTGAGCAAGAGGTCTCAAAAGGCTGGCCAACCATGCACCAATCATGCACCAGGAAGCCTACCCCCAACTAGTTACTGCAAAGCACACTTAAGTTATATAAAAAAAGCGTCATGATCCACGGTCTGTTCATGGTCCTTAGCTCCAGTTGAACAGCTCTAAGTTTTTCTTTTTGCAGTTACGCAATTAGGACAACATATAATTCTAAAAGAAGACATTGTTTTTCTTTTGCAGGGAAAAAACCACTTTCTCGTAAAAACACAATTTTCCTTTGCGGAAGAAACTTCCAATGTATTCATTATCTATCATGACATTATAGAACTGCAACACTAAAAACCTGACTTCAGATTTTTAGACATGACAAATCTGCCGTTTTTCATGGCAATTTATATTGCCGCGATGATGACAAATTTAGTTTGCAACCACGACAATTTTTCTAACAAAAAAATAAAATAAACCGAGACAAATTTGCTTTGCTGGCCAACTAAACTTGCCATCCTCGGAGAACATAATTTTCCATGAGAAACATTCGATTAGCCATGTGCCCTGGTCAAAAATCAAATGTTAGATTTGTATTGAAGTCCTTACAGAAAGCACAATAAGTCCTGTGTAACTTTGCAATGCTCTGCGTGATTAATCATCGCTATTGTGCTATTGTGCAATGTAATTCAACAAATAAGCTGAATTACCTTCGTATGTGTCATGTTTTTGAGAGGTACTGCTTCAGATCATTTAGTGAAATAATCGGTTGCCACCAATACAAGCCGATGCCCCTTTGAGGAAGACGGATAAATTTCTCCAATGAAGTCTAAACCCCAACCTCTAAAAGGCCATGGCTTGATAATAGGATGTAACATAGCAGCAGGAGCCAATTGAATATCATAAACTTTTGACAAGCTTCACACCCTTTCTAATACCTGAAGCAATCATTAGTCATAGTCGGCCAATAAAATCCTGCATGTCGCAATAGCCACTTCATTTTGGGAGCCGACTGATGAGTACCACAAATCCCTTCATGTACATCTCCCATAGCAACTCTTGCTTGGCCCTCGTCCAAGCACTTTAAAAGAACATCATCAACTGTTCGGCGATAAAGATCATCATCTCTCATCATATATTTGAAAGCCATACGCTGAACAGCCCTGTCCACCCTTTTACTAGGATCACGTAAATAATCTATAATGGGGTTCCTCCCGCCTCGATTTTCTCCGGCATTAAATTTTTCGTTAGTGGCCGAAATAGTGAGCTCCGTTTCGGCCTCCGCTACGTTGGCAAGACTAGACATCGACCTTTGAGAAATATGAAACATGCCATGATCAACATGATAGCCGGATGCTTGTTGTGCCAACTCATTTGCCCTCCAAATGTCATGTCTAGATATATGAGCAATGCTAAAATAATCCAAAATAGAAATTATATCTAGACATTTATCAAGATAAACATTAAGTGATTCATCAAAACATCGAAAGACTTTGCATATTTGTTGCACTACTAATAACGAATTACCAAAAGCCTCAATATGTGTAGCACCTATGGAAAGCAATTCTCATATTCGGCTTCATTATTTGTGCAAAAGTATTCTAAGCGGCATGAGGCTTTAAAAACAGCACCATGAGGAGATATATAAACAATACCAACACCTTGGCCATTGTTACAAACTGAGCCATCAAAATATAATCTCCATGGTACTAACGAGACAACGCTTATATCAATATCATGTTTGTCATCAATCCGATGTTCAACAATAAAATTAGCAACGATTTGGCCTTTCATGGATTTCAGAGATTCATAAGCCAAATTATATTCAATAAAAGCATAAGCCCACTTGCCAATTCTTTCACTAAGAATTGGCCTATGTAACATGTACTTAATGACATCGGTTTGACAAGCAACTATGCAAGCACTAGGTACTAAATAATGTCTCAACTTTGTGCAAGCATAATATAAACATAGGCATAGTTTTTCAATAAATGGATACCTTGTCTCGGCGTCCAATAAGCGTCGGCTCAAATATGTAATAGTGTGCTCTTTTTCTTCGATCTCTTGAGTAAAAAAACACCAACAACACCTTCCTTCACTATAATGCAAAGCCTAAATGGCTCCCTATGCCTAGGCGCTTTCATAACCAGAGGAGTGCATAAATATTCCTTGATCATATCAAACGCCTCTTGCTGTTTTGCCCGGCAAGTAAAATCAACATCATTCTTTAACCGAAAAATAGGAGTGAATGCATCAACCTTCCCTGACAAATTAGCTATGAACCTCCTTAAATAATTGACCTTGCCAAGGAATTTTTGCATATCTCTCTTGCACGTTGGAGCCTCCACCTTTTGTATAGTCTCTATCTTTTTGGGATCAATCTCTATGCCATCTTCATGAATAATAAAACCCAAAAACTTGCCAGCCGACACGTCGAATGCACATTTCAAAGGATTCATTTTCAGTCCATATTTTTTTATTCTTTCAAAACCTAAACGCAAATCGGCTAAGTGAGACTCAGCATCCGATTTGACAACAATATCATGAATATAGACCTCAAGTATAACACCGAGTAAATCATGAAAAATTAAATTCATAGCCCTTTGATACGTAGCACCGACATTTTTTAATACAAAGGTCATCACCGTCCACTCAAATAAACCAAAGAAACCAGGGCACCAGAAAGCCGTTTTGGACATGTCCTCTCTGGCCATAAAAATCTGGTTACACCCCGCATTATCATCATTAATAAGCATACCAGCTATGGGCATGGGATACTCATCTTTGGGTGTAGATCTATTCAAATCACTCAAATCAATGCACACCCTCAACTTGCCGGAGCCTTTCTTCTCCACTCGTACAATGTTAGAAATCCACTCGGCATACCTGCAAGGTCTAATAAAATTAGCTTTAAGCAAACGATCGATATCTTCCTTGATCCGGTCATATGTTTTTGGATTAAATTTTCTGGCCGATTGCTTGTAAGGTTTAAAACCGGCCTTTATAGGTAACCGATGATCCACTAGCTCTCGGCTTAAACCTGGTATCTCATAATATTCCCATGCAAAACAGAAAACATATTCTTTCAATAGCTCGATCAACTTAGCTTTATGATCGGCTCTCAAATTTTTGTTTACAAATGTCGGCCTAGGAATTGAACCATCTCCTATATCTATCTCTTCTAATGTATCAGCCAATGTAAAACCTTGTTGAAGTTTATCCATATCATCTAACTCCTCTATAGACTCATACATATCGTTCTCATTGGACCGATATTCTGTAAGTCGCTTTTGTAACCACTCGGAGTTAGGCTCCATTTAAACACATTATACTTTGGAGCCAATTGCCACCAACCGGCTTTAAAGAAACGGGCACAAAACCATTCTTTGTGGTGCTGAGAAAATCAAACTCATAGGTCGCGCCCTGTTAAGAAAGTAGGATTGGGATGTTGCCAGTCCACCGATGCATCGGCCAAAGCAACGGAAGCCAAGTTATCCACAAGAATGCCTCCACTTCATCATCAACCCACTGAATTAAAAACTGGTGCATAGTAGAAGGAACGCATTGGTTGGCATGAACCTAGTCACGGCCTAATATAATGTTATAATTACCTTGAACCTTGGCGACAAACAACACAATAGACAAAGTTTTGCTTCCAACTGTAAGCTCCACATATATCACACCTTTGGCTCAATTTTATCTTTGCCTTCAAATCCATTAAGCACCATATTGGTCTTTATCAACTCTTCATCGGGCAAACCCAACTTCTTGAAGACCGAATAGGGCATGAGATTCACTATGGCACCACCATCAACAAGCATCTGAGTGAGTGGTGACCCGTTAATATGACCTCTGAGGTACAATGGTTTCAAGTGCGTCGCTGGTTCTTTTGGCTTCTCGAATATTGCATTTTTAGGGCCAAAATCCAGCTGAGCCACTTCCCCTTCTTCATCTACAGCACGAAACTCAGCGGGTAAGTAATACACCATATTAATACCCATAACTTCATGAACCGGTGTAGACTCATAGTCCAACATATCATCTTCCTCCTCAAGCGCGTCCACCGAATCTGAAATCTGTCCGAGTGAAGAGGAAGTAATAGGTGATGAAGACGATGTCATAGCTATATCGTCCTCTTTTGGTGGTGTAGGTGCTGCTGCGATAGATGTGGAAACTGTTGCATCTTGTATTTGTTTAGGCCTCCATACTTGTTTTGTAGGTACCATGGGCCAAGTGTCATTGAACAATTTATCCCTTTGTTTCGCGGCCTCCTGTTCTGCCATCTCTTGATTCCTTAACCTCTATAGTTTCCTCTTCTGTGTCTTTGTTAGCCCTGGAGGACACCACTTTGGCTGAGTGTATTTAGGGTCTTGTGGCTTTGCTTGGCTAGTGCTTGCTTCATGATCATTAGCCGAGTGCTTTGGCGCGATAGAAAGTATCGGCTCAGTCGGGTTGCTATGCACAGTCGGCTGCTGTATGGTGAATGTTTCAGTACCCAAGGTGAGTGAGTCGTCATTAATTTTTTCCTTGCCTTTTCCTGACTCGACTATTGTAATACTTGGTGACTTAGCACGCCATACCTGATTGCTGACCCCTTTTTGATTATCTTGCATCGGCCGATTGACACCATTTTCAAACGGCCTCGTACGGGGTAAGAAAGCCTCTCAGGAATGGGCCTTCTTGGTTCTGCCCACCCCGGATGGAATGCATAAGGGGCCATTGGTTGCTACCCCCATCCTCCATTGAAGTTTCCCATGTGGTATGGCGCATAGGGGGGTGGCGTCATCCATGGTCCTAGTGCCCATGACCCATATGGCCTTGCATGATGCTGAAATTCTTGCCTTGGAGGTGATCTTGAGCGCTTTAAATTTGATAACCGGTTAGAGCTAGAACCGGCCGCTTGATTGACATATTTGGACAACAACATACCAAAAGTTGGCTTGATTTTCTTGGGCTGCACTTTAGCTTCATTCGTCTTCCACTTGCCAACCTATGGACTCTTGGGCTTAACAAATTTGACATGAGTGTTCTCTTGCACTTGTGGTTGCCCCTCGAGTGTAGGATTCTTGATGGTGATTTTGATTACCTCCTTCCCATCGGGTCGCTTGTCAAGCACAACCTGTCTCCCCAAAACTTTGCTGTCATCCTTGCATTTCCTGGGCTCACCTATGACAACATTGGACTTGTTAGCGGATTCGGCTACCTCTGGTTGAATAAGCAACTTTTTCCCCTCCAAATCCATGGTATTCATTGGAAAGGGATGCTTATCAACTTGCATCTCAGAAAAGTTCAATCGTCCATCATTCATGGCCGATTGTATCTATCGTCAAAAAACATTGCAATCGTTAGTAGCATGAGAAAAAGAATTATGATATTTGCAATAAGCACGCCATTTTAGCTCTTCAAACCGCGGTAAAGTATGAGATATCCTAATAATCTTAGCTTGCAGTAAAGCATCAAATATTCTATCACACTTAGCAATGTTAAAAGTAAACTTCATCTCTTCATCATGATTCTTATGAATCGGTTTCAGATCATTGCAAGTAAATGGTTTGGCCTTA
Organism: Thinopyrum elongatum; assembly: GCA_011799875.1. Classification (NCBI taxonomy): domain Eukaryota; kingdom Viridiplantae; phylum Streptophyta; class Magnoliopsida; order Poales; family Poaceae; genus Thinopyrum; species Thinopyrum elongatum. Next base: position 716,366,406 of record CM022298.1, read on the forward strand.
GATGGCCAAACAAATTCAGTAGCATACATATCACCCTCATCGTCCGAGTGCTCACTATCATACTCAACCATATTCATCTTAGGATGATCAATTTTATACCTATGCACCTCTTTGAGATCTTTGCTTCGGCTTTCCTGAGCTAAAGCCTTTTGCAAGACTTGGTTGGCACTTAAAAACTCATAACCTTCTAGCTTTTATCTAATGTGCGTTCTCAAACCATTAAGCACAAGGTCTTCCATGTCTCTCTCGGTTATCACCAAACTATAACACCATTTTTTTGTATCTCTAAATCTCTTGACGTAATTGGAGACCGATTCATCATTTTTCTGCTTAACCGATGTAAGATGTGACAATTTAAGCTCATTGTCGCTGCTATAAAATTGATCATGAAATTTCTGCTCTAGCTGGGACCATACACGAATAGAACCATGTGGTAACGAAGAAAACCATGAAAATGCAGTACCAGTTAAGGATAAAGGAAATAAACACACTTTTAATTCTTCAATATGACATGCTTCACCCAATTGTGCTAGATATTGACTAATATGTTCCCAAGTTGTCTTTGTACCTTCACCACTAAATTTAACAAAATCTGGAACCTTATAACCCGGAGGGTACAAAACTGCATCAAAGTGCTCAGGTAAGGCTTTTGGTACACTCGGCTCCTTACTTTTGGTTCGTTTTCGAAAGTATCTTGAAACATCTTATGCAAATCCTCCCTTAATTTAGCTAAAATCGGATCCGAGGTAGATGAAGTTGCTCATGGTAATGACATAGGAGCGACCGGAGTACTAGCTAGTGGTGCAACTTGTGGGATGGGCGCCGAACCATAATTCAGCAGAAGCCCAAACAAGCTTGTGCCTATGGGTGGTGTGGCAAAATGATTTGGCGTTGCCGCCAAATTGGGCACACTCATAATAGGATTAGGATATGCAGGTGCAGCCACAAGCTGGTTGGTTTGACTAGGGTAAAAATCCAACGGCATATTATATTGTTGTTTCATAGGAGGTGCCGATGAAATAGCTAGGTAAAATTGGACTAGGGTTTTCAGATATACCAACAGTACCATTAGATGACGGAGGCATATTTTTCTGAGCACTAGCACTTGCTACGAAATAATTATATGTCATCATGTTACCCTTACTAACAAGACTTTCAATCACAGCCAATTGCTCTGGAGAAAAAACTTTACTCACAGTGATTTCATCTTGTTCATTAGAGGAGGGAAATTGATGTTCCCAACCAGAGTGATGTTGCCTTGATGATCCTTCTTAAAACTTGCAAGAAATGCCTCCAAATCCTCCTCCTCGCGCTTCTTCTTGAGCGCCTCAAAAGCCTCTTCGTGCTGCTTCTTATGCGCTTCGTAGGCCTGGCGATGGTCGGCCGATAACTCATCAAGACTGGGCTTAGTGATGTTACCGGCATCTATCTCAGATGGCTTGGGAGGATCAGACATGATGGATGATGATGATGATTGATCTCTGTCCCCAGTGGAGTCACCAAAAAGTGTGTTGACACACGAACACATCACGTGTACCCTCGACGCCGGCGGTGATATACCGCAGCTCACGTCGAAGGAGACCCGACCGACAGCGCGATACGCAAGACAGTCGGCGGGTGCTTTTGCAGACCTGAAACCCCACATGCCTGGGAGGGACCCCTTCAGGGAGTGCGGTGGCTATGGGCTGCCCTAGGTCGATTCGCTTGCTCCTAGAGCCTCGGTATTCGCAGCTCTCAAATACGAAGAACAGGGAAGAACGAGAGAGAAAAACGATGGAGAGATAGAGCGTAGATGAAAAAGTTGTATATTGATATGTCAATTGTGTGTTGTTTAATCGGCCATCACCTCTCATCTATTTATGAGGGAGCTGGACTTCTCGTACAAGAAAAGAACTCCAAATCCCGTCCAAATCTTTCCAAAATTACCCGAACTCAAATTTAGGTAAGTCTGAGACAACAGTTCGGTTTTTGACAATCACAGGCCACAAACGACCTCGGATGAAGATGAGACCAAGAGAAAATTTAACCGTTTCAATGAGACGAACAACTTTCATGTTGGATGTTTTTTGATTCGAGGCCATCTTCAATACCCTAACCGGCCATCTGTAACTTCCAGTCGGACTCGGTCATGCAGTTTTCCTGTCTGTCCGAGTTTTGTAGCAACCTTGCAGGCCATATACTATCTTAGATGATGATAAATCCAAAAGCAAAGTTGACCGTTTCGATGATGCACAACTTCCATGTAGAACACTTTTTCATCCGAGGCCATCTAGATAGTCTTTTCAGCCCATCTTCAGCTTCTGGTCGAATTGACCCTGACTGTTTCCGGCAAGCTTTTCATTCAAATCGGCAAGCCTTTTACTCAAACCGGCAAGCTTTTCTCTTGGCCGGCATGCCCTTCAAAACCGGCAAGCACTAAAAACCGGTAAGCTTTCAAAACCGGCAAGCTTTTCTCTTGGCCGGCAGGCCCTTCAAAACCGGCAAGCACTCAAAACTGGCAAGAAAAACCTGCAAGGTTTCAAAACCGGCAAGCTTTTCTCTTGGCCGGCAGGACCTTCAAAACCGGCAAGCACTCAAAACAGGCAACCGACAAGCTTTTCTCTTGGCCGGCAGGCCCTTCAAAAATGGCAAGCACTCAAAACCAGCAAGCATCCAAAAATGACAAAGGCCAAATAGCTCGTGCGACCATTAGACACCACCTAGGTGAGTGTCTCGTCCCTCACGTCACTTTTTCACTCAGGACCGGTCCGTAGAGTGTTGGCTCTAACTTTTGCATACGAACTCGGATTGGGATGATTTTTATATCAAAATCGACCGATTTGACGAGACGAAGACAACTCATGTGTATCATTTTTTCATAAAGGCCGTCTTGGGGGGGGGGGGGCGTAATTAGACAAACAGTGATCTGAACATAGAATTTTAGAACTTTGAACACTCTTTCGGCTCCTAAGATGAGGTCGGATGGTGATGACCCAAACATCAAAATTGCTCAATTTGATGATACGAAACTTTTTCATGTTGAAAATCTTTTCATTTGGGTTCACCTTAATTATGTTTTGTACCATGCCAAAATCTGGTGTCAACAGATCTATGGAGGGCGGTGGGTTGCGCGCCTGACGACAACCACCGGCGGAGAAGCTCAATTCTTACCTGTCGGAGGCGGCGGCTATCCTGAACGGTGGCGGACATTGAGGACGACATCGCGTTGGTCTTTTTTGGCGATGGAGGGTGAGTACCACCTCGGTAGATGGGTGCTGCAAAAACATGCAGAGCTTCATGGTGAAGGAGATCAAGCAAAAGGGCAAGAGATTGGGAACAAAGAAGACGGGAGATGAACGATCGATCGCTCGCGAGCGCCTCAATGGTCGGAGGCCAGCGGTGGCCTGGTGTCTCGGCAAGCCGGCCGCCGTGGCGTCGAATAGGAGTAGTGCCGTTCCCAATGTAGGTTGTTAGCAGTTGTGCATCCGGATTAGCTGGCATGGATGGCCGACGGAGGTAGGCACTACGTATGTGGACGCAGAAAGAGGCTGCGGCTGGCGTGGACGGCCGGTGGGAGGAACATCAGTGCCTTTGGCGTGGACGGATGGTGGACGAGTGAGTCTTTCATTATATAGAAGATAAGGCGTGCATACATAATTTGTTGGGGGAGTCGATAAGACAATGCTTCTCATCTCTATATCATCAATTATGGAAGACGATATAGAGATTAAATCCCACGATTTGCTGAAAGGTTGTGGTGACAGTTTACAAAAGAGGGGTTGTGGTGGGGCCCTTAGCGAGTAACCAAACACTTATGTGGAAGGATTGCTGTGGTGGTCTTGCAATCTGAAAGCTGACATGGCATCATGATGATGTGGATAGTGTGCACGTAGAGAGAATTGCTAGTAGTGGGGATCAACTTCTTAAGAATGTAGGATAACAATAGGAAAACATGATGCAAAATGGACGTATCAACTCCCCTAAGCTTAGACCTCGCTTGTCCTCAAGCGAAAGCCGAAATCGATAATCATGACCACATATTTAGAGAGAGAGGTGTCGATAAAACAAAAATACGAACATGAAAGCATCATGATCATTATTATTGCAGCAATATATCATCATAAAACTTCTCATGAATAAGTGACAGTTCATCCACAAGATAAAGTATGAACCATGAACTTCATTGAAAACTAACAAACTATGATCTCAGCCATTGAAACAATTGCAATTTATCATCTTGTCAGAAAGAGTCTATGTAAGAGCTTTGTTTAGCAAGTTCACATACTCAACTAGCATTTAGTCTTCTATGATTGCTGACACTCACGACATACTTATGGAGCAAAAGTTTCAGTCAAACACATAGGAAGATAGGGGTTTATAGTTTCACCTCCCAACTTATTCACCTCGAGTGTGTCAACAATAATAACTCATGATTACTTACATCCAACTGGATATATATGCCTGGATCTTTACCCACCACATGATGCTTGCCAAAAGAGAAAATAAAAACAGAATAGAGAAGAACACTATTGACTCTTGAATAAAATAAATACATGAAGTAAAAGATAGGCCCTTCGTAGATGGAAGTAGAGGCTGTCATGCTTTTTTTAATTTTGGATGTGCAAACTCTTAATGCAAAGGAACGTCATTTTGTATTGACCCTTGTGATAGTAACCTTTATTATGCAGTCCGCCGCTTTTATTTCTTCACCATCACAAGTTCGTACAAAACTTATTTTCCCTCACAATAAAAGATCATACATATTTAGGAGAAATTTTTATTGCTTTTTGCACTGATGACAACTTTATTGAGGTATCTTATTCAATCCATAGGTAGATATAGTGAACTCTCATGACATGACACTGGGTTCAAGGGTTTTGGATGCACAAGTAATATCTCTACTTAGTGCGAATTTTGGCTAGCAAAAGATAGTGAGCAAACACCACATGTTAGATGATCAATGACAATATAACTTCTATATGAATATAAACAAACTTAACTCATTACGTTGTCTTCCTTATCCAACGTGAACTATTTGACATAGAATATTTAATGAGGGCTCACAATCATAAAAGATGTCCAAGATAATATATTTGTATGTGAGACCTCTCTTTCTTTATTACTTTATCATGAATTGCAACAATGAGCAATGCTACGTTTGCTAACTTCCAACAAAATTCAATGATACCCGCATCCTTATTAGTATTACTAGATGATACCCGCATGTTGTTACGTGAATGTTCTGCACACTACTAGGAAAAGGGCTATAGCTAATATGGACATTAATGGTGCACCATGTTTGTGGTGCGCCACTGCTATATAGCAGTAGCAGTGGCGCACCAGATACAGGTGCGCCATTAGTGTCCTCATTACTAATGGCGCACCACACACACGCTGCGCCATTACTACCAATTTTTTTTTCCGAAACTATTAATGGCGCACCAAGGCACAGTGCGCCATTACTAGTTTTAACTAGTAATGGCGCACCACACACTCTGTGCGCCAGTACTAACAATTTTTTTTTTATTTTTTTTTCAAAACTAGTAATGGCGCACCAGGGTAAAGTGCGCCATTACTAGTTCAAACTAGTAATGTCGCACCACAACCACGGTGCGCCACTACTAACAATTATAATTTTTTTTTTGCAAAACTAGTAATGGCACACCACGTAATAGGTGCGCCATTAGTAACCAGGGTTACTAATGGCGCATTATTAGGTGGTGCGCCATTGGTAACCTGAGAGCAGCTAGATATTTTGGACAGCCACCTACCACACTCACTTTCCCCACTTCATTCTCTCCACCCCCTCCTCCAAGCTTGTCTCGGCTGCCTCCTCCTCCTCACCTCATTTGCACCATAGATTCACCCAAATTAAGTGTTTAAATTACCTTTTTTTGATAGGTAAGTAAGGGGAAAGCTTTCTTTATGTTGTAGATCTACTTTTTTCTCCCTCCAACAACGTGCACATGCACTTTTTATGGCCTAGATCTACGTATGTTTGTGGTGTTGCATATGTTTGTGGTGTTGCATATGTTTGTGTTTGCAGGTACCGGTATTTGAAATGCGATAGTTGCCAATATTTTGCCGGAATGTTGATTTATTTCCGTTTTGGCGAGAATTTGGCACTATGCATTCTTTTTGGTCCTATTTTTAGGCAAAGTCATGCCAAATTTTTTCTTGGTTCTAAAATATCGTTTTGCTCTACCCCACAGGCGACCATGGTCCGCATGATGACCGAAGGCATCGTGAATAGGTTTTTGAGCTCCACAAAGGCCGAGATGCTTCAAAAGAACGAGACGGAGATAAGATGTCCGTGTCGAAGATGCAAGCTGAAGAGCCTTATTACGGACCCGGATTCCGGACAGGTGCGGGACCACCTGCTCTTGCGTGGTTTCATGGATGGCTATCGGTGGCAAGGTGATGAAGATGACTATGAAGTCGTCCATGGGGGCCGGGCAAGAAATGAGGAAGGGCAGCAAGACAACCGCGACGGCGAGGGCGGGCGAGAAGACGAAGAATCTCCAGGACATGATTACGACGGTGATGCAGTACACAGTCATCATGTAGAAGATGCCGGACATGATGATGAGGAAGATCAAGACGAAGGGCATGATCATGAAGATGAAGATGCCGGAGCAGACGACGATGGACCATCGATGGGCTGGGTGCAGGACCCTCATATTCAAGAGCTGCTTCTCAAGCAGACAGATAACGCAAGAGCTGCCGCCCGAGAGAAAGCCAAGCTGGATCAACTGGAGATAGATGCGGTTACTCCATTGTATGAAGGATGCAGGCCCGAGGATACCCGGCTGAAAGTAACGCTCATGGCTCTGGAGATGAAGGTAAAACACAAAATGACCGACGCATGCTTCGACGAGAACATGTCATTCTGGCACGAACGTCTTCCCAAGGGGAACAAGTGCCTGACCAGTTTCGAGGAGGCGAAGAAAATCGTGTGTCCTCTAGATTTACCGCACGTGAAATACCATGTGTGCATGAATGATTGCATCATTTATCGGGACGAGCACGCGGAGTCTACCATATGTCCGGTGTGCGGCGTCACTCGATACAAGAAGAGGAAGAAAGCTCCTCGAAAAGTGGTGTGGTACTTTCCGATCACTCCTCGTCTGCAGCGGTATTTCGCGGACCCTAAGGCAGCAAAGCTCCTGCGTTGGCACGCGGATAGGGAGGAGAAGAAGCGAGAAGATGACGGAAATGATCCGGAGATAAATAAAAAAGACAAGATGCTGAGTCACCCTAAGGATGCGAGCCAGTGGCAAGCGTTGAACTTCGAACACCCAGAATTTGGGAACGATCCAAGGAACATCGTGCTGGGTGCGAGCATCGATGGAGTCAATCCGTTTGGCAGCCAGAGAAGCACACATAGCACCTGGCCTGTGTTTGTGTGGATGTACAACCTTCCCCCCTGGAAGTGCATGAAGAGGAAGTACATTCACATGAGTATGCTAATTGAAGGGCCAAAACAACCAGGGAACGACATCAATCTGTATCTGGGGCTGCTGAAAGAGGAGCTAGACACGCTGTGGAAAACGCCAGCCAATACGTGGGACGCCGCGGAGAAAGAATATTTCCCTATGAGAGCCGCACTGCTCACGACGGTGCAAGACTATCTCGGTTACGGATATGTCGCGGGGCAGGTGGTCCACGGATTTCATGCATGCGTCAGGTGCATGGATGACACAACGTATCGCCAGCTAGATAGAGATCCCGGGTCTTCGAAAACCGTGTTCATGGGACATCGAAGGTGGCTTCGCGACGATGACTCATGGAGAAAACGCAAGGATCTGTTCGATGGTGAAACTGAACCCCGAAGACGCCCGCGTACGAGGAGCGGCGAGGAAATAGACGAGCTGTTGAAAAATTGGAAAGAGTGCCCACCGCCGGGAAAGAAGCGAAAGGCGCCAGAGCCGCTGCTGAAGGTATGGAAAACAAGGTCGGTTTTCTGGGACTTGCCGTACTGGAAGATCCTCCGTGTGCCTCACAGCCTTGATGTCATGCATATCACGAAGAACGTGTGCGAGAGTCTGCTTCGTACCCTGCTCAACATGCCAGAGAGGACCAAAGATGGGCCGAAAGCAAGGGCGGACTTGAAATCAATGGGCATCAGGGAGGAGCTTCACGCTAATGATGATGATGATGATGATGAGGCGAAGGACACGGAAAGTCATCGCAAAGGCAAAAATGCCAAGAAGATCGGAAATGACTGCCCTCCCGCGTGCTTCACTCTAAGTCAGGAGGAGATCGAGCAGTTTTTCACCTGCCTAGTAGGAGTAAAACTTCCTTACAGTTACGCGGGGAAGATAAGCAGATACCTAGACTCAGCGAAGCAGAAGTTCAGCGGGATGAAGTCTCACGACTGTCACGTGCTGATGACGCAGATACTTCCAGTTGCAATCCGTGGGATCATGGACGCGCACGTCCGTGAAACGCTATTTGGCCTATGCAACTTTTTCGACATCATCTCTCGGAAGTCGGTTGGCGTGAGGCAACTTAGAAGGCTACAGGAAGAGATCGTGGTGATACTATGCGAGCTTGAGATGTACTTCCCGCTCGCATTCTTCGATGTTATGGTGCATCTGCTGGTCCATATCGTGGAGGATATCATCCAACTCGGGCCGACGTTCCTGCACAGCATGATGCCGTTCGAAAGGATGAATGGTGTCATCAAAGGATACGTTCGCAACATGTCACGTCCAGAGGGAAGCATAGCCAGGGGCTTTCTGACCGAAGAGTGCATCTCCTACTGCACGAATTATCTAGGCATCGAGAACCCCGTTGGTCTGCCCGTCAACAGGCACCTCGGCAGGCTCGCTGGATGGGGTCACCGCGATGGTCGCCGCGAAATGCATGTCGACTTCGAGGGTCGACTCGCTGACTTTGAAAGAGCAAACCTAGTCGCGCTACAACACATAGACGTGGTCGATCCTTGGGTGGTAGAGCACAAAACCTTTATTGAGAAGACGTACAATGACCGAGGCCAACAGAGGACGGACGGAGATATAATCAAAGAGCACAACTCATGTTTCACGCGTTGGTTCAAGGAGAAGCTTCTGTCGTACCCTTTACATGAGGATTCTTCCGCGGAAGAAAAACTCATATTCGCCTTGTCACAGGGCGCCGAGCACAACCTGATGACCTATGAGGCGTACGATATCAACGGCTACACATTCTACACCGAGGACAAGGACATGAAGAGCGATGGTTATCAGAACTCCGGGGTAACGATGGAATCCTACACCGGTAACGACAAGGACAGATACTACGGAAGGATCGAGGAGATCTGGGAGCTGAGCTACGCTGGAGAGAAGGTCCCGATGTTCCGTGTCAGATGGGCCAAGAGCGTCCTAAAAGAAGACCGGTATTTCACCACCATGGTTATACCCGAAGCCAAATCCAAGACCGCGGGCGCAAACGTCACCGCGAAAAATGAGCCATGGGTACTGGCTTCCCAAGTGGACCAATGCTTCTTCATTACCGACCCGTCAAAGCCCAGTCGTGTTGTCGTGAGGAGAGGCAAAAGGAAGATCATCGGAATGGATGGAGTCGCCAATGAGCATGACTTCGCCAAGTACGGCGACCCGAAGATGGAACATGACGACGACGATGAAGTGCCATACACCACAAGAAGAAGCAGGACCGCCCTACCTAAAGGACGTCCGTTCAACAGAAGAACTCCATTTGCGAAAAAGAAGGGCAAGAAGATTGTGAAAAGATAGCTAGCTAAGATCGATTGTATTTAAATCGTAGTCTTCATTTCTCGATTGTATTTCGACATTTTGAAATGATATTTCTTCTGTTCTAGTCCTCATGAATATTTATTTATGTTTATTATGGTATTGAATTTCTAACTCACAAAAAGTATTGAATTTGTTAATATTTTTTGAACTCATGAATATTTTTAAATTTCATGGGCACTTTTTGAATTCATGAATATTTTTTCAAATTTGATGATATTTTTTCATATTCATAAATGTTTTACCAATTCCCAAATGAATGCAACTAAAAATCCAAAAAAAATATTGATGATATTTTTAAATAACAAATTTGATGATATTTTTTCATATTCATAAATATTTTGAAATAACAAATTTGATGATATTTTTTCACATTCATAAATGTTTTCAAATTTGATCGTCATTTTCTAAAAAATTATTAGATGCAACTAAAAATAATAATAAAAAAAGTTACTAATGGCGCACCAGGAGAAGGTGCGTCATTGCTATCAATGTACTTATGGCGCACCCGTAGGAGGTGCGCCATTGGTATACCAATTTTTATGATATTTTTTCAAATATTTTCAAATAACAAATTTGATGATATTTTTTCATATTCATAAATATTTTCAAATAACAAATTTGATGATATTTTTTCACATTCATAAATGTTTTCAAATTTGATCGTCATTTTCTAAAAAATTATTAGACGCAACTAAAAATAATAATAAAAAAAAGTTACTTATGGCGCACCCCTCGGTGGTGCGCCATTGCTATGGATGTACTTATGGCGCACCCCTGGGAGGTGCGCCATTGCTATCCTTCCTCCCTCTATCCCTTTCCCCCTCGCCCCCCGCGCCAGAGATCCCCCTCCATCTCGATCCCCCTCGCCGCCGACGACCCCCCCGCACCCTCCCCCGCTCCACCGCCGCCGACGACCCCCCACACCCTCCCCCGCTCCAACCTAGGTTAGGCTAGGTCGCGTCACGCCCCAACCCCATTCGCCGCAGCCGCCCCACCCCACCCCACCGGCAGCTGCACCTTGTTCCGCCGCCGTGACGAGGAAGCCGGAGCCCGGAGGTGGAGACTTCGGCGGGGCTACTCGCAGTCCATCGACGGCTGACAACGAACGCCCGCTCTGTCTCTCATCTCCATCGATGGCCGACGCGACGCCACGAGGCCGGCCCACGACCACGACCACGACCGGCGTCCTCCTCCTTCTACGGTCTGCATCTCCAACGCGACGCCAACCACCGCCTAGTCAACGAATGTAAATGCTCCCTCCCTCCCTCCCTCCCTCCTCTACTCCTCTCCTCTATTTCGAATGTTACTGCTGCCTAAAAAGACTGTATTTTGAATTTCTGATTGATTCGCATGGATTATCAACTGTCCTCTCCTCCACTAGTTACCTTACTCCCTAGGTAGTATTGATTCAGTTACCCAGATGCTAAGTGTATAGTTATCACCATGAAATCGATCTAGTTACCTACCCTGCTCTCCAGATTACTGAATTTTTTGAATTTTCTGGAGTGTGTGCATTGGGGTGCTCCGGGGAGAGAGGATTCATGGCCATCCTATCTAGTTGCTGGGTGAAAAACTTGTTAGGTTCACAGTATTCATATACTTGAAGAGTAGTTGAAGTAGATGCACTGAATTTCATGGCCATCCTATCTAGTTGCTGGGTGGAAATTTACTGAATTTTATTTGCAGTAGATGCACTGAATTTCACAGAAGAGTAGTTGCACTTCTGAACTGCTATGAGTACAAGTACTCTTCTCATTGGAGTATGAAAGTTGTCAGCAGTTGCTTATGCTAGAGAAGTACTCCTGAACATTTAGCTGTACTCCAGTGAGTACTCCATGGAGTTACTTACTACAGTAGCTTAATTAAGTGCAGTTGATTCACTTACTCCAGTAGCTTAATTAAGTTGCAGTAGTGCTTGTAAGTTTGCAAGTTTTGTGTACTGTACTGCTTGCATCAGTACTTTTGTGTAATCTGACTGTAGTGCTTGTATAGTTTCAGTAGTTTTTCTTCAATTAATTTGTTTGGTTGTATTAGTTTAGTGTAGGACAACAATAGTGTAGCACTAGCTGCTGCTGTTAAGTTTCAGTTAATTAACTGAAACTTTTTCAGTTACAGTATACTCTACCTGCATCTATTTTCTCTCTTCTTGCAGTAGAGGATAAGAGGAGAGGACAAGGAAACACCAGACTTTCCAGTTAGTGCTTTCTCAAACTTCTGCAATTTGCACTTCTTGAACTACTGCTGTTTTATTATTTTAAAACAGACCAATATACCAGTTGGTGCTGGCCTTATATGAAGAGTATTCGTATATGCTTGGAACTAAACAGAATTATACAATGAACTTCTGCAGGCTGATCTGAGTTGGACCATCCTCTGCAGCCAACTTCTCTTCGGCAAGAGGAAGAAAGGAGAATCAGGGTAGGGTTTCATGGCTAGAAGATATATTGCTGTACAACAATTTGTTACAAATTGCATTTATTTACAAATAAAATGAAATGAACTCTGTTTTTACAATGATGTACAATTTACAGCAGGTTAGTGGATTGGTCAGCGGATCTGAAGGTCAGTGGATTCCGAGCAGCCAGATCAAAGGTAACTGAAGAAAACACCATTGCTCTGTTATGCTTGTGATGGCCTGAATGATGGTACTTGTGATGGTCTGATAGTTGTAGACATGTTCTGTTGATACTTGTGATGGTCTGATAGTTGTAGACATTGAGAAAGACTTGTAAAGATGATGATCATCTTTTACAGAAAACAATTTCTGTAAACACGTCAGTAACTTTGCTAGTTTGCTGGGTTTTGTCTCCGACCATCGTGTCGTGATGATTTTGCAGGTACCCCGAGAGGCCCTTGAGTTTGCCGGAATGTCGATTAACTTCCGTTCCGGCAAATTCGGGTACTCCATATGTCCTATTTTCAGCAAAGGTCATGCTAAAATTTTCCGTGAATTTTAGCATGACTTTGCTAAAAATAGGACATATGGGGTACTTGCGACTAATGCATGGGCCGGGGTATCTTAGTACTTAATTAAGTAGGATCAACTGCCCCTTTATTCTTGCTGCATTAAACACATATGCTGAATTCATGTGTGGACAGACGAAACCATGAGTCGTTTATAGTTCAGGAAAAGAATGTTATCATTATTGTTTGGGGGGTTGAAATAATCTGTTTGTTGCACTTTGTGCACTTTCTAGTTGAAAACTGTTAAATGGAGATACTAGATTAGCTTTTTGAGGTATCCCATTAAATATTATTCATTACTGCCCGCTCTTAAATTTTTTTGCACAACTAATATGCAACTGCCATAGGTGGCAATAGAGCCAAGTGATTAGGCCCAACTTAGAATTCTCCTTCCCTTTTCTTGATAGGGTATATTATTAGAAGATACCCATATATATCAGTCAACCTAGGGTGCCTCGGCATCGATAAACCCTAAATGATGAAAACTTAACCTAGCATTTAGGGTGCCTCAGCGTCGACAAACCCTAAATGATAAAACCTTGGCTTTTAGGGTGCCTCGGTGTCGATAAAAACCTAAATGATGAAAGCTTAGGCTTTTAGGGTGCCTCGGCGTCGACAAACCCTAAACGATAAAAGCTTAGCTTTTAGGATGCCTCGGTGTCGACAAACCCTAAATGATAAAAGCTTAGCTTTTAGGATGCCTCGATGATGACAATAACCAACTTTTTGACCAAACTTTTTTCATATTTAGAGCGAAACATGGCCCACAATGATGAGGCCGGCGGTTCGGGCAAGGCATTCTGGGAGCTGTCCCAGGAGATGGAGGAAGAACCACACCGCTATGAGGACGCCGCGGAAGACACCGATCCTGACTACACAACCCCTAGTGGCGTCGGGGATGACACCACTGATGGTGCCGCCGAGGATGCCACCACTGATGATGGCAGCGCACGCATAGATGGCAGCCAACCGAAGAGGCAACGGAAGGACCGGCGCCCGAACGTGCTCGGCACCGTCAAGGAGGAATTTACTGAAGTGTCCTCCGAGAGGCATCCAACGGCGCCCAAAGAATTAGTCAAGGGGTACGCGGGACAGCTCGGGTGCATTCTCCGGAGCACCGTCTCGATCAACACCGAGAACCTAAGGCATCGTGACCGAGGGAATTTGCGCAACCTCCTCTTCATGAAGCTGCACGAACGATACAAGTTCCCCGGTGACTTCGCAAACACACGCCTCTCAGGGAATAAAGTGAACAGTGCCGCCCTCACGAAGATGAGCACGGCCCTGGCTACTTGGAGAGGCGCGGTGAAGAGAATGATTGACAAAGGTGATAGTTATGAGAAGATCAAGGAGAAAAATCCTTCGATCAGCGAAGCTGACTACCTGGAGTTCAAGATCAAGTGCGAGAGCACCGCATCCGAGGAATCAAGTCGGTGGGGGAAAGATATGCGGGACTTGAACTTAGGACAGCACACACTCGGTCCCGGCGGTTACAGAGTGGCGGAACCTATATGGGACAAGGAGGACGCGGAGCGTGCCGAGCAAGGCCTACCGCCCCGCTTCGATAAATACCGTGACAAGCAGACCAGGAACTATGTCAGGGCCCGGTACAAGATTGACCCGGTAACCAAGGAGCTTACCACGGATCCGAAGACCAAGGCGCTTGAGCGTGTTCTGGTAAGGAATACACCCCCGCGTAATTAGCTCCATATGGTTGCATTCTAATTAATGAAGCCAAATTTCTAAATGGTTCACGTTCCTTCCGCAGGAAACTGAAAGCAGTAGGCGGGGTCGTCTCAGAGCTCCCCTTTTGACACCCCTTTAAATAGGGCGTTGAACGTAATGAAAAACAAGGATAAGCTCAGTAAGCCGTCGTCAGCTGGTCGTGTGGCCGGCAAAGGCTTGTCCACGAAATGGTCGGAATACTATACCGCTGGGCGAAAGGAGAGAAAGACGGCCAGCTCGGAAAGCCAGGAGCGCGAGGTTCAACAACTCAAGGCACAAGTGGCACGGATTCCGGAGATGGTCGAAGAGCAAGTGCGAGACCAACTGGGAGCGACGATCACCGCCATTATACCTACCTTGGTTTCTGGGCTGCAGGCGTGGATTGCGGGCGGCCAACAGGGGCCGCCCCCGATTCCCAGCTTCACGGGCAGCAACTCGCGCAACGCGCCGGCGGCGCCATTGGTCTCTCCGGCGGAGGCGGCATTGGTGTCTCCCGCGGCGGCGCCGGCATTGCAGCTTAATGCACCCAGGTGTGGGAAGAATACGCCGGCCGGCACCTCGGCAGCAAGCGGCCCCTCCGTCAATAGCACGCCCGCCGTTGGCGGTGCCTCGACATTAGACGAGCTCGACGCCATCATGGTAACTAATTAAGCCTCTCGGCCGATGACTTCATCTCCTTGCCTTTGACTCGGCATCCCTGACGCCCTACATGTTTTCGCAGGGCGCCGCCGATGTTCCATGCACTCTCCTGCACTTCGTGGACGGCGAGTTGATCGATGTTGCCAAGGCCAGAATCGTTCAACCGGGCAACCGCCTGTTCCACGGTAATCCGATGCCACCCAACGTGTATAGGGTTCAACTGGTTCGGGTGCTGCGGGGCTGCGACGACTTGTTACCTCCGTTTCGACCCCCTGGGGCCGACGAAGATGATGTGATGACCCTCAGCGCCTGCTTAAGCTGGCCCCTGCTTTGGCCGAAGAGCCAGATTCGTTTGGGGGCGGGGGACACCACTGCACAGACAACACCGCCAGTCTTGCCGGCGCCAAGCCATGGCAAGACCGCCGCAACGTTACCGCCGTCAGCTGATCCGGACATGCATATGGCACAGGATCCGGACAACGACGACGGTACATTTACCAACGTCGATAAGTACTTCAACGAACATGGGTACGATGACGAATTCTTGGGGCCTCCTTCTCAAGAACCCAACCCTGCAAAAGACGATCGCGATCTAGCTGGTACCGCGGAGAAACCCAATTGCAACAGGCATCGTCTGGCGTTCAGTTCTCAGGAGACGCCTCCAGCTGCCGCCTTCACCGAGCCTCAGATAGCCGAGGTGCGAAATATTATCAGCCCCAACACACTCAAGAAGGTGGTCTCTGAGCAGAACTCGATCCCATTACAGCAGAAGAAGCAGAAGGGACGGAAAAGAAAGAATAACAAGGGTGCGAGCCAGCCGGCACCGAGTACGATCCGTGCTCAGGACGGGCCACCTTCACCTAAGGATATCTCGAGAAGGGTGCATGTGGCGGGTAGGCCGATGCTACCGACTAATCTGCTCAATGCTGCAACCGGTGCTATGCGGAGTCTGCATGACAGTGTTCTTTCTTTGGAGAAGCGGCGTCTCTCCGAGAATGATGTGGCATACCCGATTTTCGTGGCCAAGGTGCCAGAGGGCAAGGGCTTTGTCGATAGCACCATCGGGGGTATGATCGTCCTGCGGTTTGATGGCATCTTCGCTATGTTTAACCTTCATCCGCTGCACTACACCTTCATTCGGCTATTTTCGCTGAGTATGGAGATGCAGATCATTAGAGACAAGACCCCGGACATCGTGATAGTCGACCCCTTCTACATGCGTGCCAAGATCTTGGGCAGCGCTGGGGACCGGCAAGTCGCGAGTTCATACCTCGAAGGCGTCATTCTGGCAAACCCAGATAAGGATAACTTCCTCGTGCCTTACTTTCCCGAGTAAGTCATCCCCTCACCGCCTCGTAACATATGATTTCTTAGATTTCGATCGTTCTTTTTTTTTCTAACATTCCGTGTTTTGTGCAGTGACACACATTGCACACTCATCCTCTTAATCCCGAAATATTCCACGGCCACGTATTTCGACTCGGACCGTCAGTCGAAGAAAGACTACACAAATATCAAGAAAGTTCTTGATGAAGCTCTTCTCGGCTACGCCAGATCTGGAGGCACCTTCAGCAGGCCAATTCGTAGGTACGGCAAGCACGTGTTCACCCACAATATGACGTTCCCCTGCGTCAAGCAGCCGCCTGGCGGTCAGAAGGATGCCTACTACGCCCTCCATCACATGCGGGCGATTGTACGGGACCATAATCACCTTCTGCTACCAAATAATCTCAAAGATTGGGCCGCACGCTTGTCGGCAATCCAGGACGCGGACATCAGACAAGAATTCTTTCGCATCCAGTCGGAGTTTGCGGAAATCATCCATCAAGATGTCCTTCGTACCTCGGGGCAGTTCTACCTCAGATATCAACCGTCCAACAGTGAGATAGAAACAACGCTACAAATGCAGGCTGACAACGCCCGCGATTTCATGACCATCACGAAAGACGGCGGCTTCATCCACGCTCCGGTCCCTGAGTCGAGTCGAAAGTAGTGATGCTATGTAGTTCTGAAATATCGATTAGCTCATGTTGTAATTAAACTTTAATGAACTTGTATGTCTCTTTAGTTTGAACAGTCGTTCAACTTATATGTAATCGATGCTATTTATTAGTAGGACCATGAATCGTGCTATTAATGTGTTGCTTTTCTCTTCCGATCCTTTTGTTGCATACTTATATATTGCTTATGTATTGTCTGTGAATTGCTACTAACGTTTTGTTTGTCTAGTGCATAGAGATGCCGTCGTATGTCGTGTACAAGGGTAAGGTTCCCGGAGTCTACGACGACTGGGAGGAGTGTCAGAGACAGGTTCACCGTTTCAGCGGTAACAGTTACAAAGGGTACACCACTAGGGTGGAGGCGGAAGCTAGATACGCGCGTTATCCAACGGGAGAGAGGAGGGAGCGGAGGAGGAACCGGATGAAGACCAGTTTCATCGCGATGATGCTCATCGTGACCGCAGCTCTCTTCTATGTGATGGTAGTTTAGATGATCGATATCGACTTGTAATGTGAAGACAAACTCGCTACTCGCGGTCTCGAGACTTGTAATGTTCTAACTTTGTTCGGTATTTTGAATTCGGAGACTAATATGATGAATTGTATTCGGAGACTAATCTTCTATTGTATTCGATAAATCTGCTGTTTATATGCTGTGCTGTCTATATTCTGTGCAGTAATATATTTTGTAACCTATGCAAATATCAGAAAAGAAAAAAAAATCCTAATATTCAAACTAGTGGCGCACCATACTGCACTTTAGTGGCGCACTGCAATAAACACACTAGTGGCGCATTATCTAGAAGTGCGCCATTAGTAACCCAGAGCACAAGGTAAATATGGCCCCATGGGAGGCATAGTAATGACGCACCGTTTGACATACTAATGGCGCACTCCCTGGTGCGCCACTATTGTCTGGTATACTAATGGCGCATCAGGGGTGCGCCATTAGTATTAGTTACTAGTGGCGTGATGATAGTGGCGCACCTGTAGTGCGCCATTAATGGCCATAACAGGTGCGCCACTAATTAGCCTTTTCCTAGTAGTGGCAATATATTTCAATGATATTTGATTGTATGGAACATGAATATTAGAGTAATAATACAAAATACATATAATTTATTGTGTTTGATTATTAGGTTGTGGAATATTTAATAAATATAAATGCATATAATTGCTACGGAAAATACATATAATTTATGTTTCTTTTTTGGGGTTTTATGTTTTTCTTTCAAGAAATGTTCACTAATTCAGAAAATGTTAATATTTTAAAAAAGTGTCACATTTTATAGTCAGAACTTACAAAAAATATCTGATTTATTTATTTATTACAATTTTTTAATAATATCCCCAAAATTTGGAAATTATTAAAAAAATGAAATAAGTGTGGAGTTTTTTTATGAAATGTTCACAAACGTTTTTTTAATAAAATATTTTTTCTAAAAATAAACCTTGAAATTTTTTCATTTTTAAAAATAATCATGTATTTTGAAACCAAAAATACAAAAAAGCATAAAACACAAAAAAGACCAAAAGAAGTAAAAAAACATCTAAAACCTAGTAAAACAAAAAATGTAGCAACGCTCGCTCCAACAGCTTACACTAAAATGCGCCGGCCCAATCATGGTGGCATGTGTGAGTCACCCTTATATTTGACTCAAAGAGTGTAGTAGTCCCATTGTTTGACACTATATGTGTCAAATAGGAGGTCTTAGACGATCGGCCTCCCATGTCGTTGCTACCTGAAATTACTAGAATTATTTGATACCCCACACATAGTTGCGGGAATATTTTACAATATAATGACATTTGATTGTATGAAACATGCTTATTTAGAGTGACTAGTAAATGTGTTGCACACATTGATATTAGGCATTATATTAATTATAAGTAAATACTAGGTAGGATATTATTAGCGCATTAATTATGTAATTAGTGTAAACATTACTATTTGGTATGATATTAGTTGCAAGCTAAATGTCTTGTGTGCTCACCATTGGGGCAATCTAGGTCATTGGATTGAGCTGGTTTGATGGTCGTAATTACTTGGAACTATTCATTGGGATCTTTTTTTATTGGTATAGATATAGATAATACAAAAAAACTGGAAGTACATATAATTTTTTATTATAGTTGTAAAATATCTATTAAATATCAATAACATAATGGAATGAAATTTCCCATGGTGTTTCCTCCCATATCCTTGGCGGTTAGGGCCAACTCTCCTCTCTAGTTTGTCCATCTGGGAGTAGTCGACAGATCTCTGGTGATGATTCCTACCGTCTCCTTGGGGCGGGGTGCTTAGGGTTTCTTGTCGTGTGGTGAGATTTGATGTTAGGTGATTCAGATCTATTCAAGGTTTCTACGACCAAGACTTCTGCTCCAGGACGCTTTCCTTAGGAGCACATGAATGAAGACTTCTCGGCTGACATCAACATGGTTAATCAGACCCTGGTACGGGAGCGACGACAGCTGCCTTCGGCAACTTGTTCTAGCGGTGGTAGTGGTCATCTGTGGTCTCGAGTTCTCGATGTAATGTTTATTATATATGAGGTGCTTTGTACTTCCCGTGAACTTTTAAAATAGATCTGAATCCTTTTAGGAAAAAAGAGATGTGTTTTCCATACATGATTGCATGTCGAGATGCAATAATTCAGTTTGGAGCTCGGGCTCATCTACACCCGATGAACAGTAAAATCAAAACAGATAGTGAAAAAATGAAAAAAAAATCTAAAACTCTTTTCATGTAACATGCTACAGTGCACGAGGTGCCTGCAAAAATTCGTGGTAAACAACATTCGAGGAGCTGGCACCAAAAAAGTCAAAATCAACGAATAGTGCATTTTTTCAAACTTCCTCACATGCCCGAATTTTGTCTTTTTTTCACGAGCTTCTAATGTCCAAACTCCACCTAATTTGGCATGGGCATCGCACATTCAACCATCTTGCACCATTTTTTTTGGATTTTTTAATTTTCTATCATTTTAAACAATTTTACTATTCATACATGGGAGCATCTAGACCTGGGTGCAGAACTGCCGCGCAGTTGAGATGAGCTTTTTTCCATGTATAATGCATCATGAGATGGCATGATAGCATGTTAAGATAAATAAATGAGATATGACTAACTATTTAAATATAAAAAATTAAATTAGTTGAGCTTGGATGACAAGTTACACTCTTGGGATACGTGGAAGTGTGTGTATCAAGTGAGTAGTGGCAGGAATGGCATGCAATTCCTATGGTGCCAAATAATCTTTAAATCACCTACATCGACTCGACATGGGCTGACCTAGGTTGGCATTCAGTTCTTTTTGAGAACCAGATTGGCATTCAGTCACTGACCGCTCCCGAGCGGTTTCACTGAGTTTTCTTTCCTGTTTAGTCTGGTTCAGCTCTTTTGCTTTTTTAGTTTTAGATTTATATTTCACTTTATTTTTATTTTTTCAATTTTGCTTTTTATTCCTTTGTAGCCTTTTTTTGTTGTTGTTCCCGAATTTTGTCTGGGTTTTGCTTTTTTCTTTTAGTTTTCTTGCTTGTGCACTTTCTCCTTTTTAAAATTATTTTGTTGTACAATTAAAACTTTTTTAATAAACGGTGAATAATTTTCAAATACACAATTAGCATTTTATTGTATATGGTGACCATGTTAATTTATAGTGAATATTTTGTAATATACACAGAATATTTCAAACACACACTAAATATTCTTTATTAGTATTTCACTTTTTTATTTAGTTTTTAAAAAATTAATGCCTAAAAAATGATCCAATAGTTTGTTTCCGAAAGGAAAATTGACAAAAAAAAATGAACAAACAACAAATGAACAAAAATTGCTCAAGGGAGTGCACCAGTTGAAACTTAAAGAGGGTTGCCATTCATTTTTTTCTTATAACCAGATTGGCATTCATTTATTGACCGCTCGTGCGCAGTTTCACAGTGTTTTCTTTCTTGTTTTGTTTGGTTTTTTTTACTTTTAGTCTGGTTTTTAGCTGTTTTGTTTTACCTTTAAATTAATATTTAATTTTATTTAACTTTTCATATCAGTTTTTGATTATGTTTAATTTTTTCCCTTCCCAATTTTATTATGGTTTTGGTTTTTCTTTTCTTTTGTTTGCTTTGGCACTTTTCTCTTTAATAATTTTATTGTGCAACTAGAATTTAATAAACATATGGAGCTTTTTTGATATACGCAATTAACATTTTATAATATATTGTGAACTTTTTGATTTATAGTAAAAAAATATAATGTACAATGAGTAGTTTAAATGCATGCTGAATATTTTTTGTATTTAAATAATAGTTATGTGATATATATTTTTATTTTAATATGTTTTCATATAACTAAAACATAAAAAGTGATCCGATTCCAAGGAAAATCCACTGAAAAATTTAGTTTTTTTACTTTTTTATTTTTTAATTTGAATTTATTTTTATATTTATTTGTTCATATTCTGGTTCCATCTTGTTTTTTTTCTTTTCCCAGTTTCATTTAGGTTTTGGTTTTTCCTGATTTTGCCTTTTCTCATTTTTCATAATTTTATTTTAAAATTAGAATTATATCAATAAATAGTAAATATTTTTAAGTACACATTTAAACCTTCACAATATTGGTGAATGTTTTAATATATAGTGAATATTTTATATGTGGACTGAATGTTATTAACTATACCCTTGAAATATATTTAATATTTCTTGATTATTGATTTAGCATTTATTATTATTTTTGTAGATATTTAAATATCTAAATTCTAATAAACATATATTAGTTTTTCAACAGAAAATCGACTAAAAATGCAGATAAAGCGAATAAAAGAAAATTGTACAAGGGTGTGGGACGGTTCAAACATTCCAGAAGTTTCCAGACCAGTTTCTTATTGGTTATTAAAATATTCTAGCTTTTTTTAACAATTCCGAAATTAGAAAATATATAATGAATTTTAAAACATATTCACACATGTGACAAAATGTTTTGAATTTTAAAATGTTTCAAAAAAAATTAGAGTTCAAAAATTTCAAAATGTGTCTTGAGTTTTAGAAATTTGTTTTATAACATATTTATGTTTTCGAAAAAAATAATATTTCAAAAACATCACCTCTTCTAAAATGCTCCTTTTGAAAATATTCATGTTTTTTATACTAAATTTTTTTTCTTAAAAAACTGAAAGACCAAAAGAAACAACGAACTGTCTAAACTTAGTAAAAGAAATGTAGGAACACTCGCTCCAGCAGTTGACACTAAATGCACCGGCCTAATCATTGTGGCATGTGTGGGTCATCGTTCTATTTGACGCATAAGGCATATCATCAAATAGGAGGTCCCACTATTTGACATTAAGGGCGTCAAATAGAAGGTCTCAAACGGCCGGCCACCCATGTCGTTGTTGCCTGAAGTTACTACTTGATGATACCACACACGTTGCGAGGATGTTTTGCAATATATTTTAATGATATTTGATTGTATGGAAAATAAATATTTAGATTAATAATGTGTAAACTAAAAATACACATATATTAAATATAAATAGGATAATAGAATGAAAAATTTCATGCATGTTTTCATGGTGAGGTGAGTCTTTTCCTATATATGGTTGCATGTTGAGGTGAGCTTTTTATCTATAGTGCATACTGAGATGACATGCTTCCATGAGAGAGATTAATTAATGCTAGCTATTTAAATGTAGAATGTTATAGTAGTTTTTTTGGTGGGAAATATCTCACTTTATTTAAGCAGCGTTTGGGTTCTCGTCCGCAATTACATGCAAGATACAATCAGGTGGCACAAATCACCATTCCACACAAATTTCATCACCTACTTCAAGCTTAGCTAAAATATGAGCCACTCGATTAACCAAACGCCTTTTCGAGGTGACTTTGCATCTTTGCCATCCCTGCATTAGACCTTTGATGTCCTCCACGATCGGACCCGCAGCAGAGAGGTTTTTGTTAGACCCGTTGATCATGCAGACGACCTCTCTACAATCAAGCATGACGTGGATCTTCTGCACCCCAAGATCAGGCCCAAACTGCAGCGCCCTCCGGCAGTCTTTCAACTCAACAATCTCCGGCTTCGAAACATTGGGGAAGAAGTGAGCCACGACACCTCGAAAGGCTCCATCATGGTGACGCAGGACCACCCCTCCTCCTCCTTTGCCAGCAGCATTAGAAACTGCTCCATCTGCATTTTCTAAGATCCATCCCTGCTCCGGCGGTAGCCATCTCTTTTCTGGACAACCTCGAGCCACTCATCCATGAACCTGGAAACCGAGCCCACTATCTCATGTGCTTCTTTGATTCTAATGCCATCCCTAGCGTCATTCCTAGCCAGCCACAAGCCATACACTCCCTGCATTAACATCTCCTGCTCCTCATCCCTTGCTTCGCCCACCCAGTTCAGAAGCCATTGGCCAACTTCAGGGTTAGTCTCAATGCTTTCAGGCGGCGAAGTGGCCGGGATTCCCCTTTTCTCTGCGAGCTCTTTCAAAAATAGTCGAGAATGGGGGCAGGCCCAGAAGCGATGAACATGTGTTTCCTCTCTTCCACAAGCAGCACAGAAGATACCCGACTTAACTCTTCTCTTGTGCAGCTCCGAACCTATAGCCAGGCTATTCCGTATTAATCTCCAGGAGTGGACCTCAACTTTGTTAGGCACATGGGTACCCCATAGCGCCAGCCAGTTCCTATGCGAAATCACAGTCGAAGAGGCTTTCGGCCGTCCGGTTCTCGCCCTCCTCATACTCATAACAAGATGGTACGCAGACTGAACTGTGAACACGCCGTCCTTGGTGCAATTCCATGCTAGATAATCATCTACCCCTGGCCACCAACTGGGATTTGCTTGATATCAGTAGCATCATCAAATGTGAACATAGCATCAACCTTGTCATGGTCCCAATCTTCACCTTCCGAGTTCATCGGATCGCATACCCATGTGGTGCCATGCAAATATGCTTGACCTAGTGGTCGTAAACAACCTTTGTGAGGTATCCAGTTATCTTGTTGAATTAGAACCTTAGACCCATCCCCAATGCACCAGGCAGCTCCTTCCCTAAGAGGTCACGCTCGAACAGGAGGCTTCTGAAAGTAAAGGAACCACCGCATGACATGTTGCATTCATGATGGATCCATCCTTGAAATACCTGGCTTGGAGAAACTCTTGCACAAATAGACCATGGGACCTCTAATATTTTCCATGCTTGTTTTGCAAGGAGAGCTTGATGAAAGGCTTCAAAATTTCTAAACCCCATGCCCCCTCCCGCTTTGTCATGCACATCTTCTCCAAGGCTACCCAGTGTGCCTCCTTCTCACCATTAGCTGTACCCCACCAAAAGCTAGAAGAGATGGTAGTCAGGTTCTGGCAGATTTTCTTTGAGAGTTGAAAACAGCTCATGGTGAACATTGGTGTCGCTTGTAGCCCAGATTTGACAAGCACTTCCTTAGCGGCCTTTGACAGTCCTTGGCCCTTCCAGCCCAAGACTTCCCCCTTAGAACTTTCTCTAACATGCTTATTGGTGCCCTCCTTTGATCTACCAACCACCGTTGGTAGTCCCAAATACTTCTCACTAAGGGCCTCAAAATTGATACCAATGATCCCCTTAAGCATCTCCTTATTACCATCATAGCTCCCTTTTCCAAAAAATATCGAAGATTTTTGAAGATTAACCCTCTGGCCAGAAGCTTGCTCGTACACTTGGAGGATGTCTCTGAGAGACTCCAAATTGCTTTGAGACCCCTCCACGAATACAATGCTATCATCTACAAACAAGAGATGAGTCACATGGGGGCCAGTGCTACCAAACGACAGACCACAAATTTGCCTGTCATGTTACAATTTTTTCAACAGAGCGGAGAATCTTTCCACGCATAAAAGGAATAAATATGGGCATAACTAATCTCCTGACGAAGGCCACGAGATGGTACAAAGGAATCGGAGAAGCCTCCATTAAGTTTAACCGTGAACCTGACCATCCTAACACACCTCATGATCATATCGATCATACCTGGTGACGGTGTCCTGGACTAGGGGGTACTCACCACGTCGTCTCCCGACCAGTGGGTCGGGCCGAGGACCCCCGTGGTGGTTCACCAATGGGCCAGTTCGGACAGTCGATGACATATACGGGGAAGATTCTACAAGACTTGGTGATCAAGACAAGGACTCCTCTCCACTGACGTAGCCGACTAGGACTCTTGTT
The DNA here is from genome assembly GCA_011799875.1 of Thinopyrum elongatum. NCBI lineage: Eukaryota > Viridiplantae > Streptophyta > Magnoliopsida > Poales > Poaceae > Thinopyrum > Thinopyrum elongatum. The sequence continues at coordinate 716,391,666 of CM022298.1, forward strand.
ATCATAGGCCTCCGATACATTATATAAGCCAAGGCCAGGCTAGTTGATAGATTATTATGACATTACTCATCATACCCCTAGGGTTTAGACCACAATATATGATCTCGAGGTAGATCAACTCTATACTGGATACTCCATCAATATAAACAAGAGCAGGACGTAGGGTTTTACCTCCATCAAGAGGGCCCGAACCTGGGTAAAACACCGTGTTCATCGTCCTGTTACCATTGATCCGAGAATCCACAGCTCGGGACCCCCTACCCCGAGATCTGCCGGTTTTGACACCGACAATGGTGCTTTCATTGAGAGTTCCGCTGTGTGGTCGGCAATGGAATGGCTTGCCTGCAGATCAACTGCGACGTCGGCATATTTGTCGCCGGCTCGACTGGTCACCTTGGCTCGACCGAGGACTGCGCTCCGCCTCAGATCGTCATGATCGGACGAGGGCCTTCATCAACATCAACTCCGATCTCTATCAAGATCGTGGAGGAATCATCCATATAGCTCGGGGGCTCAACTTCAATATTGTCTTCGGGCGACCGTGCTGTTTTTCTATACAGCGGATTTGTATTCGCCGTCGCCGCTTCCTCGGGTGTCTCTTTGATGATTGCTTTTGTGGAATAGTGCATAATTGTGTATATAACAACCCTGTAAAATTTCGTCGCGTTTCGATGGAGGAATCTCCGACGATCTACGATATACGGAGCCCTATCAAATCTGGACGGGAATCTGGACGAGTTTAGGGCAAGGAGTCCAGCGCCCATCTCGGACATCATTTGAAAGATCCAACCGTTGATCGGCTGCGGAATTACCATATCAATCATCCCTCAAAATTTTAGCTCGATCCGACCGTTCAAACTCCGGGAACGGCCCAAGGAGTGCGTCAATTTTTGGATCTGTTTTCTACGCGAAAACGAATCCGACCCGAATTCATCTTTCTTCATGAACGGGATATTGAACATCCTTTTTGGAAGGAAACTTTTTCTAGGGTATTATGTGTTGTTCTCAAACACGTGCCGACAAATTTTAAAGCCTTTTTCTGAGGCGGTCTTCATCGTCGGGCCAATGTCAAACCGGCCCGAACACATTGCTCCACGGCTGCCGACCTGTGCCAGCATGGACTGCGCCATCGCTCCATCAAGCCAACGACATCTCCTCGGATCATAACCTCGGCGAACCAAGCAAGAGTTCGGCATCGCAAAACCCTAACTAACTTGAACAACCCTGAAGCTTTGACTTAAGGATCTGTCTCCGACCCGATCCCGGGGTCGGCTTTTATCTCGCATCCGGCTTCAAGCCTGAATGCGACCTCTGCGTCTGAAGATCGGGAGTCAATTCCAGGCGGACTCGCCTCTCTTATCCCGGATCCAGCTCCAAGCCTGGACACGACTTCGGCATTTGAACACCAGGAGTCAACCCTGGCCAGACTCGCCTCTCGCACCATCGTACCGGAGGACGATCCCGAAGAAATCCCGGATACCAATCCGGCTAATCTCGCCCTGCCAAACGAGATACTACATCGGATCCAGACGATGACCATTCCACCGGACTGACCTCGGCATTCAGGCCATATTTCTTTAATTATTTACTTCACCTAAATTAATTAAGTAGAAGATTTTTTAAAATATACATATATTATTATCTTTATCTGTTATTACTTTTGGTTTGCACTTTTTTATATGCACAGGTAAATCGACATCGACTGGTCTGCGTCGTCTGCTCCAACACCTCGGCTAGACCGGACGCTTCGCCATCTCTTCATCAACCTACTCCAGAGACTTCGGCGTCACCAGCCGACCAGCTTCGTCACGTTAGCTGGACCGGGGACTTCGGCATCACCAGCCGACCAGCTTTCTCACCTCGCCTGGACCAGGGGCCTTGCCTCGCCGCATCGACCGTGCGGCGTCGCCACTTCATCAGGCTGAGCTCTTTGCTCGGGCACCTCGGAACCGGCTTGGGAGCTGGGACCTCGATCCGCTGCAAGCTCGGCCCGCGTCATCAACGCCGAACACATTAACCAGCTAAGTCACTTTCATGCTCAAAGTTTTTAAATTTTTAATTTGTGTTCGGTTTGACCATGCTCACATACATTGCTTGTTAAAAGAAACTCCCTCTATCCATGTTAACTGGGGGCTCTTAAAATTTATATGAGCCATTTTATAATAAATGTGTTTTCTTCTTAGTCGTTGCAAAGTCTTTTTCTACTACTCCTTTCTCGAGTCGAGTGTGTGGTCAATAGCCGGATAGCCTGGCTTCTCTTTAAAGCCGCTCGAGTTTAGTTCGCTAAACTGGCCTGAGAAGCACTCCACCTTCGGGATAGGAGGTTGAAGTCGAAGGCTGACCCGCTTGAAGTCTGCAGATCGGATGTATCATGTTAAAGCACGACGGAAGTACAAACTAATTTTAACACCAGTTTTCGGATTGGCATCAAAAAACTTAATTTAGTCCGGACGTTAAGTTTTTACGTAAGTTTTTTTTTCCGAGCTTATGGCACTTTTTAGCTATTTGTATATTTTTCTTTCAGGAGGCGGGACATCCTCATGTCCGAGGTGCCATGCGTAATAATCCAGCTCGGGAAATCTTTTTCGACCCGCAGCTCGGCATTTTTTCCTTCCGACCTACACCTCGGCGTTGGATCCGAGCATAAATCTCGCAGTACATTGCCGGACACTTTTAAAGCATCGGCAATATCAACAGGGGGCTGCGGCTAGAGCCGAACCCACCAAAAAGCCAAGGTACTCTGAGGAGTCCTCGGCAAAACGTTCTCGGGTACTGCTTTATATGCATCAGTTTCGAATTGTGTCTTTGGTCAATAGTTGGGTCGCCCAGCTCCTGTGCTTGCCTTGTATGTTCCGCTTTGTTCGGCTAGCAGTGCAAAGGAAGAACCACTGCGATTGTACTTCCGGTTTAACTGGTCAAGTACCTCAGTGGAGAAAGCCGAAAACTGACTGTCAAATAAGCGTAAACTGGTCGGCGATCCGATGACCATATTAAACAACGAGCCTTTCATAAAATTGGCCGAAGTGTTAATGGCTTGACCTCGGCTGATGCCGAACACTAACCGGAGGCTAGTAACTGGCCTCCCAACTTTAAGCTCCTATGACCAAGTGAAAGTTATAAAGCCTGGATATCTGATTGCCTCGTTTCCGCTAACACAACCGCCTCCGGGCACCGAGACGTCGGCTAAGGGTTGTCTTATTACCGCGGAAACATCCTGCGTAGTATCTATAAAGGGGTAGAAGCCGACGATGGGCCACTTTCATATGATAAACGGTCGCAACGGAGTCAATCAACGTTTATATTCAATGTACGAGCGCTGCCTTCCGTAATTATCGTTATAAAGCCATAAATATGCATCAATTTGACTTAAGATTTTGGCCAAGCTGGGTTGCCTGGCTCCTGTGCTTACCCCTACGTTCCCGATTGTTCGGCTAGGGGGTAAAGTGAGCACCTCTGTGATTGTTACTTCCGGGTCATCCGGGCAAGTACCTCAGACCGGGTGAAGCCGAAAGCTAGCCATCTTAAGAACATAATTGGTCGGCAACGACGGAAGTGAAATTTTTGGTTCTTTAAAGACCACAGAGTTCGGGAACTTTTTCCCAACTAAATCCTCAATATTTTTCTCCCACATTGATCGGAGTTGAGGTTTCATGATCATGATCAACATGACAGCCTGGGAAAAGGAACTTATAACAGAACTATTTTCCCAAAAGATGTTTTATAACATATCTCTCTGCGTACCTTTGTTTATAAAACCGTATGGCCGGATTGCCTTGTTTTCCGTAAATCTTTGCCCTTATAAAGGCTTTATAAAGTGGGAAAACACTCCTTGGCTACTGGCCGAGGAGGTTGAAATCGATGGTCGGTCAACAAAGTGTTGTACAATGCGGATCTGAGCGTTAATGATATAAAGTACTTGGATACATAGAATCATTACACATAAATTGTGATATACTCCGGACATCTATCCTTAATTCGGCCACCCGTGCCCACATTAAGGCTCGGGGGCTACTGGGCGTCGCGCTTCTCATTTACAAATATTAAAGGGGCACATCGATCCCCTGATCTGGTGTTGCCACCCGACCATTGGCTCGGGGGCTACTGCATCGACGATTCAATGCAGACAATTCACAAAGTGCGAAATAGTTCTCGAGGAGATTATGATCCTCAGGTTGGTCGGCCGCACCCAACCTGAGTCTCGAGGAATATGCACACCGCGTTTCAATTCCTAAGTATGCCGCCGAGCTAGGAGTTGATCCTCAGGCCGATTTCGTGAATCGACCCGAGTCTCAGGGGCTACTGGGATCAGCGGTTTGATTTTATCCTTCAGGTGCATCCCGGATATTAGGTCGGCATGCACCTTGAGGGCTACTGGCTATATATCTCGGTAGAGAATACATTGCACAAATAGGAATTAAATTCACAAAAATCAACCCACGGCCGAGGTGGTGCACCACCTCGGAAGCTGTCCGACATAAAGCTCGGATGCATGTGGCTGCCTCCATAGAGGACATCTCCGGCATTAAGCTCGGTTTAACCCTTTTAACTTTTTCAAGACCGAGGTAATCTATGACATCTCGGATACAGTCTGGCATTGGTGCTCGGCTGTGAGATGACACCTCGGATGCGGTCCGGCGTTGGTGCTCGGCTGTGAGAGGCCACCTTGGAAGGAATCCGACATAAAGCTCAGCTGCGAGTGGCTAGCTCTATAGAGAACTTTTCTCGGCATTAAGCTCGGATAACCTCCTCCAAACTTTTTTAAAGATGAGGTACTTTATGCCTCCTCGGATGTTGTCCGACACTGGAGCTCGGATACAGTCCGGCGCTGGAGCTCGGATACAGACCGGCGTTGGAGCTCGGATGCAGACCAGCGTTGGAGTTCGGCTGCAAAGATACACCTCGGATGCAATCCGGTGTTGCAGTTCGGATGCAAGAGGGCACCGCCGCGTGGGAAAAACTTCGAACCCAAGATGTGGTGTAAAAAATAATGAGGCATTGATAAGGGCCGAGAACTTAAAAGACTCCTCAGATACCCGACGTATGAACACTTCGAATACACCTCGGCGATCCTCAAGATCGGAGATGGGAAGATTTGTTGAACCAGTTTTCAAGACCGATGACCGAAGACGAAGAACAGTTCGAAAGAACCGAGGAGTGTCCCCAACTTGAAGACCGGTTCAGGGGGCTACTGACGGTGTCCTGGACTAGGGGGTACTCACCACATCGTCTCCCGACCAGTGGGTCGGGCCGAGGACCCACGTGGTGGTTCACCAATGGGCCAGTTCGGACAGCCGATGACATATACGGGGAAGATTCTACAAGACTTGGTGATCAAGACAAGGACTCCTCTCCACCGACGTAGCCGATTAGGACTCTTGTTATCCTAGGCCTTCGGTACATTATATAAGCCAAGGCCAGGCTAGTTGATAGATTATTATGACATTACTCATCATACCCCTAGGGTTTAGACCACAACATATGATCTCGAGGTAGATCAACTCTGTACTGGATACTCCATCAATATAAACAAGAGCAGGACGTAGGGTTTTACCTCCATCAAGAGGGCCCGAACTTGGGTAAAATACCGTGTTCATCGTCCTATTACCATTGATCCGAGAATCCACAGCTCGGGACCCCCTACCCCGAGATCTGCCGGTTTTGACACCGACACCTGGCACAAGCCAAATCTCTACATCACTTGCTCATGGAAATTCCATTCCACTCGATCGTACACTTTCATCATATCTAGCTTGACTGCACACAACAAGGTCTTCCTCTTCCTATTTCTGATAGCATGGACACACTCATATGCGACCAGAACATTATCCGTGATAAGCCTCCCTGGAACAAAAGCACTTTTCTCTTCTGAGATCATGAATGGAAGAATACCCTTAAGTCTGTTATCCAACACTTTCACTGCCACCTTGTATAAAACATTGCATAAGCTAATGGGTCAGAATTGGGAAAGCAATTCCGGTGAGTTAACTTTCGGGATCATAACCAACACCGTGTAAATTAAATGACTCAGGAGTCGCCCCCATCAAGAAAATCTCTAACAACTGCCAAATATCTCCTTTAATAAGAGACTAGTGTCTCTGATAAAAAAAAGTGCAGGTAGGCCATAAGGTCCGGGCGCTTTCCTAGCCCCCATTTGAAACTGGGTCGCCTCAATTTCCCCATCTGATATTGGGGCTATGAGCTCCCCATTGATCTCAGTAGTGACTGCCTCATCCATCAGAGCAAGCAATCAGTCAGCCCCAACCGAGCCCCCTGATGTGAAAAGATTGGCATAAAATGATGCCGCCATGGCGCGCATCTCCTCATCTACTGTGCACTTACTGCCATCCTTCCTTCATAGAGCCCTCACCGTATTCTTTGTCTTTCAGTGGCTTGCTTTGTCTGGAAATATTTGGTGTTTTGGTCCCCCTCTTGCAGCCATCCCACTCTTGATCTTTGCTTATACATGATATCTTCTCTCCCATAGAGCTCTCATAGTTGGTCTTCCAAATCCCGAAGCTCTAGTGAGATACCGGACACCAAAGCTCTCTACTTAGCCTGCTCAAGCTGGGTCTCCAGCTTACTGATTTGACGCCGGACATATCCGAAGACTATACAACTGCTACTTCTTGGGCTTGCATTGGTTTTTCCCTTGAAGAGGAAAGGGTGATGCAGCAAAGTAGAGTAAGTATTTCCCTCAGTTTTGAGAACCAAGGTATCAATCCAGTAGGAGACAGCACGCAAATCACCGAATACCTCCACAAACAAACACCAAACTTGCACCCAACGCGATAAGGGGTTGTCAATCCCTTCACGGTTACTCGCAAAAGTGAGATCTGATAGAGATAGATAAACGGTAAAGTAAATATTTTTTGGTATTTTTGTTTTGTAGATTGGAAAGTAAAAGATTGCAAAATAGTAGATCGAAAACTCGTAGATTGGAAAGTAAAAGATTGTATGATGGAAAATAGACCCGAGCGCCATAGGTTTCACTAGAGGCTTCTCTCAAGATAGAAAATAATACGGTGGGTGAACAAATTACTGCCGAGCAATTGATAGAAAAGCGCAAAGTTATGACGATATCTAAGGCAATGATCATGAATATAGGCATCACTTCCGTGTCAAGTAGACCAAAACGATTCTGCATCTACTACTATTACTCCACACATCGACCGACTCTTGCCTGCATCTAGAGTATTAAGTTCATGAAGAACAGAGTAACACAATAAGAAAGATGACATGATGTAGAGGAATTAACTCAAGCAATATGAAGAAAACCCCATCTTTTTATCCTCGATGGCAACAATACAATACGTGCCTTGCTGCCCCTGCTGTCACTGGGAAAGGACACCGCAAGATTGAACCCAAAGCTAAGCACTTCTCCCATTGCAAGAAAAGCCAATCTAGTTGGCCAAACAAAATCGATAGTTCGAAGAGACTTGCAAAGATATTAAATCATGCATAAAAGAATTCAGAGAAGATTCAAATAATATTCATAGATAAGCTGATCATAAATCCACAATTCATCGGATCTCGGCAAACACACCGCAAAAAAGGTATTACATCGAATAGATCTCCAAGAACATCGAGGAGAATGTGGTATTGAGAATCAATGAGAGAGAAAAAGCCATCTAGCTCCTAGCTATGGACCCGTAGGTCTGAGGCAAACTACTCACGCTTCATCGGAAGGGCAATGGTGTTGATGTAGAAGCCCTCCGTGATCGAATGCCCCTCCGGCAGGACGCCGGAAAAGGCCCCTAGAGGGATCTCACAGGTACAGAAGGTTGCGGCGGTGGAAAAGTCTTTTCGTGGATGCCTCTGGTGGTTTGGGCATATAAGAGTATATATAGGCGAAAGAATTAGGTCAGGAGACGCACGAGGGGCCCACAAGGGTGGGAGGCGCAACCTACCCCCCTGGGCGCGCCCTCCATCCTTGTGGCCGCCTCGTGGCTTCTCTGACTTAGTCCTTTGGTTTCCTTTTGTTCCAAGAAAGATCATCGCGAAAGTTTTATTCCATTTGGACTCCGTTTGGTATTCCTTTTCTGCGAAACTCAAAAACAGGGAAAAAACAGGAACTGGCACTAGGCTCTAGGTTAATAGGTTAGTCCCAAAAATAATATAAAATAGCATATTAATGCATATAAAACATACAAAATAGATAATATAATAGCATGGAACAATAAAAAATTATAGATACGTTGGAGACGTATCAACAACCCCATAGTTGCATCTCAACTAAAATAGACCATAACTTATCACAAGCCTTTATCGCCCCCTGTCCGCCAGGCACCGCTCCTTGCCACGCTGCATTAGCCATCTCCTCATACTTTTCATGTCTATTACACATCTCCTCATAACTAAATCTTCTGGGCACATATTGGCTAGCTTTAGGAGCCGTCTCCCTAGCTTTAACAATGATAGCATTATGGTATGATTCCTCTGTGATGACGTGTTCAGCTGCAGTGTCTGGGAACAGCTGAGGAACCCATCATTGCATGTCGCACGGTTAAGCCGGACTTGAATATTTTCATCTCCATCCATCTTATTGTCCCAGGTGAATGGGTATCCAGGAAAACCCAGACCGGCAAGCCCGCAATCGGCCAAGCACTCCCTGAAATCATCAATTTGAGAAAAACTCCTTGGGTTTCCGCCATGTTGTTCCGACTGGAGAAGAGCCTCATTGTAGTTACTGACGCACACCCATGGCTGATCATCCTGCCTCCTCAGTTACCTTAGGGCATCTGAAGACCTCTCTCTTAATTATGTGCGAGGCTCGCCATAGAATCCAGTGATTCTACAAGCTTTACCTTCGAAGACAACTTCCTCCACTACAAAGCAATGCCACCACTCTTGCCTACGCAATCCACTGCCACTCCATCCTTGAAGCCTAGACTCCACTTAAGCCTTTCCATTGCTCTAGCTTTTTTCTTTGTCTCGCTAAAAAAAAGCACTGCTGGGTTGTAGGACCTAATCAGGTCTCTGAGCTCGCCAACTGTCGAGTCCAACCCCAGTCCTCGACAGTTCTAGGAAAGGATATTCATTGCTCCCGGCAGTCCTACTACTGAGGGTCCGCCGATCTATCACTGTGTTTCGTGATGCGATAAAATACGGTAGACGTTTTGCGTCTCGTATCATGAATGAAAGCATCATATGCTCCCTGCCTATCAATATCCCCTTCTGCTACCACATGTGCTTTAGCTTTATTTTCCCACTTTCCACCTCCAGCCTTGAGTATGACGAGCTACCCTGCTGGTGATCACCATCCTTTCTAGGTTTCTTGATATAATGTCCCTTACGACGTCTGCGTTGCCCATTGATACGTCCATTTTGCATCATGTTTTCCTACTGTTAAATATAATGTTTTTGATCATTATAACTCTTTGTGATGCAATTCTAATTCCTTTTCTCTCTTAATTTGCGAAATTTACATGAAGAGGGAGATTGCCGGCAGCTGGAATTCTAGACCTGAAAAAGCTATATTAGAGATGCCTATTCTGCAAAACTCCAAATGAGCTGAAATTTCATGGAGAAATATTTTGTAATATATAAAAAATACCAGAGAAAAGAGATACCAGAGGGGACCCACTAGCTGCCCACAAGGCACTTGGGCGCGACCACCCCCCTCGGCGCGCCCAAATATCTTGTGGGGCCCCTAGATGGCCTCCGAGACCAAACTTCTCCTATATGGTGCCATTTTCCCTAGAAAGAAAATCAAGCGAAGACTTTCGGGATGAAGCGCCACCGTCTCAAGGCGGAACCTGGGCAGGAGCACTTTTGCTCTCCGGTGGAGCAATTCCGCCGGGGACACTTCCCGACGGGAAGGGGAAATCAAAGCCATCGACATCACCAACAACGCTCTCATCATGGGAGGACCAATCATCATCAACATCTTCATCAACACCATCTCATATCAAACCCTAGTTCATCTCTTGTATTCAATCTTTGTCTCAAAACCTCATATTGGTACCTGTGGGTTGCTAGTAGTGTTGATTACATCTTGTAGTTGATGCTAGTTGGTTTATTTGGTGGAAGATTATATGTTCAGATCCTTGATGCTATACAATACCTCTCTGATCTTGAACATGAATATGATTTCTGAGTAGTTACTTTTGTTCTTGAGGACATGGGAGAAGTCTTGTTATAATTAATCAAGTGATTTTGGTATTCGTTCGATATTTTGATGATATGTGTGTTGTGATTCCCTTAGTGGTGTCATGTGAACGTCGACTACATCACACATCACCATACTTGTGTTGAAAATATGCCCTAGAGGCAATAATAAATTGGTTATTATCATACTTCCTTATTCAGGACAAATGTTTATTATTCATGCTAGAATTGTATTGACCAGAAACATGAATACATGTGTGAATACATAGACAACACAGTGTCCCTAGTGAGCCTCTACTAGACTAGCTCGTTGATCAAAGATGGTTAAGGTTTCCTAACCATAGACATGAGTTGTCATTTGATAACGGGGTCACATCATTATAGGAGAATGATACGATGGACAAGACCCAATCATAAGCTTAGCATCAGATCGTTTAGTTTATTTACTATAGCTTTCTTCATGTCAAGTATCTGTTCCTTAGACCATGAGATCATGTAACCCCCTGACACCGGAGGAACACTTAGTGTGTATCCAAACATCACTTCGTAACTTGGTGATCATAAAGGTGCTCTACAGGTATCTTCGAAGGTGTCTGTTGAGTTGGCATGGATCGAGACTAGGATTTGTCACTCCGTATGACGGAGAGATATCTCTGGGCCCTCTCGGTAATACAACATCTTAAAGAGCTTGCAAGCAATGTGACTAATGAGTTAGTCACGAGATCTTGTATTATGGAACGAGTAAAGAGACTTGCCGGTAACGAGATAGAACTAGGTATGGAGATACCGACGATCAAATCTCGGGCAAGTAACATATCGTCGGACAAAGGGAATTGCATACGGGATTAACCAAATCCTTGACATCGTGGTTCAACCGATAAAAGATCTTCGTGGAATATGTAGGAATCAATATGGGCATCAATGTCCCGCTATTGGTTATTGTCCGGAGAGGTGCCTCGGTCATGACTACATGATTCCCGAACCCACAGGGTCGCACGCTTAACGTTCGTTGACGCTAGAGTAGTATTGGGATATTTGATGATTGGTAACCGAATGTTGTTCGGAGTCCCAGATGAGATCCGGGATATCACGAGGAGTCTTGGAATGGTCGAGAGGTAAAGATTTATATATGGAAAGTCATATTTTGGGTTCCGGAAAAAAGGTGCAGTTTTTTCGGTATTGTACCATGAAGATTCTAGAAGGTTCCAAAGGATTCCGGAGTGGTCCGGAAGTCCACAAGTGGGTCCACCACGACCCAAGAGCTGGCATGGGCTGAGGGGAGGCTCCCTAGCCTTATTGGTCTAGGCGCATGAAGTCCTCAAAAGCCCATGTCGCTAGGGAAGGAAAAAAAGGGGAGTCCTAGTAGGAATAGGATTGGACTTGGAGTCCAAGTCTTCTCCCCCTTGGCTGCACCCTAGGGCTTGGAGGGGTTGTTCCCCACGCCCCTCCACCTATATATAGAGGGGAGGGGGCGCCCCAAGAAGTCACACCAAGCCCTTGGCACCCCTCTCTCTCCCGTTACTCCGTAGTTCCTCCGTCCTTGTTCTAGTAGCGCTTGGCGAAGCCCTGCTGAACTAGCTCCACCACCACCATCACCACCACGTCGTTGTGCTGGTTGTGATCCCATCTACTTCTCCGCCTTCTCTTGCTGGATCAAGGAGGAGGAGACGTCATCGAGCTGCACGTGTGCTAAACTCGGAGGTGCCGTCCATTCCGCACTAGATCGGTTGGATCGTGATCGAATCGTGAAGAGTACAACTATATCAACCGCGTTATATACGCTTCTGCTTTCGGTCTACGAGAGTAGGTAGACACACTCTCCCCTCTCGTTGCTATGCTTATCCTAGATAGATCTTGGGTGTTCGTAGGAATTTTTTTGATTTTCATGCTATGTTCCCCATCAGTGGCATCATGGGCTAGGTCTATGCGTAGATGTATATTCACGAGTAGAACACAAAGAGTTGTGGACGTTGATGCTCAAATTGCTTACCTCTCTTGTCTTATTTGGATTCGGCGGTATTGTGGGATGAAGCGGATCGGACCAACCTTACATGTCCTCGAACATGAGACCGGTTCCACCGACTAACATGCAACTTGTTTTGCATAAGTTGGCTGGCGGGTGTCTGTCCCTCTTACTTTAGTTGAATCTAATTTGATGAAGGCGGTCCTTATAGAAGGTTAAAAGGTAACTTGATTATCACCGTTGTGGCTTTGCGTAGGTAAGAACGGTTCTTGCTAGTTGCCCATAGCAGCCACGTAAAATTTGCAACAACAAAGTAGAGGACGTCTAACTTGTTTTTGCAGGGCATGTTGTGATGTGGTATGGCCAAAACGTGGTGTGATATATGTTGATGTATGAGATGATCATGTTTTCTAATAGGTTCATGACTTGCATGTCGATGAGTACGGCAACCAGCAGGAGCCATAGGGTTGTCTTTAATTTATTACTCGCCATGTAATTGCTTTACTTTATCGCTATGCGTTAGCAATAGTTGGCGGAGATGACCACGTGATGACACAATGATGGAGATCATGATGATGAAGATCATGGTGTCATGCAGGTGACGATAGAGATCATGCCGGTGCTTTGGAGATGGAGATCAAAGGCACGAGATGATAATGGCCATATCATGTCACATATTGATTGCAATGTATGTTTATCCTTTTTATGCATCTTATTTTGCTTAGAACGACGGTAGCATTATAAGATGATCCCTTCACTTAATTTTGAGAAATTGTGTTCTCCCTGAGTATGCACCATTGTAAAAGTTTGTCGTTTCGAAGCACCTTGTGATGATCGGGTGTGATAGACTCTACGTTCGCATACAATGGGTGTAAGCCAGTTTTACACATGCAGAATACTTGGGTTAAACTTGACGAGCCTAGCATGTACAGACATGGCCTTGGAACACAGGAGACCGAAAGGTAACATTAGTCATATAGTAGATATGATCAACATGAAGATGTTCACCATTGATGGCTGCCCCATCTCACGTGATGATCGGACATGGGTTAGTTGATTTGGATCATCTATCACTTAGACAACTTGAGGGATGTTGATTTAAGTGGGAGTTCATTAGTAATTTGATTAACTAAACCAAATTATCATGAACTTAGTCTTAATTGTCTTTGCAAAATTTGTGTTGTAGATCAAAGGCCCGCGCTGTAGTTCCCCTGAATTTTAATCCGTTCATAGAGAAAGCTAAGTTGAATGATGATGGAAGCAATTATGCAGACTAGGTCCGTAACTTAAGGTTCATCCTCATTGCTGCACAGAAGGCTTATGTCCTTGATGCACCGCAAGGTGATGCACCCCCTCCAGCGTCGTCTGTGGATGTTGTGAACATCTGGCAGGCATGTTCTAATGACTACTCAATAGTTCAGTGCGCCATACTTTACGGCTTAAAACCGGGGCTCCAAAGACGTTTTGAGCACCACGGAGCATATGAGATGTTCCAGGAGATGAAATTGGTATTTGAAGTTCATGCCCGGGTCGAGAGGTATGACATCTCTGACAAGTTCTTTAGTCATCAAATGGAGGAGAACAGTTCTGTTAGTGAGCATATACTCAGAATGTCTGGGTTGCACAACCGCTTGACTCAGTCAGGAGTTAATCTTCCAGATGACTCGATTATTGACAGAATTCTCCAATCACTGCCACCAAGCTATAATGGCTTTGTGATGAAGTATAATATGTAAGGGATGGAGAAAACACTTCCCGAGCTCTTCGCGATGCTTAAGGCCGCGGAGGTAGAAATCAAGAAGGAGCATCGAGTGTTGATGGTTAAAAAGACCAGTAGTTTCAAGAAAGGCAAGGGAAAGAAAGAGAACTTCAAGAAGAACAGTAAAGTAGTTGCCGCTCCCGTGAAGAAACCCAAGGCTGGACCCAAATCTAAGACTGAGTGCTTCTAATGCAAGGGGAATGGTCACTGGAAGCGGAACTGCCCCAAGTACTTGGCAGATAAGAAGGCTGGCAACATTAACAAAGGTATATTTGATATACATGTTATTGATGTGTACCTAACTAGTGCTCATAGTAGCGCCTAGATATTTGATACTGGTTCGGTTGCTCATATTTGTAAATCAGAACAGGAGCTACGAAATAAATGAAGACTGGCTAAGGACAAGGTGACGATGCTGATACGTCTCCAACGTATCTATAATTTTTGCTTGTTCCACGCTGTTATATTATCATTCTTGGATGTTTTACAATCATTTTATAGCAACTTTATATCATTTTTTGGGACTAACCTATTGACATAGTGCCCAGTGCTAGTTGCTATTTTTTGCTTGTTTTTTACTTCCCAGAAAATCAATACCAAACAGAGTCCAAATGCAGCGAAACTTTTTGGAGAATTTTTCTGGACCAGAAGACACCTGTTGGGCCAAAGAAGTACCAGAGGGGGGCTCCGAGGGAAGCACAACCCACCTGGGCGTGCCTGGGGGCCCAGGCATGCCCTGGTGGGTTGTGCCCACCTCGGCCACCTCCCGCACCGTCTCTTTGCTCTATAAATACCTTGAAAATCCAAAAACCCTAAGGTAGTCGACGAAACAAAATTCCAGCCGCCGCAAGTTCCAGAACCACCAGATCCAATCTAGACACCATCACGGAGGGGTTCATCATCCTCATTGGTGCCTCTCCGATGATGCGTGAGTAGTTCATTGTAGACCTACGGGTCCGTAGTTAGTAGCTAGATGGCTTCCTCTCTCTCTCTTTTGATTCTCAATACAATGGTCTCTTGGAGATCTATTTGATGTAACTCTTTTTGCGGTGTGTTTGTTGGGATCCGATGAACTTTGAGTTTATGATCAGATCTATTTATCCATGAAAGTTATTTGAGTTTCTTTGATCTCTTATATGCATGATTATTTATAGCCTCGTATTTCTTCTTCGAATCTTTGGTTTAGTTAGGCCGACTAGATCGATTTTTGTTGCCATGGGAAGAGGTGCTTTGTGATGGGTTCGGTCGTGCGGTGTTCTTTCCCAGTGACAGAAGGGGTAGCAAGACACGTATTGATCGTTGCTATTAAGGATAACAAGATGGGGTCTATTCCTACATGAATAGATCTTGTCTACATCATGTCATCGTTCGGTCGATGTGTGGAGTAATAGTAGTAGATGCAGGCAAGAGTCGGTCTACTAATCTTGGACATGATGCCTATATAATGATCATTGCCTGGATATCGTCATAATTATTTAAAGTTCTATCAATTGCCCAACAGTAATTTGTTTACCCACCGTATGCTATTTTTCTCGAGAGAAGCCACTAGTGAAATCTACGGCCCCCGGGTCTATTCTTTATCATATTTGCTTTGAGATCTATTTTTATTTGTTTTTTTTTTAGATCTATTATTCTAAAAACCCAAAAATACCTTGCTGCACTTTTTATTTATTTATTTTATTTTGTTTTATTGCGAGATCTGTTTATCCAAAATCATACAAACCAATCTATCTTTTACCCGAGAGGGATTGACAACCCCTCTTATGCGTCGGGTTGCAAGTATTTGTTCTTTGTGTGCAGGTACCATTTACATAGTGTTGCTTGGTTCTCCTACTGGTTCGATAACTTTGTTTTCATAACTGAGTACCGAAGCTGTACTGCATCATCCCTTCCTCTTCGGGGAAATACTGACGCGGATACGATCCATCAAGAAAGGATTTCTGGCGCCGTTGCCAGGGAGACATCATCAACATCTATCAGTTTCCTAATCACAAATCTCATCTCCTTGCAATTTACATTATTTGCCATTTACCTCTCATTTTCATCTCACCCACTTCACAAAATTTTCCTTTTTATTTGCCTCCTTTTTCGTTCGCCTTTTTCTCGTTCAATCTTTTGTTTGCTTGTGTTACCATGTGCCTTTTATTTGCTTGCATCTTTTCTTGCTAAAAATCAATTGATATGGATCCTCATCCACTTGCTATTTTTTTTAAAAGATCAAATTATGATGAATCAATTGCTAGTGAATTGAGTGCACTTGATTATCTCTATGAAGTTTTGCTTGAAATTCATGAATCTGAAGATTGTGATGAAGTGTTGGAAGAAGAAATTGATAAAGTGATTCATGATATCTCTTTCAATGAAAAGCATGATTGCAATGATGTTATTATAAATTCTATTAATGTCAATTGTGTTAATGATATGCAAAACCCCAAGCTTGGGGATGATAATTTTGTTATTTCTACTACTTATTGCAATGATCATGATTGGGGTGATAATGTTTCTTATGATCTTAAAAATTTATTTAAACCTCATGATGAATTTGATATTGATAATTATGTTTGCAATAATACTGAAAGTGGGTTTGGAAGAGTGTCAACTCTAGATAAAAATAATCCCACATATTTGGATAGTGTTCAATCTGATGAAAATTTTGACAAAAGTGGGTTCGCAGAGGTCATGACTTTAGTTGATGTTAATCCCACTATCTTGGAAGATTATAAGACTTTTATGCATGTGGATCATGAAGAGAAAATTTTATATGATAGCTATATTGTTGAATTTGAGTATGATCCTACATGTAATTATTATGAGAGAGGAAAATATGGTTGTAGAAATTTTCATGTTACTAAATTACCTCTCTTCATGTTGAGATTGCTATTGTTTCTTTCTCCTTCCTTGCAAATGGTAGGTTCTTCTTGTCTTGATAATTTGTTCTCTTATAAAATGCCTATGCATAGGAAGTATGTTAGACTTAAATGTGTTTGTCACATGATTTATGATGCTCTCTTTATGTTTCAATTTTTATCTTTCTTGTCAGCATCAACAAAATATTATGCCTAGCTAGGGGCATAAAACGATAGCGCTTGTTGGGAGGCAACCCAATGAATAAAATTTATTTTTGCCTTTTTCTTTCTGTTCTTGAGTGTTTGCACAATCAAGCTACTTTTATGATTTTGTTTTTATGTTTTAATTAGTGTTTGGGCCAAGCAAAGCCTTTGGGATCATGTTGGGTGATAGTTGATTTGATCTTGTTGAAAAACAGAAACTCTTGCGTCCAGTAAAATAATTTTGAAGAATCACAGAAGCGACAAAAAATTCTGAATTGTTTACACAAGATTGATATACAAATTGCCTACGTTTTCCTAATTTTTCAGAATTTTTGGAGGTACAGAAGTATATGAAGTATTCAGATTGCTACAGACTGTTATGTTTTTGACAGATTCTGTTTTATTTGCATTGTGTGCTTATTTTGATGAATCTATGGACTTTATCAGGGGGTATTGATGTTGGATTGAACAACGTTGGTATTTCCCCAAAGAGGAAGGGATGATGCAGCACAGCAACGGTTGGTATTTCCCTCAGTGATGAGACCAAGGTTATCGAACCAGTAGGAGAACCAAGCAACACTACGTAAACAACACCTGCACACAAAGAACAAATACTTGCAACCCGACGTGTTAAAGGGGTTGTCAATCCCTTTCGGGTAACGGCGCCAGAAATTGGCAAACGAACGTGAGATAAATTGTAGTAGATTGGATAAATAGATAGCGAATAAAATAAAGTGAAGCAAAATATTTTTGGGTTTTTAGAAATATAGATCTGAAAATAAAAGTGGCAAATAAATAAAAAGGCAAATAGCAAAATAGATCTGAAAATATATGATGAGAAAATAGACCCGGGGGCCGTAGATTTCACTAGTTGCTTCTCTCGAGGAAAATAGCATACGGTGGGTAAACCAATTACTGTTGGGCAATTGATAGAACTTGAAATAATTATGACGATATCCAGGCAATGATCATTATATAGGCATCACGTCCAAGATTAGTAGACCGACTCCTGCCTGCATCTACTACTATTACTCCACACATCGACCACTATCTAGCATGCATCTAGTGTATTAGGTTCATGGAAAAATAGAGTAATGCAATAAGAACGATGACATGATGTAGACAAGATCTATTTATGTAGAAATAGACCCCATCTTGTTATCCTTAATAGCAACGATACATACGTGTCGGTTCCCCTTCTGTCACTGGGATCAAGCACCGTAAGATCGAACCCATCACAAAGCACCTCTTCCCATGGCAAGAAAAATCGATCTAGTTGGCCTAACTAAACCAAAGATTCAAAGAACAAATACGAGGCTATAAGCAATCATGCATATAAGAGATCAAAAGACTCAAATAACTTTCATGGATAAAAACATAGATCTGATCATAAACTCAAAGTTCATCGGATCCCAACAAACACACCGCAAAAAAGAGTTACATCAAATAGATCTCCAAGAGACCATTGTATTGTGAATCAAAAGAGAGAGAGGAAGCCATCTAGCTACTGCCTACGGACCCGTAGGTCTACAATGTACTACTCACGCATCATCGGAGAGGCACCAAAGAGGATGATGGACCCCTCCGTGATGGTGTCTAGATTGGATCTATGGTTTCTGGAATTTGCGGCGGCTGGAATTGATTTTCATCGACTCCCCTAGGGTTTCTGGAATATTGGGGTATTTATAGAGCAAAGAGGCGGTGTGGGAGGTGGCCGAGGTGGGCACAACCCACCTGGGCATGCCTGGGCCCCCAGGCGCGCCCTGGTGGGTTGTGCTCCCCTCGGAGCCCCCTCAGGTACTTTCTTGGCCCAATTTGTGTCTTCTGGTCCAGAAAAAATCACCAAAAAGTTTCGCTGCGTTTGGACTCCGTTTGGTATTGATTTCCTGTAAAGTAAAAAACAAGCAAAAAACAGCAACTGGCACTGGGCACTATGTCAATAGGTTAGTCCCAAAAAATGATATAAAGTTGCTATAAAATGATTGTAAAACATCCAAGAATGATAATATAACAACATGAACAATCAAAAATTATAGATACGTTGGAGACGTATCAGCATCCCCAAGCTTAATTCCTGCTCGTCCTCGAGTAGGTAAATGATAAAAACATAATTTTTGATGTGGAATGCTGCCTACCATGTTCATCACATATTATTTTCTTTGTAGCATGGACATTTGGACTTTTATTTGATTCAAAGCAATAGTCTAGTTTTGACATGAAGATTTCAATACTCAAGCATATCAACAAGCAACCATGTCTTTCAAAATATCAACACTAAAGCAAGTTATCCCTAGCCCATTATGCTCAATCATTGATCCATTCATGAAACACACTCGCATATTAGCTACACCCAATGCTCAAGTATGATCATAGTGCCCCTTAGTTGGTGCTTTATAAGAGAAGATGGAGACTCAAAATAAAAATTGCATAAAGTAAAAGAAAGGCCCTTCGCAGAGGGAAGTAGGGATTTCTAGAGGTGCCAGAGCTCAAAGCGAAAAAAGTAGAGATAAAACATTTTGGGTGGCATGCTTTTCCTGTAAACAAAAATGATCGAGTAGTTCCCAATACTTTCCATGCTAGATATATCATAGGCGGTTCCCAAACAGAAAATAAAGTTTATTCCTTTTTTCACCATACTTTCACTTTCCATGGCTAGCCGTAACCACGGGTGCCCTCCATACCAACACTTTCCAAGGAATTTATTATTTGACAACATAAAGTAAATTCATTTTTCATTTCGGGACTGGGCATCCCTAATACCTTTGCCGTACTCTCATGCAATGACAAGTGAATAAACACTCATCTTGAGAATAACACATCTAGCATGGAAATATATCAGCCACCCCTTACCGTTTCATGAGCGGTACGAGCACACAAAAGAGAAATTTATTTTGAAATTAGAGATGGCACATACAAATTTGCTTATAACGGCACGGAAATACCGCATATAGGTAGGTATAGTGGACTCATATGGCAAAACTGGTTTAAGGATTTTGGATGCACAAGTAGTGATCATACTTAGTGCAAATGAAGGCTAGCAAAAGATTAAGAAGCATCCAACCAAGAAACAAAAAATCTCATAAGCGAGCATTAAGCATAACTAACACCGAATAATGCACCAAAAGTAGGATGTAATTTCATTGCATAACTATTGACTTTTGTGCTTGCATAGGGAATCACAAACCTTAACACCAATATTCTTACTAAAGCATAATTACTCATCAACATGACTCACATATTATATCAACATATCGCAAAACTATTACAAGGAATCAAGTTTATTTTGTCCAATGATCTTCATGAAAGTTTTTATTATATCCCTCTTGCATATCTATCACTTTGGGACTAATTTCATTTGTTGCTTTTGATAGCTCAAACAAATCTAAGTGAAGAACATGAGCATATAAATTTTCTTCTCTCAAAATAATTTAAGTGAAGCAAGAGAGAATTTCTTAATTTTTTTACTAACTATCAAATAAATATAAGTGAAGCATGAGAGCATTTCTTCAAAAATACTAAAGCACACCGTGCTCAAAAAGATATAAGTGAAGCACTAGAGCAATTCCATAGCTCATAAAGATTTAAGTGAAGCATAGAGAGCAATTCTAACAAGTCATAGCATAATTTTGGCTCTCTCAAATAGGTGTGTCCAGCAAGGATTCATGACTAAAAATAAAAAGCAAAACAAGCAAATACTCATATCATACAAGACGCTCCAAGCAAAACTCATGATATGTGACGAATAAAAATATAGCTCCAAGTAAAATACCGATGGTCGTTAGAAGAAAGAGGGGATGCCACTCGGGCATCCCCAAGCTTAGTTGCTTGATTCTCTTTGGATAATGGCGTGGGGTGCCATGGGGCATCCCCAAGCTTAGGCTCTTCTTACTCCTTATTCCTTCATCCATCGTGATCTCACCCAAAACTTGAAAACTTCAATCACACAAAACTTAACAAAACCTTCGTGAGATCCGTTAGTATAAGAAAACCAATCTTTACTTTAAGTACTATAGAAAACCCATTCAAATTTTGTTCTTGCATTATATCTACTGTATTCTAACTTTACCATGGCTCATACCCCCCGATAAAAACCATAGATTCATCAAAATAAGCACACAATGCAAAGAAAACAGAATCTGTCAAAAACAGAACAGTCTGTAAAGATGCGAATTGTTCTCATACTAATGTAACTCCAAATCTCTGAACAATCAGGACAAGAGAGCCAATTTATATATCAATCTTGTGTAAAACAATTCAGAATTTTTCGTCACTGCTATGAATTTTTAAAATTGTTTTTCTGGACACAAAAGTTTCTGTTTTCCAACAAGATCGAATCAACTATCACCAATGCTATCCCAAAGGCTTTGCTTGGCACAAACACTAATTAAAACATTAAAAACACAATAATAACAGTAGCATAATTGTGCAAACACTCAAGAACGGAAAGAAAATAACAAAAATAAATTTTATTCATTGGGTTGCCTCCCAACAAGCGCTATCGTTTTACGCCCTTAGCTAGGCATAATGCAAACATCTAAGTATTGTCATCTTTAGTTCTAGATCCATAAGATGCCCTAATGATTGATTCGTATGGTGGCTTAATTATTGTTCTAGGGAAGTGTTCCATACCCTTTCTCAAAGGAAATTGGAATTTGATGCTACCTTCTTTCATATCAATCACGGCACCTATAGTGCGCAAAAATGGTCTACCAAGAATAATTGGACAAGACGGATTGCAATCAATATCAAGAACAATAAAATCTATGGGCACATAATTCCTATTTGCAAGAATAAGAACATCATTAATTCTTCCCATAGGCTTTTTAATAGTAGAATCCGCCAAGTGCAAATTTAAAGAACATTCTTCAATATTGGTAAGACCAAGCACATCACATAAAGATTTCAGAATTGTAGAAACACTAGCACCCAAATCACATAAAGCAAAACATTCATAATTTTTAATCTTGACTATGATAGTAGGTTCCCATTCATCATGTAATTTTCTAGGAATTAAAATGTCTAATTCCAACTTTTCTTCCAAAGCTTTCATCATAGCATCAACAATATGTTTAGTGAAAGCTTTATTTTGTTCATACGCATGGGGTGAATTTATCATGGATTGCAACAAAGAAATACAATCAATCAAAGAGCAATCATCATAATTAATGTCTTTGTAATCCAAAAGAGTGGGCACATCACTAGTTAAAGTTTTGACCTCTCCAAACCCACTTTTATCAATTTTCTCAACAAGATTTTCACCCTCCAAATTATCGGGACGCCTTCTAGCTAAAGTTGACTCTTCTTCAGTCCCTTTTTCATCAATTTTAATTTTACTAAACAAGGAATCAATAGAAGAAACACCAATCACTTTAAGATCTTCATCATTTTTATGAAAGCAATCACTGGAAAACGCTTTTTCTAAAAATTCTCTTCTAGCTCTAAGCATAGCGGTTCTTTTCTTACTTTCATCCATAGAAACATATAAAGCTTTAATTGATTCTTCAACCTTAGGCACAAAAATTTTCATCTTGAGATTTTCTACATCATGAGAAATTCTATCAACACTTCTAGACAAATCATCAATCTTATTCAATTTTTCTTCCATCTTAGTGTTAAAATTCTTTTGAGCATTAATAAATTCTTTTGAGCATTGATAAATTCTTTAATATTATTCTCAAAATTATAGGTGTTCCTATTATTATTATAAGCAAGATTACCATAGGAATTACCATAATTATTAGAGGAATTACTAGGAAAAGGCCTAGGATTAAAATTACCTCTATAAGCATTGTTATTGAAATTGTTTCGAGAGATAAAATTCACATCTGCGACATCACTATTTTGCTCAATCAAAGTAGACAAAGGCACATCATTAAAATCAATAGGAGCACTTTTATTAGCAACCAATTTCATAAGAGCATCAACTTTTTCACTCAAAGAAGAAATTTCTTCAACCGAATTAACCTTTTTACTAGTAGGAGCTCTTTCGGTATGCCATTGTGAATAATTTGCCATAATATTGCCTAGCAATTTAGTAGCTTCACCCAAAGTAATTTCCATAAAAGTACCACCCGTGGCGGAATCAAAAAGATTTCTAGAAACAAAATTCAATTCCGCATAATTTTTTTGTATGATCATCCAAAGATTTAAACCATGAGTAGGACAATTTCTTAGCATCAATTTCATTCTTTCCCAAGATTGCGTAACATGTTCATGCTCAAGTTGCTTAAAATTCATGATTTGCGTCCTAAGGGAAATAATTTTCGCGGGCGGAAAATACTTAGTAATAAAAGCATCTTTGCACTTATCCCAAGAATTGATAGTATTGCGAGGCAAAGAAGAAAACCAAATTTTTGCATGATCTTGCAAAGAAAACGGGAATAATTTCAACTTCACAATATCATTGTCCACATCTTTTTTTCTTTTGCATATCGCATAATTCCACGAATGAGTTAAGATGGGACGCGGCATCCTCACTAGGAGTACCGGAAAATTGATCTTTCATAACAAGATTCAACAAAGCGGCATTAGTATCACAAGACTCCGCACTAGTGGCGGGAGGAGCAATCGGAGTGCTAATAAAATCATTGTTGTTGGTATTGGAGAAATCACACAACTTGGTGTTCTCTTGAGTCATCATGACTACGCAACAAGATTGCACTCAAAAACAGATCTGACGAGAAAACGGTGAATGAAAAAGAGGGCGAATAAAACGGCAAATTTTTGTGAAGTGGGGGGAGAGGAAAACGAGAGGCAAATGGCAAATAATGTAAATTGCAAGGAGATAAGATTTGTGATTAGGAACCTGGAAGATGTTGATGATGTCTCCTCGGTAACGGTGCCAGATATTGGAACGTGGCCGGGTGACTATCTTGACTTGATCCTCCCTGGCAACGGCGCTAGAAATTCCTTTTGATGTTGGCTTAAACTACGTCGGTATTTCCCCAAAGAGGAAGGGATGATGCAGCACAACAACGGTAGGTATTTCCCTCAGTGATGAGACCAAGGTTATCGGACCAGCAGGAGAACCAAGCAACACTACGTAAACAACACCTGCACACAAAGAACAAATACTTGCAACCCGACGTGTTAAAGGGGTTGTCAATCCCTTTCGGGTAACGGCGCCAGAAATTGGCAAACGGACGTGAGATAAATTGTAGTAGATTGGATAAATAGATAGCGAATAAAATAAAGTGAAGCAAAATATTTTTGGGTTTGTAGAAATATAGATCTGAAAATAAAAGTGGCAAATAAATAAAAAGGCAAATAGCAAAATAGATCTGAAAATATATGATGAGAAAATAGACCCGGGGGCCGTAGATTTCACTAGTGGCTTCTCTCGAGAAAAATAGCATACGGTGGGTAAACAAATTACTGTTGAGCAATTGATAGAACTTCAAATAATTATGATGATATCCAGGCAATGATCATTATATAGGCATCACGTCCAAGATTAGTAGACCGACTCCTGCATGCATCTACTACTATTACTCCACACATCGACCGCTATCCAGCATGCATCTAGTTAATTAAGTTCATGGAAAAATGGAGTAATGCAATAAGAACAATGACATGATGTAGACAAGATCTATTTATGTAGAAATAGACTCCATCTTGTTATCCTTAATAGCAATGATACATACGTGTCGGTTCCCCTTCTATCACTGGGATCAAGCACCGTAAGATCGAACCCATCACAAAGCACCTCTTCCCATGGCAAGAAAAATCGATCTAGTTGGCCTTACTAAACCAAAGATTTGAAGAAGAAATACGAAGCTATAAGCAATCATGCATATAAGAGATCAAAAGACTCAAATAACTTTCATGGATAAAAACATAGATCTGATCATAAACTCAAAGTTCATCGGATCCCAACAAACACACCGCAAAAAAGAGTTACATCAAATAGATCTCCAAGAGACCATTGTATTGAGAATCAAAAGAGAGAGAGGAAGCCATCTAGCTACTGCCTACGGACCCGTAGGTCTACAATGAACTACTGACGCATCATCGGAGAGGCACCAATGAGGATGATAAACCCCTCCGTGATGGTGTCTAGATTGGATCTGTGGTTTCTGGAACTTGCGGTGGCTGGAATTGATTTTTGTCGACTCCCCTAGGCTTTTTGGAATATTGGGGTATTTATAGAGCAAAGAGGCGGTGTGGGAGGTGGCCGAGGTAGGCACAATCCACCTGGGCGCGCCTGGGCCCCCAAGCGCGCCCTGGTGGGTTGTGCTCCCCTCGGAGCCCCCTCAGGTACTTTCTTGGCTCAACTTGTGTCTTCTGGTCCAGAAAAAAGTCACCAAAAAGTTTTGCTGCGCTTGGACTCCGTTTGGTATTGATTTCCTGCGAAGTAAAAAACAAGCAAAAAATAGCAACTGGCACTGGGCACTATGTCAACAGGTTAGTCCCAAAAAATGATATAAAGTTGCTATAAAATGATTGTAAAACATCCAAGAATGATAATATAACAGCATGGAACAATAAAAAATTATAGATACGTTGGAGACGTATCAGGTATAAGCCATAGTAACGTTGAAATACAGTAGATATAATGCAATAATAAAATATGAATGGGTTTGAAACAGTACTTAGAGTGTTGATTTGCTTTGTTATACTAACGGATATCACGAAGGATTTGTTAAGTTTTGTGTGATTGAAGTTTTCAAGTTTTCGATGAGATCACGATGGATGATGGAATAAGGAGTAAGAAGAGCTTAAGATTGGGGATGCTACCACACCCCAAGGTAATATTCAAGGATGAACAAGCAACTAAGCTTGGGAATGCCCCGAGTGGCATCCCCTCTTTCTTCTAACGACCATCGGTATTTTACTTGGAGCTATATTTTTATTCGTGACATATGATGAGTTTTGCTTGGGGCGTCTTGTATTATATGAGTCTTTGCTTGTTTTGCTTTTTGTTTTGTGTCAAGTATCCTTGCTGAACACACCTATTTGAGAGAGCCAAAATTATACTATGATTTGTTAGAATTGCTCTTTATACTTCACTTAAATTCTTTGAGCTATGGAATTGCTCTAGTGCTTCACTTATATCTTTTTGAGCACGGTGTGCTTCAATATTTTTGAAGAAATGCTCTCATGCTTCACTTAGATTTATTTGAGAGTTACTAACTTTGAAGAAATTCTCTCATACTTCACTTATATTATTTTGAGAGACAAAAAAATTAATGCTCATGTTCTTCACTTATATTTGTTTGAGCTATCAAAAGCAACATATTAAACTAGTCCCAAAGTGATAGATATTCAAGAGGGATATAATAAAAACTTTCATGAAGATCATTGGACAAAATAAACTTGATTCTTTGTAATAGTTTTGCGATATGATGATAGTGATATGTGAGTCATGTTGGTGAGTAATTGTGCTTTAGTAAGAATATTGGTGTGAAGGTTTGTGATTCCCTATGCAAGCACGAAAGTCAATAGTTATGCAATGAAATTACATCCTACTTGTGGTGCATTATTCGGTGTTAGTTATGCTTAATGCTCGCTTATGTGATTTTTTGTTTCTTGGTTGGATGCTTCTCAATCTTTTTGCTAGCCTTCCCTTGTACTAAGTAGGAATACTACTTGTGCATCCAAGATCCTTAAACCCAGTTTTGCCATATGAGTCCACCATACCTACCTATATGCGGTGTTTCTGTGCCGTTCTAAGCAAATTCGTATGTGACATATCTAATTTTCAAAATAATTTCCTTTTTGTGTGCTCGTACCGCTCATGAAACGGTAGGGGGTGGCTGATATTTTTCCATGCTAGATGTGTTATTCTCAAGATGAGTGTTTATTCACTTGTCATTGCACGAGAGTACGGTAAAGGTATTAGGGATTCCCAGTCCCAAAATGAAAAATGAATTTACTTTATGTTGTCAAATAATAAATTCGTTGGAAAGTGTTGGTATGGACGGCACCCGTGGATACGGCTAGCCGTGGAATGTGAAAGTATGGTGGAAAAAGGAATAAACTTTATTTTCTATTTGGGAACCGCCTATGATATATCTAGCATGGAAAGTATTGGGAACTACTCGATCATTTTCATTGACAGGAAAAGCATGCCACCCAAAATGTTTTATCTCTCTTTTTTTCGCTTTGAGCTCTGGCACCTCTAGAAATCCCTACTTCCCTCTGTGAAGGGCCTTTCTATTTACTTTATGCAATTTTTATTTTTATTTGAGTCTCCAACTTCTCTTATAAAGCATCAACTAAGGGGCACTATGATCATACTTGAGCATTGGGTGTAGCTAATATGCGAGTGTGTTTCA
Source organism: Thinopyrum elongatum (assembly GCA_011799875.1). Classification (NCBI taxonomy): domain Eukaryota; kingdom Viridiplantae; phylum Streptophyta; class Magnoliopsida; order Poales; family Poaceae; genus Thinopyrum; species Thinopyrum elongatum. The sequence goes on from CM022298.1 coordinate 716,418,822, forward strand.
TGAATGGACCAATGATTGAGCATAATGGGCTAGGGATAACTTGCTTTAGTGTTGATATTTTGAAAGATATGGTTGCTTGTTGATATGCTTGAGTATTGAAATCATCATGTCAAAACTAGACTATTGCTTTGAACCATATAAAAGTCCATATGTCCATGCTACAAAAGAAAAGAATATTTGATGAACATGTTAGGCAACATTCCACATCAAAAATTCTGTTTTTATCATTTACCTACTCGAGGACGAGTAGGAATTAAGCTTTGGGATGCTGATACATCTCCAATGTATCTATAATTTTTGCTTGTTCCATGCTTTTATATTATCATTCTTGGATGTTTTACAATTATTTTATAGCAACTTTATTGTAACACCCTGGATTTTGCCCATTTTTTTCCTTTTGATTTTGGTCTGGATTTGCCTTCTGTGGCTCAGTGGTCTTGCAACCTGGAGGGATCACCCTTGATTCGTCTTCCTGAGTGGCTTGTCAACCTCAAAACCATCCCAAGACCATGGACCAATCCCAAATATTTTTTTCTTGGGAATATTCCTTCTTCCATTGAAGGAATAACCCTGTCTACCCTGGGTTGTGAAGCAACCCACATTCCCAAATAATTCTCATAAATTGTTTGGGTCAGATCTTCCACAAATATGTCAAAACCATTCCTTGCCATGTTCAAAAATATTTCACAAATATTCCTTTTCTGATTGTGCCCTAGCTGCCAAGTTGAGAAGCAAGTACCCTTTATATTGGCTTGCTTGCCCCCAAACTTTTTGGGCATTCTTTCCTATCCATATCATTGCCACATGCCAAAATTCCACTTCATTTTGCTATTAAATCTCCCTTGCCTAAATTCCAAAGTTTCTGGTCAACTGGAAGCTTTGTGAAGCAAGTATTAGCTAGGATGATCCAAATGAGTTGAAATTTTGCAATCATCTTCTTATGCTCAAATCATGACCCTCTACCAAGTTTCAACCCTATCCAATCATCTATGTGAGCACAGCCTCAAATCTTGGTTTCTGGTCAGATTTTCACATTGTGAAGCAACTATATTTTATACTGCTCCATAATTGCTGAAAATTTACCAGAGCATTCTCCTACCTATATAACCTATCTCCACAAAATTTGGGCTCATTTCATCTTCCCAATAATTCCCTAGAAGTTTCCTAAGATTCTGGTCAGAGAGACTCATTGTGAAAGAAGTACTATTTTGGCTTGTCCAAATGGCATGAAATTTTTATGGAACTCTCATATGACCAAATCATCAAGGCATGCTCATTTTGAGCCCTAGGCAACACTATATGTGAGTGGCACATCAAGATTTGTTTTCTGGACCAGATTGGTCAGTTGCAAAGCAACTATATTAAACCTTGGTCCATTTCTCTCCAAACTTCACAGGATCATAGTCCTTCCTATCCCAAACCTCCTAGACATCAGCCTTGGCCCTTATCACTTCTCTGTTCATCATAGTGGTGTCGTCAAGTTTGCTACAGCAAACTTCAGGTCATCACTCCCATCTAACCACAGTGTGTTTCATCGAGCCATCACCTCAGTTGTAACCTAGCTTCGAGGGACTATTCACTGGATATGATTTGGCCGGTCAGGGTGCGCCGCGTGCGCCTGTTCACGTGGTGACCACGTGTCTGGCATGCCAATGCACGCGCTCTATGCATTGGAGTCCTCTGTTTCGTCCGTTCCTCCTCTCCCTCGACACCTAGCCATGTCTAGGGGCTTCGCCTCGTCGTCGCCTTCGCTCTAGATCACTCTGCCCCTCGCACGTCCCCTCCTACGCAGTGCGGCAGCTGTGCCCGTGGCGTGCCTGTCTCTGCCGCCGCCACGTCCGCTTACCTGAGCTCTCCCGAGCCTTCCCGACCTCGCCTGAGCCCTCTCCAGCTCTCCGCGAAACCTCCCGACGCCGCAAACGGACAACCACGTCCCCCTGAAGCTCCAGTGCGCGGCTAAGCTTGCCACCGCGGCCGCGCTTATCGCCTCGCCCCGTCCGGCTATAAATAGGCCGCCCCCAAGTCCCTCGACCGCACCACCAACTCCACCACCCTCCCCTACCCCTCCCGGGCCTCTTCACCGAGCCCCGGAGCTCCTCCCCGCCTCTAGTGGCCGCCACGGCCGCCGGAGAGCCTTGGCTAAATTCCGGCGAGCCGGAGCTCTTCCCTCCCTCTCTCCAGCACCACCAGATTCCCTATACTCCGGCGAGTCTCTCCACCCACTCCCTCGTCGCCGAATGGGCCGTGAGCCCTCCATCACCCGTAGCCGTCGCCCGCGCCCTCTGTCCTCGCGCATCGCCGTCACCCCTCAATCCCTCCCCGGCGTTCCTAAGGTCTCTGGACGGAGGCTGCATCATCCCCTGAGCGCGCCGGTGGCCTTCCCACGGCCGGAGATGGCAGGAGTTGCCCGCGCCCTTCGCCGGAGCCCGCCACTACTCGCCGCCGCAGTCGGCGCAACACCTTTCCCCAGCCGCTCCTGAGGCTCCCCCTGGATGCGGCACTTGCTGGCGCACCCGCCGGTACCGGCGCCCTCGCCGGGGGTGGCCGGAGTCGGCCGGGCCGGCGTCAGAGTCGCCGCTGCCTCTCGCCCTCTCCTCTGTTCGCTGTCGGGGACGAGGTGGAAGAAAGCAGGGGAAGAGAGAGAGAGAGGGTCAGCGCGGGAACCGCCGGTCAGCCTCACGCCGTTGACCCAGACCGGGCCCAGCCGCGTAAGTGGACACGTATTCCACCGAATATGTTTTCCTATTTTGAAAGCGCATTTTCATTTTACTTCGGCTCAAAATATGTTTCCTCAGTTCTGAAAGCGTATTTCTCGAAAATACATTTTCTGTATTATCCTCCAGGGGCCTGTTTGTAGAGTTATTTTTATAGATTGGTCCCTGAACTTCGTCGGGCTATATCTTTTCATCCGTAACTCCGATCGAGGTGATTCCAAAGCCCACTTCTTCGTCTCTTCGAGCCCGTCATGTTGGTATCATTTTCATACTGCTTTGACACAGTGAAAATGACCATTTTGCCCTTGCCCGTAAACAGCCTCCTTCAAGAGAGAACTGTTTCCGGCAATTATTTCCGCGGACTCTCCGCACCCCCTTCCCGATGGTTTCTTCACCCCAGGCAAGCCACAACTCTCATTTGCAAAATTGCATTGCAATATCATAGTCAAACTAATTACTTTAATAGGAAGTATGAAGTATTTGTAAAATGAATTAGATTATGCAAGGCTTGAGTAAATTCTTGAATAGGTGACTACCATGTTGAGTACCGGATGGTTAGTGACTAGTAGTTTACCCACTCGTTGATGCCATGACATTGAGATTACCGTCTATGATGATTTTGGATTTCATCCGGCAATTTGTGGAGATGAATTAGTAGCAGTAGGTTGAACATAGTGGCTATTGAATTACTAGTTGGTTAATGTTTTCACTTGGATTATTATGCTGTCGGAGTGTCAGTTATGATGAAGAGATTATTCGGAGATAGGATACTTCATGGTTGATCCAGAGTCACCTGTCCGGACTAATCCGTGCAGCCATATTTGCCGGTGTGGGACGACCTTAACTTGGTCTGGCTCTGTGCTCTTTCACCGGTACCACCCGACAGGGAAGGTTATGCGTGCGCGCTACCTTGGCCCGGTAGGCGATGATACGTCTCCAACGTATCTATAATTTTTGATTATTCCATGCTATTATATTATCTGTTTTGGATGTTTTATATGCATTAATATGCTATTTTATATTATTTTTGGGACTAACCTATTAACCTAGAGCCCAGTGCCAGTTTCTGTTTTTTCCTTGTTTTTGAGTTTCGCAGAAAAGGAATACCAAACGGAGTCCAGACAGAATAAAACATTCGCGATGATCTTTCTTGGACCAGAAGGAAACCGGGAGACTTGGAGATGAAGTCGGAGGAGCCACGAGGCGGTCACAAGGACGGAGGGCGCGCCCAGGGGGGTAGGGCGCGCCCCCCACCCTTGTGGGCCCCTCGTGCACCTCCTGACCTAATTCTTTCGCCTATATATACTCTTATATGCCCAAACCACCAGAGGCATCCACGAAAATACTTTTCCACCGCCGCAACCTTCTGTACCCGTGTGATCCCATCTAGGGGCCTTTTTCGGCGTCCTGCCGGAGAGGGATTCAATCACGGAGGGCTTCTACATCAACACCATTGCCCTTCTGATGAAGCGTGAGTAGTTTACCTCAGACCTACGGGTCCATAGCTAGTAGCTAGATGGCTTCTTCTCTCTCTTTGATTCTCAATACTATGTTCTCCTTGATATTCTTGGAGATCTATTCGATGTAATACTTTTTTGCGGTGTGTTTGCCGAGATCCAATGAATTGTGGATTTATGATCAGCTTATCTATGAATATTATTTGAATCTTCTCTGAATTCTTATATGCATGATTTGATACCTTTGTAATTCTCTTCAAACTATCAGTTTGGTTTGGCCAACTAGATTGGTTTTTCTTGCAATGGGAGAAGTGCTTAGCTTTGGGTTCAATCTTGCGGTGCCCTTTCCCAGTGACAGTACGGGCAGCAAGGCACGTATTGTATTGTTGCCATCGAGGATAAAAAGATGGGGTTTTCATCATATTGCTTGAGTTAATTCCTCTACATCATGTCATCTTGCTTAATGCGTTACTCCGTTCTTTATGAACTTAATACTCTAGATGCATGCTGGATAGCGGTCGATGTGTGGAGTAATAGTAGTAGATGCAAAATCGTTTCGGTCTACTTGACACAGACGTGATGCCTATATTCATGATCATTGCCTTAGATATCGTCATAACTTTGCGCTTTTCTATCAATTGCTCGGCAGTAATTTGTTCACCCACCATAATATTTTCTATCTTGAGAGAAGCCTCTAGTGAAACCTATGACCCCCGGGTCTATTTTCCATCATATTACTTTCCGATCTACTATTTTGCAATCTTTTATTTTCAGATCTATAAACCAGAAAAACCCAAAAATAATTACTTTATCTTTTGTTTAGTTTTACCTATCTCTATCAGATCTCACTTTTGCAAATAACCGTGAAGGGATTGACAACCCCTTTATCGCATTGGGTGCAAGTTGTTTGATTGTTTATGCAGGTATTCAGTGATTTGTGTGTTGTATCCTACTGGATTGATACCTTGGTTCTCAAACTGAGGGAAATACTTATCTCTACTTTGCTGCATCACCCTTTCCTCTTCAAGGGAAAAACCAACGCAAGCTCAAGAAGTAGCAGGAAGAATTTCTGGCGCCGTTGCCGAGGAGATCTATGCCAAGTCAAGCCATACCAAGTACCCATCATAAACTCTCATCTCTGGCATTACATTATTCGCCATTCGCCTCTCGTTTTCCTCTCCCCCACTTCTAAAACGATTTTCGAAAAGATTTTCCTTTTTGTTCGCCCCTCTCTTTGCCTTTTCTTCGCCCCTCTTCCGTTCGTCTTCTTCGTTTTCTTTTTCTGTGCTCGTGTGTTGGATTGTTTGCTTTATCATGATGGTTCAAGAGAATACCAAATTGTGTGATTTTTCCAACACCAATAACAATGATTTTATTAGTACTCCGATTGCTCCCGCTACTAATGCGGAATCTTGTGAAATTAATGCCGCTTTGCTGAATCTTGTTATGAAAGATCAATTTTCTGGCCTTCCTAGTGAAGATGCCGCATCCCATCTAAACAATTTTGTTGATTTGTGTGATATGCAAAAGAAAAAAGATGTGGATAATGATATTGTTAAATTGAAGCTATTTCCGTTCTCACTTCGAGATCGTGCTAAAACTTGGTTTTCATCTTTACCTAATAATAGTATTGATTCATGGAATAAGTGTAAAGATGCTTTTATTTCCAAATATTTTCCTCCCGCTAAGATCATCTCCCTTAGGAACGATATTATGAATTTTAAGCAATTTGATCATGAGCATGTTGCACAATCTTGGGAGAGAATGAAATTGATGATACGAAATTGCCCTACTCATGGTTTGAATTTGTGGATGATTATACAAATTTTTTATGCCGGATTGAATTTGGCTTCTAGAAATCGTTTAGATTCGGCCGTGGGAGGCACTTTTATGGAAATTACTCAAGGAGAAGCTACTAAACTTCTAGATAATATTATGGTTAATTATTCTCAATGGCATACCGAAAGATCTTCCACTAGTAAAAAAGTGCATGCAATTGAAGAGATTAATGTTTTGAGTGGAAAGATGGATGAACTTATGAAATTATTTGCTAGCAAGAGTGCTTCTTTGGATCCTAATGATATGCCTTTGTCTACCTTGATTGAAAAAAATAATGAATCTTTGGATGTGAATTTTGTTGGTAGGAACAATTTTGGTAATAACGCGTATAGAGGTAATTTTAATCCTAGGCCATTTCCTAGTAATTCCTCTAATAATTATGGTAATTTCTACAACAATTCTTATGGAAATTATAATAATATGCCCTCTGAATTTGAGAATAGTGTTGAAGAATTTATGAGTTCGCAAAAGAATTTCAATGCTTTGACTGAAGAAAAATTGCTTAAGATTGATGATTCGGCTAGGAACGTGGATAGAATTTCTCTTGATGTTGACTCTTTGAAACTTAGATATATTCCACCCAAGCATGATATCAATGAGTCTCTCAAAGCTATGAGAATTTCCATTGATGAGTGCAAAGAAAGAACCGCTAAGATGCGTGCTAAAAAAGATTGGTTTGTAAAAACATGTTCTTCTAGTTTTTGTAAAAATAATGATGAAGATCTTAAAGTGATTGATGTGAATCCTTTTGAATCTTTGTTTTCCAATATAAATTTTGATAAAGATGGGACTGGAGATGAGTCAACTTTAGTTAAAAGGCGTCCCAATGATTCGGAGTTTTTAGATCTTGATGCAAAAATTGATAAAAGTGGGATTGGAGAGGTCAAAACTTTAAGTAGCAATGAACCCACTCTTTTGGATTTCAAGGAATTTAATTATGAAAATTGTTCTTTAATAGATTGTATTTCCTTGTTGCAATCCGTGTTGAATTCTCCCCATGCTTATAAACAAAACAAAGCTTTTACTAAACTTATCGTTGATGCTATGATGGAATCTTTTGAAGAAAAGCTTGAATTGGAAGTTTCTATCCCTAGAAAACTTTATGATGAGTGGGAACCTACAATTAAGATTAAGATTAAAGATTATGAATGCTATGCTTTGTGTGATTTGGGTCCTAGTGTTTCCACGATTCCAAAAACTTTATGCGATGTGTTAGGTTTTCATGAATTTGATGATTGTTCTTTAAATTTGCATCTCGCGGATTCCACCATTAAGAAACCTATGGGAAGGATAAATGATGTTCTTATTGTTGCAAATAGGAATTATGTGCCCGTAGATTTCATTGTTCTTGATATAGATTGCAATCCTACATGTCCTATTATTCTTGGTAGACCTTTCCTTAGAACGATTGGAGCAATTATTGATATGAAAGAAGGAAACATTAGATTTCAATTTCCGTTAAGGAAGGGCATGGAACACTTTCCAAGAAAGAAAATTAAATTGCCTTGTGAATCTATTATGAGAGCCACTTATGGATTGCATACCAAAGATGATAATACCTAGATCTATTCGTGTTTTTATGCCTAGCTAAGGGCGTTAAACAATAGCGCTTGTTGGGAGACAACCCAATTTTATTTTTGTTCTTTGATTTTTGGTTCTGTTTTGCAATAAATAATTCATATATCCTCTGGTTAGATGTGGTTTTATGTTTTAATTAGTGTTTGTGCCAAGTAAAACCTTTGGGATGGCTTATGGTGATAGTTGATTTGATCTTGTTGAAAAACAGAAACTTTTGCGTCCAGTCTCAGAATTTTAATAATTCACTGTTGAAAAACCCTGAATTTTTTATACGAGATTTATATACAAATTGTCTATGTTTTCCTAATTTTTCAGAATTTTTGGACTTACAGAAGTATTAGAACAATTCGGATCTTCGCAGACTGTTCTGTTTTTGACAGATTCTGTTTTCTTTGTGTTGTTTGCTTATTTTGATGAATCTATGGGTAGTATCGGGGGGTATGAACCATGTAAAAGTTGGAATACAGTAGATATTACACTAATATAAATAAAGAATGAGTTCATAACAGTACCACAGTGGTGATTTATTTTCTTATACTAACGGAGCTTATGAGATTTTCTGTTGAGTTTTGTGTTGTGAAGTTTTCAAGTTTTGGGTAAGGATTTGATGGACTATGGAATAAGGAGTGGCAAGAGCCTAAGCTTGGGGATGCCCAAGGCACCCCAGGTAATATTCAAGGACAACTAAGAGCCTAAGCTTGGGGATGCCCCGGAAGGCATCCCCTCTTTCGTCTTCGTCTATCGGTAACTTTACTTGAGGCTATATTTTTATTCACCACATGATATGTGTTTTGCTTGGAGCGTCTTGTATGATTTGAGTCTTTGATTTTTAGTTTTCCACAATCATCCTTGCTGTACACACCTTTTGAGAGGGACACGCATGAATCGTGATTTATTAGAATACTCCATATGCTTCACTTATATCTTTTGAGCTAGGCAATTTTGCTCTAGTGCTTCACTTATATCTTTTTAGAGCACGGCGGTGGTTTTTATGGAAATTATTGAACTCTCATGCTTCACTTATATTATTTTGAGAGTCTTTGAACAGCATGGTAATTTGCTTTGGTTATAAATTTAGTCCTAATATGATAGGCATCCAAGAGGGATATAATAAAAACTTTCATATAAAGTGCATTGAATACTATGAGAAGTTTGATTCCTTATGATTGTTTTGAGATATAAAGATGGTGATATTAGAGTCATGCTAGTGAGTAAGCGTGGATTTGAGAAATACTTGTGTTAAGGTTTGTGATTCCCGTAGCATGCACGTATGGTGAACCGTTATGTGATGAAGTCGGAGCATGATTTATTTATTGATTGTCTTCCTTATGAGTGGCGGTCGGGGACGAGCGATGGTCTTTTCCTACCAATCTATCCCCCTAGGAGCATGCGCGTAGTACTTTGTTTCGATAACTAATAGATTTTTGCAATAAGTATGTGAGTTCTTTATGACTAATGTTGAGTCCATGAATTATACGCACTCTCACCCTTCCACCATTGCTAGCCTCTCTAGTGCCGTGCAACTTTCGCCGGTACCATACACCCACCATATACCTTCCTCAAAACAGCCACCATACCTACCTATTATGGCATTTCCATAGCCATTCCGAGATATATTGCCATGCAACTCCCCACCGTTTCGTTTATTATGACACGTTCCATCATTGTCATATTGCTTTGCATGATCATGTAGTTGACATCGTATTTGTGGCAAAGCCATCGTTCATAATTCTTTCATACATGTCACTCCTGATTCATTGCACATCCCGGTACACCGCCGGAGGCATTCATATAGAGTCATATTTTGTTCTAAGTATTGAGTTGTAATTCTTGAGTTGTAAGTAAATAAAAGTGTGATGATCTTCATTATTAGAGCATTGTCCCATGTGAGGAGAAGGATGATGGAGACTATGATTCCCCCACAAGTCGGGATGAGACTCCGGATGAAAAATAAAAAAACAAAAGAGGCCAAAAAAAGGAAAAAAGAGAGAAGGCCCAAATAAAAAAAAGAAAGAAAAAAAAATGAGAGAAGAGAGAGAAGGGGCAATGTTACTATCCTTTTACGACACTTGTGCTTCAAAGTAGCACCATGATCTTCATGATAGAGAGTCTCCCATGTTGTCACTTTCATATACTAGTGGGAATTTTCATTATAGAACTTGGCTTGTATATTCCAATGATGGGCTTCCTCAAATTGCCCTAGGTCTTCGTGAGCAAGCGAGTTGGATGCACACCCACTTAGTTTCTTTTTTTGAGCTTTCATAAACTTATAGCTCTAGTGCATCCGTTGCATGCCAATACCTACTCACTCACATTGATATCTATTGATGGGCATCTCCATAGCCCGTTAATACGCCTAGTTGATGTGAGACTATCTCCTTCTTTTTGTCTTCTCCACAACCACCTTCTATTCCACCTATAGTGCTATATCCATGGCTCACGCTCATGTATTGCGTGAAAGTTGAAAAGGTTTGAGAACACCAAAAGTATGAAACAATTGCTTGGCTTGTCATCGGGGTTGTGCATGATTTGAATACTTTGTGTGATGAAGATGGAGCATAGCCAGACTATATGATTTTGTAGGGATAAGCTTTCTTTGGCCATGTTATTTTGAGAAGACATAATTATCTTGTTAGTATGCTTCAAGTATTATTGTTTTTATGTTAATATTAAACTTTTGTTTTGAATCATACGGATCTGAACGTTCATGCCACAATAAAGAAATTACATGGATAAATATGTTAGGTAGCATTCCACATCAAAAATTCTGTTTTTATCATTTACCAACTCGAGGACGAGCAAGAATTAAGCTTGGGGATGCTTGGTACGTCTCCAACGTATCTATAATTTTTGATTGTTCCATGCTATTATATTATCTGTTTTGGATGTTTTATATGCATTAATATGCTATTTCATATTATTTTTGGGACTAACCTATTAACCTAGAGCCCAATGCCAGTTTCAGTTTTTTCCTTGTTATTGAGTTTCGCAGAAAAGGAATACCAAACGGAGTCCAAACGGAAAAAAACTTTTGCGATGATCTTTCTTGGACCAGAAGGAAACCAGGAGACTTGGAGATGAAGTCGGACAAGCCACGAGGCGGCCACAAGGATGAAGGGCGCACCCCCACCCTTGTGGGCCCCTCGTGCACCTCCTGACCTAATTCTTTCGCCTATATATACTCTTATATGCCCAAACCACCAGAGGCATCCACGAAAATACTTTTCCACCGTCGCAACCTTCTGTACCCGTGACATCCCATCTAGAGGCTTTTTCCGGCGTCCTGCCGGAGGGGGATTCGATCACGGAGGGCTTCTACATCAACACCATTACCCTTCCGATGAAGCGTGAGTAGTTTACCTCAGACCTACGGGTCCATAGCTAGTAGCTAGATGGCTTCTTCTCTCTCTTTGATTCTCAATACTATGTTCTCCTCGATGTTCTTGGAGATCTATTTGATGTAATACTTTTTTGCGGTGTGTTTGCCGAGATCCGATGAATTGTGGATTTATGATCAGCTTATCCATGAATATTATTTGAATCTTCTCTGAATTCTTATATGCATGATTTGATATCTTTGTAATTCTCTTCGAACTATCGGTTTGGTTTGGCCAACTAGATTGGTTTTTCTTGCAATGGGAGAAGTGCTTAGCTTTGGGTTCAATCTTGCGGTGTCCTTTCCCAGTGACAGTAGGGGCAACAAGGCACGTATTGTATTGTTGCCATCGAGGATAAAAAGATGGGGTTTTCATCATATTGCTTGAGTTAATTCCTCTACATCATGTCATCTTGCTTAATGCGTCACTCCGTTCTTTATGAACTTAATACTCTAGATGCATGCTGGATAGCCGTCGATGTGTGGAGTAATAGTAGTAGATGCAGAATCATTTCGGTCTACTTGACACGGACGTGATGCCTATATTCATGATCATTGCCTTAGATATCATCATAACTTTGCGCTTTTCTATCAATTGCTCGGCAGTAATTTATTCACCCACCGTAATATTTTCTATCTTGAGAGAAGCCTCTAGTGAAACCTATGGCCCCCGGGTCTATTTTCCATCATATTACTTTCCGATCTACTATTTTGCAATCTTTTATTTTCAGATCTATAAACCAAAAAAACCAAAAAATAATTACTTTATCTTTTGTTTAGTTTTACCTATCTCTATCAGATATCACTTTTGCAAATAACCGTGAAGAGATTGACAACCCCTTTATCGCATTGGGTGCAAGTTGTTTGATTGTTTGTGCAGGTATTCGATGATTTGTGCGTTGTCTCCTACTGGATTGATACCTTGGTTCTCAAACTGAGGGAAATACTTATCTCTACTTTGATGCATCACCCTTTCCTCTTCAAGGAAAAAACCAACGCAAGCTCAAGAAGTAGCAGGCGACGATAACCTTGTGAGCCCAGTTGAGTTATATCATACAAGGTCCCTGTTTGGGACAGTTGTTAGCCACGACGGTGGCAGGTGTCACGCGGTGACACAGGGGCAACCCAAGGCAGGACTCCAGGGGAGGATGATTGCCGGTGGTACGATGGGAGAGTCACGGGTTAGGCGGGTTTCATTGGAGCACCCGAATGGGATCACGAGGTCAGGTGCTCCATGGTGTGGGTAAAGTGCGCAACCTCTGCAGAGTGTAAAATCTATTCGAATAGCCACGTCCACGGTATTGGACAGTCCGTCCAGACCTCACTAGGTGGTCAACCGTAGTAGTGATAATGATGGAAGAACTTGTCGTAAGTACTCGGTGGATCGTGAGTATTCTAAGGGATGTGAGGCAACCCGGAAGAGAGTAAGTTTGTCAGACTTGTAGTGCAGATGGTATCAAGAGTATGATATGTTAGCCATGGGATGGCTATGAGATGAGTGGTCGGATGACCACATGATTTGGATTGGATTTGGAACAGATTCAGATTGGATCCTGAGATTATTCGGAGTATGGATTAAATATGCTTTACCTTATTGCATTTACTTCAGTAGTTATCTTGCTAGATAACCATGCAAGTTAAGTACTGGCTAAAGCTAAACCTAGTCGGTTGATCCAGAGTAGCCTATTACTGTCACCCTCAACTGTAAGTCTTGACCTAATCTTGACTGCTATGATGTTGTCTTGCCTTAATGCTGATGTTTGTTGTGAGCTTGCGAGTACATTCAAAGTACTCACCTGGCGTGTCATGCCAGTTTGCAGGTCACGCCACGATTGCTTTCTTGTCAAGGATCCCGAGTTTGCGAGCTAGCATACACATTCTAGCCAGAGTCCCTGTGGAGTGGAGTCCATCACCGCCATCGTTGTTCCGCTGCCGAGAGTTACTCCGCTACCTCAGGCTGTTCCGCTGCTAGCATAGAGCTACCCCGGGCAGGCGTAGTGTCGTCGTGCCAATGTAAACCTTGTAGCCTTGTAGCCATATCCATTGTAATAAAGAGCTGATTTGTTCTATGCCAACAGTGCCGTATTCCAGAAGACTTGTCCCTGGGCTGGAATACGGGGCGTCCCGGTCTTCTCTGAGATGGGGTGCCACATTTATATCATTTTTTGGGGCTAACGTATTGACATAGTGCCCAGTGCCAGTTGTTGTTTTTTTGCTTGTTTTTTACTTCACAGAAAATCAATACCAAACGGAGTCCAAACGCAGCGGAACTTTTTGGAGATTTTTTCTGGACCAGAAGACACCTATTGGGCCAAAGAAGTACCAGAGGGGGGCTCCGAGGGGAGCACAACCCACCTGGGCGCGCCTGGGGGCCCAGGCGCGCCCTTGCGAGGTTGTGCCCACCTCGACCGCCTCCCCCACCGCCTCTTTGCTCTATAAATACCCCAAAAATCCAAAAACCCTAAGGGAATCGACGAAACACAATTCCAGCCGCCGCAAGTTCCAGAACCACCAGATCCAATCTAGGCACCATCACGGAGGGGTTCATCATCCTCATTGGTGCCCCTCCAATGATGCGTGAGTAGTTCATTGTAGACCTACAGGTCCATAGTTAGTAGCTAGATGGCTTCCTCTCTCTCTTTTGATTCTCAATACAATGGTCTCTTGGAGATCTATTTGATGTAACTCTTTTTGCGGTGTGTTTGTTGGGATCCGATGAACTTTGAGTTTATGATCAGATCTATTTATCCATGAAAGTTATTTGAGTTTCTTTGATCCCTTATATGCATGATTACTTATAGCCTCGTATTTCTTCTTCGAATCTTTGGTTTAGTTAGGCCGACTAGATCGATTTTTCTTGCCATGGGAAGAGGTGCTTTGTGATGGGTTCGGTCATGCGGTGTTCTTTCCCAGTGACAGAAGGGGCAGCAAGACACATATTGATCGTTGCTATTAAGGATAACAAGATGGGGTCTATTCCTACATGAATAGATCTTGTCTACATCATGTCATCGTTCGTATTGCATTACTCCGTTTCTCCATGAACTTAATACACTAGATGCATGCTGGATACGGTCGATGTGTGGAGTAATAGTAGTAGATGCAGGCAGGAGTCGGTCTACTAATCTTGGACGTGATGCCTATATAATGATCATTGCCTGGATATCGTCATAATTATTTGAAGTTCTATCAATTGCCCAACAGTAATTTGTTTACCCACCGTATGCTATTTTTCTCGAGAGAAGCCACTAGTGAAATCTACGGCCCCCGGGTCTATTCTTTATCATATTTGCTTTGAGATCTATTTTTATTTGCTTTTTTTGTTTTCAGATCTATTATTCTAAAATCCCAAAAATACCTTGTTGCGCTTTTTCTTTATTTATTTTATTTTGTTTTATTGCGAGATCTGTTTATCCAAAATCATACAAACCAATCTATTTTTTACCCGAGAGGGATTGACAACCCCTCTTACGCGTCGGGTTGCAAGTATTTGTTCTTTGTGTGCAGGTACCGTTTACACAATGTTGCTTGGTTCTCCTACTGGTTCGATAACCTTGGTTTCATAACTGAGGGAAATACCTACCGAAGCTGTATTGCATCATCCCTTCCTATTCGGGGAAATACTGACGCGGATACGAGCCATCAGATGCACGTCGGAAATGGTTCCAAGGTTGATGTGATCGCCGTCGGCACGCTACCTCTACATCAACCTTCGGGATTAGTTTTAAACCTAAATAGTTGTTATTTGGTGCCTGCGTTGAGCATGAACATTATATATGGATCTTCTTTATTGTGAGATGGTTATTCGTTAAAGTCAAAGAATAATGGTTATTCTATTTATATGAGTAATACCTTTTATGGTCATGCACCCCTTGTGAATGGTTTATTCTTGTTGAATCTCGATCGTAGTGATACACATATTCATAATATTGATGCCAAAAGATGCAAAGTTAATAATGATGGTACCACATATTTGTGGCACTGCCGCTTAGGTCATATTGGTGTAAAGCGCATGAAGAAACTCCATGCTGATGAACTTTTGGAATCTCTCGATTATGAATCATTTGAGACATGTGAACCATGCCTCATGGGCAAGATGACTAAAACTCCGTTCTCCGGAACAATGGAGCGAGCTAGTAACTTATTGAAAATAATACATACTGATGTATGCGGTCCGATGAGTGTTGAAGCACACGGTGTATATCATTATCTTCTTACCTTCATAGATGATTTGAGTAGATATGGGTATATTTACTTAATGAAACACAAGCCTGGAACATTTGAAAAGTTCAAGGAATTTCAGAGTGAAGTGGAAAATCATCATAACAAGAAAATAAAGTTTCTATGATCTGATCGTGGAGGTGAATATTTGACTTATGAGTTTGGTATGCATTTAAGACAATGTGGAATTGTTTCACAGCTCACGCCACCTGGAACACCACAGCGTAATGGTGTGTCCGAACATCGTAATCGTACTCTATTGGATATGGTGCGTTCTATGATGTCTCTTACCGATTTGCCACTTTCATTTTGGGGTTATGCATTAGAGACAGCCACATTCACTTTAAATAGGGCACCATCTAAATCCGTTGAGACGACATCATATAAGTTGTGGTTTGGCAAGAAACCTAAGCTATCGTTTCTTAAAGTTTGGGGATGCGACACTTATGTCAAGAGGCTTCAGCCTGATAAGGTCGAACCCAAAGCGGAGAAGTGCGTCTTCATAGGATACCCTAAAGAGACCATTGGGTATACCTTCTACCACAGATCCGAGGGCAAGATCTTTGTTGCCAAGAACGGGTCCTTTCTAGAGAAGGAGTTTCTCTCAAAAGAAGTGAGTGGGAGGAAAGTAGAACTTGATGAGGCAATCGTACCTTCTCTCGAATTGGAAAGTAGCACATCACAGAAAGCAGTTCCCGTGATGCCTACACCAACTGAAGAGGAAGCTAATGATGATGATCACGAAACTTCAGATCAAGTTACTACTGAACTTTGTAGGTCGATCAGGGTACGTTCCGCACCAGAGTGGTACGGTAATCTAGTCCTGGAAGTCATGTTGTTAGACAACGGCGAACCTATGAACTATGAAGAAGCTATGATGAGCCCGGATTCCAACAATTGGCTTGAGGCCATGAAATCTGAGATATGATCCATGTATGAGAACAAAGTATGGACTTTGGTGGACTTGCCCGATGATCGGCAAGCCATTGAGAATAAATGGATCTTTAAGAAGAAGACAAACGCTGATGGTAATGTCACCGTCTATAAAGCTCAACTTGTCACAAAAGGTTTTCGACAAGTTCAAGGGGTTGACTACGATGAGACTTTCTCACCCATAGCAATGCTTAAGTCTGTTAGAATTATGTTAGCTATTGCCGCATTTTTTGATTATGAGATATGGTAAATGGATGTCAAAACAGTATTCCTTAACGGGTTTCTTAAGGAAGAGTTGTATATGATGCAACCAGAAGGTTTTGTCGATCCTAAGGATGCTAACAAAGTATGCAAGCTCCAGCGATCCAACTATGGACTGGTGCAAGCATCTCAGAGTTGGAATATTCGCTTTGATGAAGTGATCAAAGCTTTTGGTTTTATACAAACTTACGGAGAAGCCTGTATTTACAAGAAAGTGAGTGGGAGCTCTTTAGCATTTCTGATATTATATGTGGATGACATATTGTTGATTGGAAATGATATAGAATTTCTGGAAAGCATAAAAGGATATTTGAATAAGAGTTTTTCAATGAAAGATCTCGGTGAAGCTGCTTACATATTGGGCATCAAGATCTATAGAGATAGATCAAGACGCCTAATAGGACTTTCACAAAGTACATACCTTGACAAAGTTTTGAAGAAGTTCAAAATAGATCAGTCAAAGAAAGGGTTCTTGCCTGTATTGCAAGGTGTGAAGTTGAGTAGGGCTCAAAGCCCGACCACGACAGAAGAAAGAGAAAGGATGAAAGCCATTGCCTGTGCCTCAGCCATAGGCTCTATAATGTATGCCATGCTGTGTACCAGACCTGATGTGTGCCTTGCCATAAGTCTGGTATGGAGGTACCAAAGTGATCCAGGAGTAGACCACTGGACATCGGTCAAGAATATCCTGAAGTACTTGAAAAGGACTAAGGACATGTTTCTTGTTTATGGAGGTGACGAAGAGCTCGTCGTAAAGGGTTACGTCGATGCTAGTTTCAACACTGACCCGGATTACTCTAAGTCTCAAACCGTATACATATTTATATTAAATGGTGGAGCGGTCAGTTGGTGCAGTTCCAACCAGAGCGTCGTGGAGGGATCTACATGTGAAGCGGAGTATGTAGCTGCTTCGGAAGCAGTGCAAGAAGGAGACTGGATGAAGGAGTTCATATCCGATCTGTGTGTAATACCTAGTGCATCGGATCCAATGACTATCTTTTGTGACAACATTGGAGCTATTGCCATTGCCAAGGAGCCCAGGTTTTACAAGAGAACCAAGCACATCAAGCGCCGCCTCAACTCCATTCGTAATTATGTTAAGGATGGAGACATAGAACTTTGCAAAGTACATACGAATCTGAATGTGGCAGACCTGTTGACTAAACCTCTTCCGCGGGCAAAACATGATCAGCACCAAGACTCCATGGGTGTTAGATTCATAACTATGTAAACTAGATTATTGACTCTAGTGCAAGTGGGAGACTGTTGGAAATATGCCCTAGATGCAATAATAAATTGGTTATTATCATATTTCCTTGTTCATGATAAATGTTTATTATTCATGCTAGAATTGTATTGACCGGAAACTTAAATACATGTGTGAATACATAGACAAAACAGTGTCCCTAGTGAGCCTCTACTAGACTAGCTCATTGATAAAGATGGTTTAGGTTTCCTAACCATAGACATGAGTTGTCATTTGATAATGGGATCACATCATTAGGAGAATGATGTGATGGACAAGACCCAACCGTAAGCTTAGCATCAAATCGTTAGTTTATTTGCTGTAGCTTTCTTCATGTCAAGTATCTGTTCCTTAGACCATGAGATCGTGTAACTCCCTGGCACCGGAGGAATACTGAGTGTGTATCCAAACGTCACTTCGTAACTGGGTGATCATAAAGGTGCTCTACAGGTATCTCCGAAGGTGTCTGTTGAGTTGGCATGGACCGAGACTGGGATTTGTCACTCCGTATGATGGAGAGATATCTCTGGGCCCTCTCGGTAATACATCATCTTAAAGAGCTTGCAAGCAATCTGACTAATGAGTTAGTCACGAGATCTTGTATTATGGAACGAGTAAAGATACCTGCCGATAACGAGATTGAACTAGGTATGGAGATACAGACAATCGAATCTCGGGCAAGTAACATATCGCCGGACAAAGGGAATTGCATACGGGATTAACCGAATCCTTGACATCGTGGTTCAACCGATAAAATATCTTCATGGAATATGTAGGAATCAATATGGGCATCCAGGTCCCGCTATTGGTTATTGACCAGAGAGGTGTCTCGGTCATGACTACATGATTCCCGAACCCGCAGGGTCGCACGCTTAACATTCGTTGATGCTAGAGTAGTATTGGGATATTTGATGATTGGTAACCGAATGTTGTTTGGAGTCCCGGATGAGATCCTGGATATCACGAGGAGTCTTGGAATGGTCAAGAGGTAAAGATTTATATACGGGAAGTCATATTTTGGGTTCCGAAAAAGAGGTGCAGTTTTTTTCGGTATTGTACCCTGAAGCTTCTAGAAGGTTCCGGAGGATTCCGGAGGGGTCTGGAAGTCCACAAGTGTGTCCACCACAACCAAGGGCTGGCATGGGCTGAGGGGAGGCGCCCTGGCCTTATTGGGCTAGGTGCACCAAGTAATCAAAAGCCCATGTCGCTAGGGAAGGAAAAAAAGGGGGAGTCCTAGTAGGAATAGGATTGGACTTGGAGTCCAAGTCCTCTCCCCCTTGGCTACGCCCTAGGGCTTGGAGGGGCTATTCCCCACGCCCCTCCACCTATATATAGAGGGGAGGGGGCGCCCCAAGAGGACACACCCAGCCCTTGGTGCACCTCTCTCCCCCGTTACTCCATAGTTCCTCCGTCCTTGTTCTAGTAGCGCTTGGCGAAGCCCTACTGAACTAGCTCCACCATCACCATCACCACCACACCGTTGTGCTGGTTGTGATCCCATCTACTTCTCTGCCTTCTCTTGCTAGATCAAGGAGGAGGAGACGTCATCGAGCCGCACGTGTGCTAAACTCGGAGGTGTCGTCCGTTCGGCACTAGATCGGTTGGATCGTGATCGGATCGCGAACAGTATAACTACATCAACCGCGTTATATACGCTTCCGCTTTCGGTCTACGAGGGTACGTAGACACACTCTCCCCTCTCGTTGCTAAGCTTATCCTAGATAGATCTTGGGTGTTCGTAGGAATTTTTTTGATTTTCATGCTTCGTTCCCCATCAACTGGGCCTAAGGGAAGGCATTGTGGAGTAATAAGTAGATGATGGGTGGCTAGAGTGACAGAAGCTTAAACCCTAGTTTATGCGTTATTCCGTAAGGGGCTGATTTGGATCCATGTTTCATGCTATGGTTAGATTTATCTTAATTCTTTCGTAGTTGCGGATGCTTGCGAGAGGGGTAAATCATAAGTGGGAGGCTTGTTCAAGTAAGAACAACACCCAAGCACCGGTCCACCCACATATCAAATTATCAAAGTAGCAAACGTGAACCAAATAAACATGATGAAAGTACTAGATGAAATTCCCATGTGTCCTCGAGAAGGCTTTGCTTATTATAAGAAACCATTCCGGCCTGTCCTTTGCTACAAAAGGGATTGGGCTAACTTGCTGCACCTTTGTTACCATTACTACTTGTTGCTCGTTACAAATTACCTTACTATCAAACTATCTGTTACCGATAATTTCAGTGCTTGCAGAAAATACTTTGCTGAAAACCGCTTGTCATTTCCTTCTGCTCCTCATTGGGTTCGACACTCTTATTAATCGCAAGGACCACGATTGATCTCCTATACTTGTGGGTCATCAAGACTCTTTTCTGGTGCCGTTACCGGGGAGTGACACTAAAAAAAAGACACATCCGTGACATTATGGCCCGAACGTAAACTTTTGCTGTCATGCTTATGACACTTCTATGATGATAATTATGACAAAAACACGTATCATCATATATGTGGTGGGCTCCTACTTCTATGACAAAAAATTATGATAGAAATTGGGCTTTTCGTCATGGGCGGGCCGGAGACGCACCTGCATGACATTCTTTGGCGTTCATGACGGAAAAAATCGTGGTAGAAGCGAGGGCGAGCAAAATATCAGGGAGTTCCCAGTTACGGTGGGGGTCGGGACCGAGTGATGCACTGTGGTTTGCGTGTTTCTCTCATACGCGCATGTGTGCGAGGCATTGGCTAACCGAACCCGAGCGAGGCGTTCGCTTACTGAACCCGAGCGATTGCACTAGCTACATTACTGAACCCGAGTGATCGATTCCTTCGCTGCTGACTGAACCCGAGCGATCGATTCCTTCGCTGCTGACTGAACCCGAGCGATTCCTTCGCTACTGCTGCTAACTAAACCCGAGCGATCGATTGTTGCTGCTACTTACTGAAGCCGATCGAGCCCCCGTGCGAGACGTAGCCAGCTGGTGTTGGGTTGCCTCTCGATGAACAGTGACCATTGCTACCGAGCGCGCGATACGTAGAACGAGTCAAGACGTGGTGAGTCGAGCCGGTTGGTTGGCTGTGGATGAACAGTTCCCGGTGGGGTTTGGATGAACAAGACCCCGTGGTTGCCGCTGGATGAACAGGACCCTGAGGAGGCCGCCACGTCCCAGCCGGTTGGGGGTGGATGAACATGACCCCGTGGAGGCTGGATGAACAGTAGCCGGTGGAGGCTGGAGGAAGTCGACGGTGGATGAATAGTAGCCTGTGGAGGCTGGAGCGAGGCAGTAGACGGTGGATCAACAATAGCCTATAGAGTCCCATTTTGTGGTACGCCACACCCCCTCCCGATGAACAGGACCCCGTTTCGACCGTAGGCGCTAGAACAGAAGTCCGTTTCCTCCGTTTTGCGGTACGCCGCACCCATCCTGATCAACAGGACCCCGTTTCGATCGTAGGCGGCTAGAGAGAAGTCCGTTTTCTCTGTTTTGCGGTATGCCACACCCCTCTCCATGAACAAGATCCCGTTTCAATCGTAGCCGGTCAAACAGATGGCTATTTCCTCCGTTCTGCGGTACGCCAGACCCCGTTTCGGCTGTCCCGTCCAAGCCGGTTAGCTCCCATTGAACATGACACATTCCGACACAGTCGGTTGCCTTTTGATGAACACAACGCTGTTTCCACCGTTCTGACCTAGCCGGTTGGCTGCCGATGAATAGGACGCCATCGCTGTACGCGTTTGAGACCAAGCCCGTATGTACGAACATAGATGTATTTACTTTCTTGCAGCGTGGCTTTACGTACGTGTACACGATATAGACGGGACTGCTTGACATGCTACTTCGGCGGCTCTACTACGACACGTGCCACTCTTTACTCGGCCACGGTTCATCGCTGCAGAGAGACCGATCGACCGCTATATACATACACGTTCGCGACCAAACAGATAACACTACATACGCTTCGACCTGGTGGGTCCCAGCTGCCAGGGGTAAGGAGGCACTTCCTTCCGTGTCTCGTAGTACAAGCACGAGCGCCACGGAAGACTACTGTACCGAGCGAGATCCTGCAACACGCAGCGGCTGACGTCTACATCGAGCCACCACAGCGAACCTGCATCAAGCACCGATCTGCAGCTACGCCGACACCTCCCGAGCCGAATGACATCGAGCTGTATGACTACGATAGGCTACGAGCCAACATACTTTTTCGTCACGACACGACATCGACACTTCGTCGCCGCGGATGAACGCCTTCAAGCAATGCATCATCGTTGACACGCCGCTGCAACATCATCGCCGACACTTCATCGCCAAGGTCTTCATCAACGTGGTCTTCATCAACATCTTCGTCAACACAACGCCGCAGCCGGCACCACCTATTGAAGTTTCAAAGCGATTCCTATCAAGTTATGTGCAATCACTCCTCAATATAAGGTATGACCCAAACCTTGACCCTACCAAAGGTAAATCTGTATTGAGCGAGCTTCCACCTCCAAAAAGAAATGGGGCCTTTGAACAAGATATGGAATTCTCATGAAAAGCACCTGAGGATGGATGGGTAACATTGAACATGGATGGTCCCTTCTTGCCAGAGAACGGAACTGCTGGTACAGGCATGATAGTAAGGAATCATGGGGGTGTTATAATTTTCTCTTCATGTATAAGCTTGTGTTACTGCACGAACGCACTGGAAGCAGAATTGTTGGCCATCAAAGAGAGTTTGTCGCTCGCATTGCACTGGAGTAATCTTCCTATCAAAATCGAGACTGACTGCCTTGAAGCTACAAATATGGCGAGGAATGAAGGTCTTGATAGATCTCGGTATGGTTTTTTGGTGCGTGAGATTAAATCGCTCATGGCACTCCGAAATACTTGAATTGCTCATGCTCGACGAAACAACAACATTGTCAGTCATAATTTAGCTCAGTATGGTAGAACTAGTAGCAGGCCAACCATGTCGCTGCTGCCTAAACTTTCTCATTGGTGTTGGTATCTCCGAGCCAATCAATGTTTAGACCCCGCCAAGCCCACTCAAGGAGTTGTTTGATTCACAGAAAGCCCACCCCATATACCGGACGAGTTAGCGCAAAGCATATACTCCCTCTATTCCTTAATGTAATGCATGTAGATTTTTTGAAAAGTCAAGCATCACAAACTTTGACCAAATTTGTGAAGAAAAACATTTACATCGAGAAGGCCAAACTTATATCATTAAATTCATTATAAGATGAACTTTCATATTTTATATATTTGGTATTGTAGATATAAACAGTTATCTCTAATAACTTGGTCAAAGTTTGACTTAAAAAAAACCTATATGGACTATATTATGGAATGGAGGGAGTATGTGTTTTTCATGTCAATTACTTTATGTGTAAGTTCTAAAAAACAGACTTATATGTGCAAGTTATAAAAAAAAGGGTGCAGTGCAGGAACTTCACAGCTAAACGGTAAAGCTTATATCTTGTTGTTTAGGTTATAAAACTAGTTTGCTGCACATCATTATTCTACTTTAAATGGCAAGCTTAAGCTGTATATAATATTGGCCAATGACCATCCTAGAGTGAACAGTGACAATGACAGTGTAGCAGCACACAGTAGCACTCACAGTGACATGGCGTCCTACAGCTTAGTCAGACATTGAGATGTTGCCGATGATCATCTCTTACTAGTTTTTTTTTTCCTTTCTTGAGTAAAGCATCACCTCTTACCAGCGGAAATCTATAGCTGGACACGAGCTCATACCATGTTTTTTTTTGGGAAAGCTAAGCTTTATTGATGATAGTCCACATGGAGATGGATACAATTCGGATCATGTGGATCGGCCAACCAAACATGACGTCCCGGATCGAGAGTAAGAGAATGCTTAGCTAAACTATGTGCTTCGCCATTAACGGCTCGACCTTCAAAAATGAAATTACAAGTGAAACTAGTAGCTCTAAGTTTTATTTCCATGATGATGGATCCATATCGCCCCTGATTTCCTTTCTTGATATCTTCAACTACTTGCTTACAGTACGACGAGATGATGAAGTCATGAACTAAGAGATCCTCTGCCAAGGCCATCCCTTCCCTGCATGCAATTGCTTCAAGCATCACCGGATCAATTTGGCCCTCAATCACTAGTGAAGAATTTCCCAGATAGTTGCCAGCTGCGTCTCGGCAAACCGCTACAGCGGAGCAGCCTCTGTTACTAAAAATGGCGCCGTCGGTGTGGATCTTTGCATACCCAGCCGGGGGTGCACTGGGGGGGGGGGGGGGGGGGGGGGGGGGGTCTGCAAATTAGCCGGCGTGTTAACCTGGCGCAAACCAAGCTCATCAATGAAGCTGTCACAACCCTAGTTCAGTAATGCACTTGGGTTAGATTTGTATGTTGCATCATGTTTAAATTTTATTTAAAGTTGAAATGCGGATTGATCAAACCCTAGCACCAGAAAGAATTCAAATAGGTTCAAATAAAATCTTTTTTAAAGAACCCAAAATGCCCTTTGAAAATGTTCATGATTTCTGATAAAGGTGGAAACCTCTGCCAAAAATGATGAATATATTTCTAGGTCATTCCTGGATTTTTGAACTAACTCATATTGTATTTGAATTGGGGCATTTAAATACTATAAATATTTGTAAATGCTCCAATAATTCTGAAATTTGGTGAGGGACTCTGGAATAGTCCAACTAGTCCCTACAAAAATTATCAGAAGAAAGGAAAATGGTTTAGTATTTTTACTAAATCAAAACATACTGCAGAAAAAGAAAAATAGAAAAGGAATAAGAGGCAGAAGACTAACCTGGCAGCCCACCTGGCCTGGCACTATAGGCCCAGTCCACTGGCCTCTGCCAGTCACCACCGAGCTCCCGCCAGAGCAGGCAGGCTGCTGCCTGTCGCCCGCGCGCTCGCCCCTGGCCACCTCCTGCTTGCCACCGAGGCGCTGCCGAGCTCCCTCCTCTTGCCACGGAGACGCCCCGAACCCCCTGGACATCCATTCTCCCGCCTGCTCTCTGCCTCGCCTCTGCACCGCCACAGCCGGACGCAGCCGTCGCCGTCGCCGCCGCTCGCTGTTGCCGCGGCCAGAGCCACCTCCTCGTCCCATGTCGCCGTGGTATGGTCGATGTAGTCAGCTGCTAATCTCATGGGATTCGGTACCTTGCTGTCAAAGGGACGCAACATCTCGTTCCTAGGGATCCAATTCTCCATCCAGACATCCGTAGAGGCTCCATTGCCAATTCGTTTTATAAGCCCAAGTTTCAAGACCTCTACGCCCTCCATTATGGATCTCCAAATCTGGCTATGGTGGGAACCAACTTGAGCATGCAATATGGATGTATTAGGGAAGTAAACCCCATTTAAAATGCGAGCACTGAGAGAATCAGGTTGTTGGAGGATTCGCCACCCCTGCTTAGCCAGCATTGCTAGATTGAACAATTCAAAATCCTTAAAACCCAGGCCCCACAATGATTTGGGTTGCGTCATATCCTTCCATGATACCCAATGAGGCTTCCGGCGGCCATCTTTAGAGCCCCACCAGAACTTCTGTATCAACATATTTAGATATTTGCAAAGACCTCTTGGGAGCTTGAAACAAGACATGGAAAAGACTGGCACCGCTTGAGCCACGGATTTGACTAGTACCTCCTTCCCTACAGTGGACAGAGTCTTCTCAATCCAACCCTAGATTTTGCTCCACATGCGATCTTTTAGAAACTTGAAAGCGCCATTTTTTATGAGCCCACATCAGATGGCATTCCCAGGTATTTTTCATTCAAAGTCTCATTAGGCACATGCAACAAAGCTTTGATTTCTGCTCGAACATTTTTCGGGACCCCCTTACTGAAGAGATAGAGGATTTCCCGTAGTTGATTCTCTGTCCTGTTGCTTCACAATAATGTTCCAACAACTGGTTAATCTCATCTGCACCCATAGCATTGGCCTTGAAAAATAGCAAGCTGTCATCTGCAAATAATAAGTGGTTCACCGATGGCGCCGAAGGTGCCACTTGCAGACCACGAAGGTTAGATGACTCAACTTTAGATTTTAGCAGGCACGAAAGGCCCTCTGCTGCTAGCAAGAACAAGTACGGTGAGGTTGGATCTCCCTGTCGGATTCCACACGAAGGAGGAAACTGTTGCAGTTTGGTGCCAGTAAACATGACTGAAAACTTGACCGTTGTCACCATGCCCATAACTATCTCCACCCATCTCTGGGTGAATCCCAGACTCAAAATGATAGCTTCTAGATATGGCCACACCACCCTATCATAGGCCTTCATCATATCCAGTTTCAGAGCACACTGTTGATGTTTCCTTGCCCTGTTTCTTTTCATGAAATGAAGACACTCATATGCTGCAATTATGTTGTCAGTGATCAACCTCCCAAAGACAAAAGCAGACTGTTCAGCAGAAATTATATCAGGCAATACTAGCTTGAGATGGTTCGAGATCACCTTGGATGCGATTTTATAAAGGACATTGCAAAGTGAGATAGCCCTGAATTGAGTTAACTGGGCCGGGTTCTTTACCTTTGGGATCAAAACAAGGATAGTCTCATTAATATACTCTGCAGATTCCGTCCCTTCAACAATGCGGAGTAGCACTTTCGTTACCTCATCTCCACACACGTCCCAATGACGCTGAAAAAAGTGAGCCAAAAATCTGTCGGGTCCGGGTGCTTTGATGGGAAACATTTGAAACAGGGCATCCTTCACCTCCTGCTGAGAATAAGGGGCCGTTAACTATGCATTCATCTCTGGCGTCACCTTGCGAGGGACTGTGTCGAGGACTCTATCCATGTTCTAGACCCCCTCGGATGTATAAAGATTTTCATAGAATGTGCTGGTGAGATCTGCCATCTCATTTGCATCCTCAGTTAAACTACCATCCGGATGTACAGGGCTTTGATCCGGTTCTTGCTCCTTCTTCGGCTAGTTCGAAGGTGGAAAAAGTACGTGTACTTATCACCATGAGCCAGCCACTCTAGCCTCACTCTTTGACGCCATAGCATCTCTTCCCGGTGGTAAAGCTTGACAAGGCGGTCTGCTATTTTTATCTCCAGATGTGACAGGCCGGACCTCCCTGCATGTACGCGCAAAACATCTAGCTCGGCCTTCAGTTTTTTGATCTCCCCAAGTACTGAGCCGAACTCGGTTCGGTCCCATGCATGCAACCCGCGAGACATGTCTTGTAATTTATCATGCAATTCTGACCGAGCTGGCTTCTGTATTGGTCCAATCAGCTGACACACGGTTTAAGAAATCTGGATGGCGTTCCCACGTTAGCTCGTACTTAAAAGGCTTGGGTCCCAGCCGACATGCATGCATGTCTCGTACCATGTAGTGTCGCAGACTGGGAGCGAAGTAGTGGGCGGCCCGAAACTCAAAAAAGTCGTCATGATCCAGGGCCCGTTCGGTTCTAAGAGCATCTCCAACAGGCGCGGTTGCCTAAATATTTTTGCAGCGTTAAAATAGCGTTTTAGCATGCTCGGCAGATGTTTTGTTTTACCAGAAGCGCTATATATTGCGCCGCAGGTAGCGCTCCAGCAGGCACGCTAAATTACAGCGCGCGCATCTAGCACAAAGAACATTTCTCATTCAACATAGAACCAAGAAGATCAAACACGCATAAAATAAATCAATAATAAATAGTTCAATTATTATTACAACTCAAATAAATAGTTTATCTTCCAATACAACAAAAGTCCATGAACAATGCAACAAATAGTTAACAATACAACAAACATACAACATCAAACATTGATGTCATTGCAAGATCCAGGCATTTCGAAAAAAGCATGCCGAATCCAAGTCTCCTGATCGGCCACCGCTTCAAGGATTATAGTGGAATCCTTTTTCTGGCCGTGAAATTGTCCATGCCATGCCTTAGTACAGTTTTTCCAACTCCAATGCATGCAATCTATTGAGCCAAGCATACCTGGAAACCCGCGAGCTTTGTTCATCTCCAAAAGTCTTGCGGTGTCTTCAGCATTGTGAGCTCTCAAATATTCCGGACCAAATACTTGCACAATTCCATCTGCGAAGCGCTTGACACACATGATAGCTTGACTCTCACCCATGGCCAAGTGGTCATCAACTAGATCCGCCGGAATACCGTATGCCAACATACGCAAAGCGGCGGTCACCTTTTGAAAGGTGCTATGCCTGAGTTCTCCGGCGGCATTCCTCCGTTGCTGAAAAAACAGATCATGGCTCGCCAGTTTCTCCGCAATGTGTTTGAACAACTCGATGCTCATCCTAAAACATCGCCGAAAGTAGGACTCAGGTATGTGGGATTCTCCACAAAATAGTTTCTCATCAATCTGTTGTGGGCCTCGATCCTTTCCCTCCACAATTTCTGACGACCGAAAACCGAACCACCGTGCTTCGGCTTTTTATTGACGTGCATAGCTAGGATCACTGCAACGTCCTCCTCCTCTAGAAGATCAAATTCTTCATCGGAAGAATCGTAGGACGAACTCATCTACAAGGTTGAATTTAAACTAATTTAAAATACAAACAACATGCATCAAATTCATCTACAAATATAAAGTTAGAAGCAATATATACCTTGCAAGCATTTTGTCAAACACCTTGTGGGCGCCGAGCTGCAAACGGCCGCCGGGCGCTGTTCGTCGGAGGGATGGTGCGCTCGAGGGGCGGCGGCGAGGAGAGAAGGTGGAGCAAGCAGCTGTGACGCGCTGGGGAAGGTGCGGGCGGAGGCGCCAACGCCTTGAAGTTTTAGATCCGGCGGTTGGTGAGATTCGCACGCCCGATTGGCATGTCCAGCGCCCGATGCCGTTTTTCTCAGCATGCTGAACCTACTTTACCGCGCGCGGGATTTTAGCGCGTCTGCTGCAGCGCCAGTTTCGGCCACGCGCAATATATAGCCTTTTTTTTTCCAGCGCGAGGCTAAGCTAGCGCGTCCGTTGGAGATGCTCTTAGCTCTAGTTGAACTGCTCTGAGTCCCCCTAAAAAAAGTTGAACTGCTCTGAGTTTTTTTGTTTTGCAGTAACACAATTCGTACAACATATATAATTCTAAAAGAAGTTAGTGTTTTTCTTTTGCGGGGAAAATGTGTCGCTTTCTCGTAAAAACACAATTGTTCTTTTTTTTGTTTGTAGAAGAACCTTCAATATATTCATAATCCATCATGGCATTTCAACAAGCACAATAGTTCTCGTGTAACTTTGCAATGCTCTGCTTGATTAATCATCGCTAATGTGCGGCAGATTCTGCAAACTAGAAATTACTTATATTTTGCGATGAACTATAAATTAAACTTTGGTAATTAACGTGCCAGTACAGTACACCATCGTACATATGTCATTTGTTAAGCACTAGAAGGGTTGGGTGCGCTTTGCTACGCCGTTGGTGTTGTTGAGATGCTGAAGAAAAAAAATTAGTCATTTTGTTTTAAAATATAAGGTGTATTACTTTTTTGAAAAGTCCAACCACTTTAAGTTTGATAAATTCAGAAAAGTCCAACCACTTTTTTAAAATATAAGGTGTTTTAAGCACGTGACATTGACAGTTTTCGTTTTCTTTTTGACACTGACAGTGACACGGTACTCTGCGTTTTTGATTGGTCTGAAAGCTGATCAATTCAGAAAATGCGATGTTACTGATGATCACACACAGTAAGAAAGGACATACGAATTGACCGCTGATCTTATTAACTAGACAACACACTCGCAGGATTAAAAAACACACGCACTTGACGGTCCCTCAAAAGGAGAAAAACTTAACGGTCACTCACACTACGCTGTTACACCGATTGGTCATCTCTCACATGTCGGCGGCGATCCCCTCGTCGCCGGTGACGGCGGTCTCGATGTCCTGGACACGCCTGTTGGGGGCGCGCAGTTGTTCCGGATCTCGCCCTTGTTGCCGGTGAGGAGGTCCATGTTGCTCATCTTGGTCATGGACCTGGCGAACTGCTCGAAGAAGGCGCCCTGGTTGAGGGAGAATCGGGTGGCCATGCGCTTGGTGGTGGGGTGGTCGATGAGGCCCTGGTCCGACTTGAACAGGCCCTGCCTCGCGATCAGATCGAAGTAGTACTTGTTGTCGAAGACGTCCGGCGTGCGCACGTCAAGGTTCTGGGTGAAGAATAATTCATGCACACATAGTAAAGGTTGATACATAGCATAAACAGTCTCTTGCAATTTTATCGTATTGAAAACATAGAGAGGTGAAGATGTATTTCCTATCTCATATTATATAGTGAATATTTTCAAATATACACTGAACAGTTTTAAACACACACTGATTTTTTTAATATGTGATGAATATATTTTTAATATATATTTTTATTTAATATTTTCCAAATATTTAATTCCTAAAAAACGATCGAGAAGTTAGTTTTTCAAAGGAAAATCGACTGAAAAACAAATAAAAGACAATCGCTCAAGGGAGTGCACCACACATTGCCAGAGTGCGCTGACCCACTAGGCTAGAACCTGTAGATAGCCCTTCCTATTTGACGCCACTATTTTAGACTTTTATTACTTGACGTTTCAAACAAGACTCCGTTATTCATAGTTTTTGGCACAGTTTATTATAGAAGGTTTCAGACCAATTTATTATCAGTTTTAGGAACCTTCTATAAGTTAATTTTCTGTTTTTTCTATTTCTCTTATTATTATTATTTTCTTTTTGAGTGTTTCTTTCAAAAAATGTTTACAAGTTTAAAAATTCATGATTTTAAAAACTATTCATATTTTAAAAACTTTTCTAAACTTAGAAAAGTATCGGAGTTTTTATATAAATATTAGAAATTGTGTTGTTTTGGAATTTCAAAAAAGTTCCCAAAACTTTGAAAGCAATCACAATTTTTAAAATGTATTTACACTTTTTGAAAAATGTTCACAATTTTTTTTAGAAAATATTCAGCTTTATCAAAAATATATTAACAAATTTCTAAGAAATGTCCAGCTTCTAAAGAATGTTCATTAAAAATATTCATGTTTTTATGTCAATAAAAAAATCGCCTAAGACCTAGTAAGATAGAAAAATTGTAGCAACACTCGCTCCAGCAGCTTACACTAAAATGCGTTGGCCCAGTCGTCACGGCATGTGTGTGCCACCATTCTATTTGACGCAAGGAACGTACCAGCAAATACGAGGTATAATTATTTGACACCAAACACGTCAAACTGAGGTCTAAAACGGCCGGGTAACCATGTCGTTGCTGCCTAAAATTTCTCACTGGCGTTGGTATCCCCGAGCCAATCAATGTTTAGACCCCGCCAAGCGCACTCAAGGAGTTGTTTGATTCGCAGAAAGCCCACACTAGTTACTGCAAAGCATATATGTGTTTTTCATGTCAATTACTTTATGTGCAAGTTCTAAAATACACACTTATAGGTGCATATAAAAGAGGGTGCAGTGCAGGAACTTCACAGCTAAACGGTAAAGCTTATATCTTGTTGTTCAGGTCATAAAACTACTTTGCTGACATGCTTTCTCTACTTTAAATGGCAAGCTTATGCTGTATATATATTGGCCAATGACCATCCTAGAGTGAACACTGACCATGACAGTGTAACAGCACACGGTACCACTCACAGTGACATGGCGTCCTGCAGCTTAGTCAGATATTGAGATGTTCACCCACAAAAAAAAATAAAAAAAATTGAGATGTTGCCGATGATCACCTCTTACTAGGTTTTTTTTTTCCTTTTCTTGAGTAAAAAAACACCTCTTACCAGCTGAAATCTATAAATGGACACGAGCTCAGACCATGTAGTTTTTTTTTTCAGAATCAACACTCCCTTTTATTCAATCACGCTCAGACCATGTAGTGTGCTAGACTGGAAGCGAAGGAGTGGGCGGCCCAAAACTAAAAAAAGCCGTCATGATCCACAGCCTGTTCATGGTTCTTAGCTCCAGTTGAACTGCTCTGAGTTTTTCTTTTTGCAGTAACTCAATTAGTCCCCTAAAAAAAGTAACTCAATTAGTACGACAGATAATTCTTAAAGAAGACACTGTTTTTCTTTTGTGGAAAAAGTCACTTTCTCGTAAAAACACAAAT
Source organism: Thinopyrum elongatum (assembly GCA_011799875.1). Lineage (NCBI taxonomy): Eukaryota > Viridiplantae > Streptophyta > Magnoliopsida > Poales > Poaceae > Thinopyrum > Thinopyrum elongatum. The sequence continues at coordinate 716,450,459 of CM022298.1, forward strand.
GTTTTTTTTTGCGGAAGAAACTCCCAATATATTTATAATCCATCATGGCATTAGAGAAAGCACATAATTCTTGTTTAATTTTGCAATGCATCGCTATTGTGCCTCAGAATCTGTCAACTAGAAATTAATTTTTTTTTGCGAGGAACTAGAAATTAAACTTTGGTAACGTGCCACTGACAGCCTATGTATCTAAGCTGTATGTATTGACCGTCATACAATAACACTGCAAGTGAGAGATGAAGCACCGTTTCTGGTGCGTATTGACCGTCAGCTATGTATCTGACAGCTTCTCTTTTTTGTGTTGACGAGACGTAACACTGAGAGTGACACGCTACTTTGCGTTTCTAGGTCGGACATTACTTTTTTTTTTTTGAGAGAGCACGCAAATTACATGCCTTAACTTTATAGAAGGCAGAGGTTAAATTACAAGAAACTGAGACAAGCTCTTACCACAATCTGATCAAACATTACGATGTTACTGATGATCACAAACACGCTAAGAAGAAGATGCATACGATTTGACCTCTCATCTTATTAACTAAGACAACATGCTTGCACAGTTAATTAAAAGTTTAAAACACACAAACTTAACGGTCACTCACACTAGGTTGTTACATCGATAGAACATCTCTCACATGTCGGCCGCGATACCCTCGTCGCCGGTGACGGCGGTCTCAATGTCCTGGACACGCCTGTTTGGGGCGGCGCAGTTGTTCCGGATCTCGCCCTTGTTGCCGGTGAGGAGGTTCATGTTGCTCATCTTGGTCATGGACCTGGCGAACTGCTCGAAGAAGGCGCCCTGGTTGAGGGAGAAGCGGGTGGCCATGCGCTTGGTGGTGGGGTGGTCGATGAGGCCCTGGTCCGACTTGAACAGGCCCTGCCTCGCGATCAGATCGAAGTAGTACTTGTTGTCGAAGACGTCCGGCGTGCGCACGTCGAGGTTCTGGGTGAGGGTGCCCGCGGGGTTGTCCCGAGCGCACTTGTTCCGGAGAGAGGTGGCGAACTTGAAGTCGATGGCCGGGTTGGTGTCGAAGACGGGCTTGAAGCGGTCCTCGAAGGTGGGGCAGTGGGCGACGCCGAAGGTATGCGCGCCGGAGAGGGACACGAGGTCGGCCACGTCGAGGCCGCGGTTGCCAAAGGAGGAGATGAGGGTGGGCACGTCGAAGGAGGGCGCCGGCAGGGTGCCCACGAGCGCGGACGACGCCGGGGCGAGCGCGTCGCGGCGGCCGAGGGCGACGTCGAAGCGGGGGCCGCCGGCCTTGACGAGGGAGTCGCGGGTGGCGAGCACGGTGATGTCCGCGCAGGAGACGGTGGGCCCGCAGGCGCGGTGCACGGCGGCGCGGATGCGCTCGATGAGGTCCAGCGCGACGGGGCGGAGCGTCTGGTTGGGGACCTCGTTCAGCTCGCTGCCAGCGCCCTTGAGCAGCACGGACGCGTCGCAGCCCTGCGGGAAGCAGTCGTGGAAGAGGATGCGGATGAGCGCCGGCGCCACGCCCACGTCGCGGCGGAACGTCTCGGCGACGTGGAACTCCACGATGTGCTCCAGGTGCGGGCAGGTCGCCGCGTGGAAGTTCGGTGACAGCTGACCCTCCGACGAGTGGACGGCGGCGCAGACCAAGGCCAGGACGGCGATGGCCGCTGCTGCTCTGGACGCCATGGCTGAAGCTGAGCTTCTAGCTTCTTGCACCTCCAGCTAGCTAGCTAGCTACGACTGAAGGGGGCGGACGGTCGTGTGGCTTCCCCATGCCGCCCGCCAAACCCTCTATTTATAAACGCCATTGCCCCATGCTGACTGGCTGGCTCGATCTGATCCACGAGACTAGTGGCCGCAGAGCCAGAGAGGGACTAAACAGTATGGATCAACATGTGCATGTCCAAGTAGCATCCACCAAAGTCTCAAGGATATCTCAGCTCGCGTCGCTTCCTCCAACTTTCCTCCTGGTTTCTACATGCATGCATGTGAAGTGCACCTAACACCAAGGTGACACGTTGGCTACAGAGACATAACGTATATGTAATGCAGAGACATGGCATATGATATATGCAAGGAGAAAGAAGGCATTTGTGTGCTCGAGCTCGCATGATGTCGTTTATTGAAACTTATCAAAAACCGTATTTCAAAAGCTTCAAAAGATCCTGAAAACCGCTAGTACATGTTTATATGGATGTATCTATATGTGTGTAAACTTTCATGATGAAATTTACTACTTCCTTCGTCCCATAATATAAGAGCGTTTTTTACACTAATTATTATGGGACGGAGGGAGTAGCACACAAGCTACAAAAAAAGAGAGAGGTGATTGCCTTATAGTGAACAGTACATAATGTTTACTGCTTTTATAAAACACAAAATTTCTTTTTTCGTGTAGCATGCGTGTTGATCTATTTTATCATGAAAACCTACACACATGTGCATATGTCCACATGAACACATAACAAATTTGTTTTCAGAATTTTTAAAAAAAAATTTGCCCAAGATGAACGGGAATACTGGAGCTGGAGCTCAAAAGGGCATTTCTTGAAAGCAAGAAAGCACATCTATACTACATCGTCGATTGGTTCCATGTACTTGTTGATAATTATTGCAGGATCCAGTTGGATATGCTCTACGGATACAGAATCATTTTGAATGTCACGTGCACAAGTGAAGCCACTAGTTTGCAAAGAGAAAAAAGTTTGGTGGCTAAATAGTTGGGCATCGAGTGTGATGTTTCTCACCAAGGATAGATGAATGCACGGGAAAATATCTGGTACTCTCATCCTTGGGGACTCCCGGTGCTCCAATTTCAAAAACAAATCTTAAATATTTCCAAAAATTTCAGAAAAAAAATGTGAATGTTCACAAGAAATGTGACTACAACTCCTAGAAATTTCAGGTCCAAACTCGAACTGTACATTGAAAAAAAAAAGTGAAATCCAGATGTGAATAGTGTCAATGTTGATTTTGTCTTTTTACACTATTCATGCCAGATTTCACATTTTTGTTTCTTAACATGCATTTTGAGTTTGGACCTGAAACTTTTAGGGGATATAGTTACATTCCTTGCGTACATTCACATTTTTTTCTGAGTTTTTTAAAAACTTTTATGAATGGATTTTTTAAATTTGGAGCACCCGAAGTATCACAAGGATGGGAGTACCAGATACTTTCCCATGCATGCACGCCTATAGGGAGGGGCTACCACTTTCTGCCAGGACAAGGCCGCTAGGATTTCGCCGCCTGGCTGGGGGCACGTGCTTCGCTGTAATAAAACTATATGCACTATATGTATATATACGTTTGTACGCTAACGTGTTTAGGCTTAAAAAAAGTCATGTAGCATGCATCTTCCTTGCATACGTTGATTCCAAAGAAGAGACAGGCCTTTCATCAATTTAAACATCTGACTGGGCATGACATAGACGTGCACACACGTCTATACATATAGTTAGAAATCACCGACTAGCTAGTACAGTATTAATAGCTACATATGGTTTTAGTGGCTCAAACGTCTCTATATATACAGCTAGTACACAACATCAAGTGATTTGGCCTTTTGTTCGCAAAAGAAGAAGAAGAAGAAAAAACCCAAGTGATTTGGATACTTGTAGTCGCTGCTAGTTCTGGCTGCAGCGGAGAATTTTGCATCTAGCTACGTCGACGGACGGTCGTGTGGCTTGCACAAGATACCCACCACCACTAACCCCTTGCCGCCGAGTATTTATGAACGGTTAATTACGTCCGTGGCGTGGTGGCGAGCTCTATATAGCTCGATCTCGATGTGATCCACAAGACAAGTCGCAGAGGTTAGGTTGAAAAGTACGGGAATCAGCGTGTGTGCCTGATTAACCAAAGCCCTGCAGAGCAGGACATGCAATGACGTGAGCTGTCTTCACCTACTACGATGTACTTTTTTTTTATGGTAATACGTGTCTTATTTATAGAATAAAGATCAAGTTACAAGGCACGTAAGCACCGATCTTACATGACTGAAAAGATAAGAAAATCCTATGCAAAATACCAGTGTCTGTCCCTCTTCTTCGACACCACCGAAGCGGCCACCAAAGGGTAAGAAGACAGATCACCTCTTACCATGAATGTGAAGATCTTGCAATGACATGTGAGCTTTCTTCACCTACTACGATGTACTTAACCCTCTGCGACTTGTCTTGTGGATCCCATGCAAGACAAGTCGCAGGAGTATATGTATGTATGTAATCAAGGAGAAAACAGTACGTTGCCCAATTGATCCCATGCTTGATAGCTTGGCAGCGCATAATTTACGGATCCCTGTTGAATCTACGTAACGAATATGGAATCATTCTGAACGACACCTAGCTACGAGTTAAGAGTGATTAGTTAGTTATAATGGCGGCCACCGAAGCTAAGCTAACGTATGTGGTTAGTTGGAGATCATTTTGGGTGTCGTCTTAGAGCATCTACAGTCGGACTTGGCAAATCCGGCCACCCAAATGCCCGCGGACGCGCCCGCGGGCACTGACCAAGCACCCCTCAAATGTTGCCCCACACATCCACATACCTTAAATTTCGATCCTCAAATCCATGTAATCTATGCACATCGATCATACGATACAAATTGTCCGAATTCCAAAATTCGAAACAAAGCAAAGCAAATGATAGTTCAATAAATCGGACGTGCCAAAATGAAATCAACATCCGAGCATGACGGATGGCCTGGGATCACTGGCCGGGCGCCTGCTCCGAGCGGAATGCATCATGCTCCAGGCGGAATGCGTCCTGCTCGTCCTGCTCTGCCTGCATTCGGGTTGCCTCCTCCGCCTGCATCCATACCGCGGCTGACTCGTACTTCCTACGATCGTTGATCTCCTTCTTCTTTTTCCGCAAGTCACTTCTTGGCATGCTTATCCAAGAGGGTTTCATCCGCCAACATGATCCTCGCATCTTTCGCGTCCCGTGCGAGTTGCAACCTCTCCTTCTCAAGCTCTATGTCGCCAAATGTCTTGCCTTCTCGAGTTCCCATTTGATCGCCGCTTGATGCTTCTCCAACTCGATCTTCTCCCTCTCAATTTCGAGCTTCTTCTCCGCCATCTTCCGGTCCCACTCCATCATTTCCTTTTGCGCATCCAACATAAGCTTGTACCTCTCCTCCTTCATGTTCTCCCTCATCGAAAAAAATGCCCGTCCATGTGGACGACATTTTTGTAGCCGCGGCATCACGGGCGGCACGTGCCTTCTCCCACTTGTTTCCCATGACTTGACGGTTATCCTTTGGCACTGTGGCTTTTCCATTCATCACGACAACATCGTCCTCTTCGTCGTCCAACCCAATCGATTGGTTGGAGTTTGAGCCATCATTTCTCTTCTTGCCGGACTTGAGATCAGCCACAAGTTGGTTCCACTTCGGCTTGCCATTCAATATGACCCAACAATGGCTATAAGCAAATGGCTTCTTCTCCACCTCGTGATACAAAGTGACCGCCACCGCCGTCTAGCAAACAACATACGTATGAGCACTAGAATGCAAACACAAGCATATGCAAATGACGACAAGATGAAGCAATTGAGCTTACGTGAGTTGCCACTCCCATCCCACTTTGAGGGCGTTTGGTCACTTATGAGTAGTAGCCGACGTACTTGTTCACTTCACCTTGAATGATCCCCCAACGATGTTGGAGAGATGCCATATTGCGGGTAGTCATGGTAGGATGCGGCTCCACATACTCCTTTTGTTCGTGATACTCCTTCCAAATCTTCGTCCAATACATGTTCCCCTTTTGCTCGGTGCCGCATATTGGATCCATCATTTTGGCGAACCAAGCTTTGGCCAACAAGATGCCCTCAAATCTTGAGAATGCCGGACCTCTTGCCTTCGGCGCCTTGGTCTTCTTCTTCTTCTTGCTCGGATTGGGATTGGATGTTGTCCCAACTTCAAAGGCGGTGGTGGCCTCCAATTCATACTCCATTTTGGTCGGATCTTCATTTGTCATTGATCATGTTCGACAAGAACGCCTCCTACGTGATTATGGTTTGCAAGCATTCATCATGTGCGAAATGAACTAGTGGTCTATGCAAAAATCTGATTGGACAAGACCAAAAAAAACGCACCGACTCTTGTTTGGTCATTCCGTCGAACATGTCAAGGGCAGCCTGGACACTGCCGGTGCCCGTGCGCATCCGCTCCCGAACGAGTTGCGCCAAGTCACATACATCGCCCGCCGGCATCTGCATGGGCGGAAAGCTCTCAGGAATGGCTCAGCCGGCCGTCGATTCATCCTCTGTACCAACGGGGTCGGACGGTGTAATCAGCGTCGGCGCTCGGGTGGAAGGGGTGCGGGGATCCGGGCGCGACAGAGCAGACAGGTGGTCCACCATGTCCTAACCTCCCTGGGACGCCGCCGCCGCTTCCCTCTTTCGCTGCTGGTGTCGCCGCAACTTTCGGGCGACGTTCTCCGCCTTGCAGGTCACAGCCGACGAAGTGACCCCGTCGACGGACGAGGCAGACTGCGTCTCCGTCGCGACGGTCTGGGTCGGGCTGGGCGACATCTCCGGCGGTGGATCGGGACCAGTGGTGAGGATTGGGAGCAAGGGTGGAGAACGGCGAGGGTCTAGGCGCGGGAAAGGTTGGAGGGCGGCGGGAGGAGAAGGAAGGGTTTAGTGGATCTGGTGCAATTTGCGGTGGGGTCAGGCTGTCAGGTCCGACGTGGTGGGCGTGCCCGGGTGCCTGAGCGTCCCATATTTAGGCTAGATATGAAGGGTGCCGGTCAGTCCGGACGTTTAAGACCAGTTTAAGAAGCCCGTCTGAATCGAAAAATCATGATCGGACGGTCCGCCCGGATATATAAGGCGGGTTTGAGGCGTCCGGCTGTAGATGCCGTTGTCTCTCGGACGACGGTGCATGCAAAGCTACGTACCACTTGCAGGACAAAAGGCGCTGAAAGTTCGCCGCCGGACACGTGCTACAATGTACAACGATATTTTTTTTAGGGTAGTACAACGACAGTTCTATATTATCTACGTACACTGGATCGGCCTTGGCAGTCATGGGCATGATATGAACGCTTGCTTTCTTATCCGCAAAGTCATTGGCTCTTCGATCCTGCCCCGTCCTTCAACTAATAAATAATGCGATGGCAAGTTGTTTGAATTTGCAACTCCCGCCGGTCGATTTTCGCGGCGGGTCACCGTCTCCGTCGAGCCACCAGCAATCTGAAGTCGGGGAGTAGCGACATCACCAGTGGAGAGGAGTACGTGTGTAAATAGAGGTCCGTTTTGAGAAAAGACGACACAGCCTCAAGGCGGAGACCTGGCGTGGACGGGGTTTTCCTTGCAGAATATGATGTCCTTTTTTAGAAAATACACAGACCAACAGGGGTTTTTTTGTAAAAAAAATTCTGCTGACCTAGCGTCCCATTCGTCACCACCTCAGCTGTATTTGGCTCGTTTTGTATTAAACCGTGTGCAGTAAGCATGTCTTGAGAGCCGTTTGTCGCGTTTTGCTAGTTCATGGACCAAAGTGAGTATTTAGAACTTTTTTTACAAAAAATTTCGATCTATTCATCTTCAATCATGGCAGTACAACAAATATTAGAAATAATAAAAATTACATCCAGATCCGTATATCACTTAGAGCAACTCCAACGCGCCGACCCAATTCGTCCGCGCGTGTCCGTTTGGATCGCCCTGGACAGAAAAGTCGGCTCAACGCCCCGACCCAAAAGGGACGCGCGTCCGCTTTCGTCTGCCTGCCAATCCATTCCTGACACAAATTTGGGCCTCATTTGCGTTGGCGCGTACACGAAGCGGACGCGCGTCTACTCCTTCCCCTGGCCTGTCAGTCGGTGGAACATTGGCCATTCTCTTCCACCCCTATCAACAGCAAGCCCTCGCCCGCCCCACCCCGTTGTCGCCGCCGCCCAATTCCGGTGTCTCTGCCAGCAGTCCGCGCCTACACACCTCCCCCGAGTCGCCACCTCCGACGTCGCTGCCACCACCGCCTCGCCGCAGGGTCACCGCAGCTTCCCACCCCCTCACACCCTTCGTCGCCGCGAGCACGAAGTCAGCCGTCGCGGCCTCGGCCAGCTCCTTCGTCCGACGCCGCCGCGCTCGCCTAATGCTGCCATGCTCGTCGGACGCCGCCAGGCCAGCTACCTGGTCCAGGGAAGGCGCGCGTCTCTTCGCCGGGCCAGCTTCTTCGACGACGCCCGCAAGTTGTTCGACAGTTTGCCCCCAAGGTACAAATGGACTCCGCCGACGAGTTCTTTTTCCATAATTTTCTCTGCGACTCCGACGATTCCTCATCCGATGATGAGGAGATGGTGGCTGCTGTTTTGGTCCATGACCAGTTTAATAGGCAGCGGCCGTTGTTCCGGGGCTCGATCCCGGGGCACACTCCGGCGTTGAATCGCAATCGAGAGAGTGGCCATTTCCTTCTTTGGAAGGACTACTTTGACACAGCCAACCCGTTGTTCAAATATCACCAATTCCGGCGGCGTTTCTGTATGCCTAGGCATGTTTTCAACCGTATTCGAGAGGGGGTGGTCCGATACGAAAAACTATTTTGAGTGCAAGGAGGATGCCCTTGGAAAGACTGGCTTCTCATCTTATCAAAAATGCACTACAGCTATCCAGATGCTTGCATACGGAGTGCCCAGTGATCTCATTGATAAGTATGTCCGTATGAGCGAGTCTACGTGGCTAGAGTCCATGTACAGGTTCTGCAAGGCTGTGGTTGCAGTGTCTGGCTCTGAGTACTTAAGAGAGCCGACTGCTGTAGATACAACCCGCTTGTTGGCGATCAATGCCAGCAGGGGCTTCCCAGAGATGCTTGGCAGCATAGACTGCATGCACTGGGAGTGGAAGAACTGCCCTTCTGCTTGGCAAGGACAGTATAGGGGCCATGTTAGATCTTGCACTGTCATACTTGAGGCCGTGACCTCACAAGATCTCTGGATCTGGCACTTTTTTTTTGGCATGACCGGATCGCACAATGATATCAATGTGCTTCAATACTCGCCGGTGTTTTCAAAGCTTGCCGAAGGCAAAAGCCCACCAGTCAATGTTAACATCAATGGCCACAACTATAACAAAGTATACTACTTTGCTGATGGTATCTATCCTCAGTGGATCACTATTGTGAAGACAATACCCAACCCTGTCAGAGAGAAGCGGAATTTTTTTGCCCAAGAGCAATAGAGTGCTAGGAAGGATGTCGAGCGTGTCTTTGGTGTTCTGGAATCTCAATGGGGCATCGTTCGGTATCCTGCTAGAACTTGGAGCACCAAGAAGTTGTGGGAGGTGATGGCTGCTTGTGTGATCATGCACAATATGATCGTAGAGGATGAGCACCCTGAACGTATCTATGATCAAGGGTTTCAATTTCAGGATGACAATGTTGTGCCTGAGCATGGAGGAGGAGCAGCAATGTTTGCACAGTTCACCCAATTTCATCATCAAATGCGTGATTTGGAAACTCACGTTCAGCTGCTAGATAATTTGGTTGATGATATGTGGGCTCATGTTGACAACCAATAGATGTATCTTTTTAAAAAATGTATTTGAGATAATTTAATTTTTATTCGTCTTGTAAACTATGCTATATTTATTTGGGTTGTGGAACTATGCTATTTTTGTTTGCTTGTCAAACTATGCAAAATGTGTGTATATTTGTTGAAAAACAGCGGCAAGCCGGCCACGCGGGAAAATATGGGTCGGCACATTAGGCGCACTGCCGAGCCAAATGAAAATAGGGCGGACACCGAGCGGGCGGTCAACCCAGACGGACAAAAAGCGGACAAAGCACGCGTCCGTTAGGGTCGGCGCGTTGGAGTTGGTCTTAGCGAGGACTACAAGCACTGAAGCGAGCCGAAGGCGTGCCGCCGTCATCAACCCTCCATCGCCGGGGTCGGGCACAAGTTGTTGTAGTAGACAGTCAGGAAGTCGTCGTGCCAAGGCCCCATAGGACCAGCGCACCAGAACAGCAACCTCCGCCAATGAAGAATAACGTAGATAAGAAGGATCCAACTCGAAGATACACGAACATAGACGAACAACGAAGAGATCTGAGCAAATTAACCGGAGACACACCTCCAGACGCCCACCAACGGTGCTAGACGCACCGCCGGAACGAGGGCTAGACGGGGAGACCTTTATTTAATCTTCAGGGAGCCGTCGCTGTCTCGCCTTCCTGAGCAGGACACACACCCTAACAAAACTGAAAGGAACGATTAAAAACGGAGCTATTCCGCCGGCCATTGCCGAGATTCACCGCGCCCCCATGGCCCTAAAACCACCGGAGAGAAGGCGGACCTGCGGCGGCGCCGACGAGAGATAGGAACCCTAGTGTGTTTTTTTTTAGGAGCAGGATGCGGCGGCTTGGACTTGAGCGCATCATGCTCATGGGCGGGGCGCTCTTCCTCGCCGGTGGCGCCATCACCAGCGTGTCCATGCATCAACATCGCCGTAGAGTACTGAGAACACGTTGATGTACCAACGGTGCATTTAACTCCATGTTCCAGACATCACACATCCTATTTGCTCGCCCACTAATATGTGCCAGCGGGAATGACCAATTTTGGGAACCTTCCAGAAGATACTTGTATTGGATTTTCCTTTGCTGGTTTTCCTTTTTTTTCCTAATTCTATAAAATCAAAAATTTCAAAAAATGTTCAATATAGTGACAAATTGTTTGAAATTTAAAACACAATTCATGTTTTGCCAAATATGTTTTGATTTCAAAAATTGTGCATGTTTTCTAAAAATATTTGAATTTGAAAAAATTGTTCACATTTTAAAACTTATTTGCTTTTGTGAAAAGAAATCATTTAAAAAAAATTGCATTCCAAAAATGTTCAGATTTCTAAACATGTTTGCATTATCAAGGAAAGTTCGGAATTTAAAAATAATCAATTTATCGCATGTTTAAAAACATTCATATTTTTCAAAAAATGTTCACACATTATTTTATTTCATGTTTTTGGGAAAAACAGAAAAAAGCATATGCTACAATAGACATCTCACTACAATAGCGGAGCTGCTACAATAGCTGCCTTGTTCCCTTTTTTTCTTTTGAGACGAATAATAGCTAGTTTTTTTCTTGAGCAGTAATACCTTGATTGATACATTAGGGCATCTTTAAGGCGGACTCTCAAACCGCCTGCAACCGTCTGGACCGTGAGGTCCGGACGCGGTTTGCCATCCATTGTAGACATGTATCAGTCTGCTGAGCGGTCTGGACGTACTTTTTCTGGCAAACGCGACACAAACGTGGGAGGCTTTGCGTGAGTCCGAACAGTAGACACGTAGAACTCCGACACCCCTGGCACACCCAAATCCTTTCTCGGTCCCCACACCTTCATCCTTCCCATTTTCTCTCCTTCCTTTTTTCTCTCTTGGCTTTGCAACCGCCCCGGCCACCACGCCACACCCCTGCCGGAACTCTACGTCTTCGTCACCTCCAGCATTCCAGTCGGGCTCCACCCCGCTTCTCCTCCATTGCCGTTCAACCCCTCTCCTCCGAACGCCCCGCCAGGTACCATTCGCTACTGCTATACTAACCACGCTCGACAATTGTTTGATAAATTGCCGGAGCGAAAAAAGTTTTCCCTTCTTCTTTCAAGACATGGATTCTGACTATGTTGAGTCGTCCAACGGCTCGTCCGACAAGGAGGACTACATGGCTGAGACAACAATGATGCAGGCGGTCCTTGAAGATGCGGATCATGCGGAAGAACATGTTCTCAATTTCAGGTGATCGATCAAGGGTCATCGATTGCTCAACCGCAACAGAGTGTGCGACCATTCGACGGTGATTGCCGACTACTTTGCCCCTGATGCCTCTTTGTTGACCATTGTCGCCGTCGTTTTTGAATGTGCAAGACTGTCTCGATCGTTTGTACCACGGCGTCCAGTCCTATGATAACTACTTCGTCTTGAAGAAGGACGACGTGGGAACGATTGGCTTCTCTGGTTACCGAAAGTGCACCACCGCACTCCGGATGCTTGCATATGGCATGGCCATTGATTCTTGGGACGAGTACCTACAGATGTCTGAGAGCACATGGCAGAGATGCCATGGTCAGGTTTGCAACTACCGTGGTCGAGGTGTTTGGACTTTTGTACCTGAGAGAACCAACTCTGGCAGACACCGCGAGAGGATGTTGGCAATCTCAGAAGCAAGAGGGTGGTGAGGTTTGCTTGGATCCCTTGACTACATGCATTGGAAATGGAGGAACTACCCGAATGGTTTACAAGGGGAATATCAGGGTCATGTTAAGAAGCACACAATCATTTTTGAAGCAGTTGTATCACATGGTCTTTGGATTTGACACGATTTCTTTGGCATGTCCGGGTCTCGCAATGACATCAATGTGCTGCATTGTCACCATTGTTTGCGAGGCTGACTGAAGGAAAAACTCCTCCTTACCACTATACTGTCAATGGACATGAGTACAATATAAGCTATAATCTGCTTGACGGTATATATTCTCCATGGGCTACCTTTGTCAGCGCCATCTCTAACACAGTTTCGCCAGAAAAAGTCTCATTTTGCCCAAAGACAAGAAGCAGCTAGAAAGTATGTCGAGAGGACATTTGGAGTTCTGCAGGCCCATTTTGTAGTTATTCGTGGACGTGCTAAACAATGGGATCCGAAGAACTTGTGGAATATGATGACATGTTGTGTGATTATGCACAACATGATCGTCAAGGATGAGGGTGAGGATACTGCCGCAACTCTAGAATTTGAGAACATGAGTGATCATGTGGAACTTCCAGGCCGGAATCCGGCCACATTTAAAGAGTTCATTCAAATGCATCAATAGATTCGGTATCGAACAACTCACGAGCAGCTGAACAAAAATCTGATTGAGCATCAGTGGACGGTTAAGGTAGACAACAATATTGAAATGTAATATTTAAAAAGCTTAACCACTGCTGCATGTGGCTACTTAAACGTCTGAACTCTATGTATGCGGTTATTCGACCGTGCGGACTTTAAAAAGAACGAGGGAGGCCGGATGTATGCGAACAATGTTGAATGACAGCCTCCCGCATCAGTGTCCACGGACTGGTTCCCTATCTACGGACGGATGCAGGAAAAATTTACGGTTCGCCGTTGGAGATGCCCTTAGCGGTGCTGTTACAACGGTAATGAGCCGGCTCACTCTGGAATGCCATATGCGCAAGGCACCTATTTGAAGCAAAGACCATCAAATAGGTGCCCCCTCCACGCATAGCAAGCACGCATCCTCCCGGCATAGTTGTGGGTCGATCCATTTACTGATTTTGCAAAGTTTATTTTAAATCATAGATTTAAATAATAGAATGTTCAAAGCATTTTAAAAATGGAATAATAAACTGTGTTCTGTATTTGAAAAAAAATCATGCTGTATTTACAAAATGTTCATCCCCAATATTTTTTGTGTATTTAAAAGAAGTTCATCATGTATATGAAAAATAGTTGTTGTGTGTTTGAAAAATATTAACCACGTACTTAAGAACATATTCACCATGTATTGTTAAATTTTTTATCATGTATTAATAAAATATCTAACACGTGTTTAAAAAATGCTTGTGGTGTATTTTGAAAAGTTCATCGTGTATTTGGAAAATCTTTATATACTTAAAACTCAGGTATTTTGAAGAAAGTTAGTACATTAAAAGATGTCCATATAGTTTGAATATATGTGCATATACTTAAGGAAAATGTTCAGGTTATAAAAGAAAAAACATAAAAAATAATAAATCCTGAACAAAAAATGCAAAAAAAATGTACATAAAAGAAAATTTGGACAATAAAAGGAAAAAAACAAAAACCATATATATGGCACGGCCTCGCGAAATAAGAAGTCGAAAGATGAAAAACAAAAAGTGAAAACACAATAATTGAGATTGCTATTTCTGATCTTGCATCTCTCAAAAAAAAATCTTATCTTGCAGGCTTAGTCAGACATTACGATTTTGGAAATGTAAAAGATGACATTACGATGCTACTGAAATCTTACACCGGCGTGCAAAAGGACCCTCGATCGACCCTATGCTAGGAAGCATACGAACTAAGGGCATCTCCAAGGCAACTCGTAAAAATCCTCCCACATCCGTTCGTGGATAGGGGGACCAGTTCGCGAACACGGATGCGAGAGGACGTCATCCAACGCTAGCCGCATACTGCTACTTCTTGAGCTTGCGTTGATTTTTTCCTTGAAGAGGAAAGGGTGATGCAGCAAAGTAGAGATAAGTATTTCCCTCGGTTAAGAACCAATGTATCAATCCAATAGGAGGAACACACAAGTCCTCAATATATGCACCTGCACAAACTAACAAATACTTGCAAACAACGCGAAAAAGGGGTTGTCAATCCCTTCACGGCCACTAGCAAGGGTGAGATCTGATAGAGATTGATATAAAAGATAAGTAAAAGTGCTAAATAAAATAAAGATAAGTAATTACAGCAAGGTATTTTTGTATTTTTGGTTTTATAGATCTAAAATAATATGATAGAAAATAGATCCGCGGGCCATAGGTTTCACTAGAGGCTTCTCTTTTGAAAGAAAACATATGGTGGGTGAACAAATTACTGTTGAACAATTGATAGAAAAGCGCATAGTTATGACGATATCCAAGGCAATGATCATGAATATAGGCATCACGTCCGTGACAAAGAGACCGACTCCTGCCTGCATCTACTACTATTACTCTACACATCGACCGCTATCCAGCATGCATCTAGTGTATTAAGTTAACAAGAACAGAGTAACGCCTTAAGCAAGGTGACATGATGTAGAGGGATAGATCCAAGCAATATGGTAAAAACCCCATCTTTTTATTTTTAATGGCAACAATACAAATACGTGCCTCGCTACCCCTATGGTCACTGGGTGAGAACACCGCAAGATTGAACCCATCACAAATCACCTCTCCCATTGCAAGATAGATCAATCTAGTTGGCCAAACCAAATCAATAGATCAGAGAGAAATACAAAGCTATCTTAATCATGCATAAAAGAGTTGAGAGAAGACTCAAATAATATTCATAGATAATCTTATCATAAACCCATAATTCATCGGATCTCAACAAATACACCGCAAAAGAAGATTACATCGAATAGAGAAAATAAGCCATCTAGCTACTAGCTATGGACCCGTAAGTCTGTGGTAAACTACCCACACATCATCGGAAGGGAAGCAAGGTTGGTGTAGAGGCCCTCCGTGATCGAATCCCCCTCCGGCAGAGTGCCGAAAAAGGTCCCAAGATGGGATCTCACGAGAACAGAAACTTGCGGCGGCGAAAAAGTATTTTTGGTGTGCCCTCTGGTATACAGGGAATATTTGGGTATTTATAGAGCTGGAATTAGGGTTAGGGGAGTCCCGAGGGGCCCATGAGCTTGGAGGGGCGCCCCGTGAGCTTGTGACTCCTCTGGCCTCCTATCGAAGCTTCGTGGGTGTCTTCAGGTCCAAGAAAAATCCTCAAAAAGTTTCATTCGTTTGGACTCCGTTTTGTATTGATTTTCTGTAAAAGACAAAAACAAAGAAAAAACAACAACTGACACTGGGCACTATGTTAATAGGTTAGTCCCAAAAAATGATATAAAATACATATTAATGCATATAAAACATCCAAGATGGATAATATAATAGCATGGAACAATAAAAAATTATAGATACGTTGGAGACGTATCAAGCATCCCCAAGCTTAATTCCTGCTCGTCCTCGAATAGGTAAATGATAAAAACAGAATTTTTGATGTGGAATGCTACCTAACATGTTTATCAAGTAATCTTTCTTATTGTGGCATGAATGTTCAGATCCATAAGATTCAAAACAAAAGTTTAATATTGACATAAAAACAATAATACTTCAAGCATACTAATAAAGCAATCATGGCTTTTCATAATATCATGGCTAAAGAAAGTTATCCCTACAAAATCATATAATCTTGTCATGCTCTATCTTCATCACACAAAGTATTTATCATGCACAACCCCGATGACAGGCCAAGCAATTGTTTCATACTTTTAACATTCTAAAGATTTTTCAACTTTCACGCAATACATGAGCGTGAGCCATGGATATAGCACTATGGGTGGAATAGAAGGTGGTAGTAGACAAAAAGGAGAAAGAAATTCGCACACCAACTAGGCAAATTAATAGGCTATGGAGATGCCCATCAATTGATATTGGTGCAAGTGAGTAGCGATTCCCATGCAATGGATGCACTAAACTAAGTGGGTGTGCATCCAACTCGCTTGCTCACGAAGAACTATGGCAATTTGAAGAAGCCCATCATTGGAATATACAAGCCAAGTTCTATAATGAAAAATTCCCACTAGTAATATATGAAAGTGACAACATAGGAGACTCTTTATCATGAAGAACATGGTGCTATTTGAGGCACAAGTGTGGAAAAGGAAAGTAACATTGTCCCTTCTCTCATTTTTTTCTTTTTTGTTTTGGGATCTTTGGCCTCTTTTTTTAATATATTTTGGGCTCTTTGGCCTCTTTTTATTTTAAGTCTGGAGTCTCATCCCGACTTGTGGGGGAATCATAGTCTCCATCATCCTTTCCTCACATGGGACAATGCTATAATAATATTGATCATCACACTTTTATTTACTTACAACTCAAGAATTACAACTTGATACTAGAACAAGGATATGACTCTATATGAATGCCTCCGGCGGTGTACCGAGATGTGCAATGATAGTGTGACATGTATAAAAATATGAACGGTGGCCAAGCCACAAATACTATGCTAACTATATGATCATGCAAAGCAATATGATAATGATGGTATGTGTCATAATAAACGCAATGGTGGAAGTTGCATGGCAATATATCTCGGAATGGCTATGGAAATGCCATGATAGGTAGGTATGGTGGCTGTTTTGAGGAAAGGTATAAGGTGGTTTAATGCACCGGCGAAAGTTGCACGGTACTAGAGTGGCTAGCAAAGGTGGAAGGGTGAGAGTGCATATAATCCATGGACTCAATATTAGTCATAAAGAACTCACATACTTATTGCAAAAATTTATTAGCCCTCAAAACAAAGTACTAATACGCATGCTCCTAGGGGGGTAGATTGGTAGGAAAATACCATCACTCGTCCCCGACCACCACTCATAAGGAAGACAATAAAAAATAAATCATGCTCCAACTTCATCGCATAACGAGAGACCATACGTGCATGCTCCGGGAATCACAAACCTTAACACAAGTATTCTATTAACCCACAATTACCAACTATCATGACTCTAATATCACCATCTTTAGCTCTCAAAACAATTGCAAGGAATCAAACTTCTCATATATTCAATGATCTTCTTGAAAGTTTTTATTATATCCCTCTTGTATACCCATCATATTAGGACCAAATTCATAATCTAAGCAAATTGCCATACTATTTTTAAGACTCTCAAAATAATATAAGTGAAGCATGAGAGTTCATCAATTTCTTTAAAATAAAACCACCGCCGTGATCTAAAAAGATATAAGTGAAGCACTAGAGCAACTACCTAGGTCAAAAGACATAAGCGAAGCACATAGAGTATTCAAATAAATTCACGATTAATGTGTGTCCCTCTCAAAAGGTGTGTACAACAAGGATGATTGTGGCAAACTAAAAAGCAAAGACTCATATAATACAAGACGCTCCAAGCAAAACACATATCATGTGGTGAATAAAAATATAGCCTCAAGTAATTTTACTGATGGATTGAAGATAAAAGAGGGGATGCCATCCGGGGCATCCCTAAGCTTAGATGCTTGGTTGTCCTTGAATATTACCTTGGGGTGCCTTGGGCATCCCCAAGATTAGGCTCTTGCCACTCCTTATTCCATAGTCCATCGAAACTTCACCCAAAACTTGAAAACTTCACAACACAAAACTCAACAAAAAACTCGTGAGATCCGTTAGTATGATAAAACAAATCTCCACTTTTAGGTACTGTTGTGAACTCATTCCAATTTTATATTTGCATTATATCTACTGTATTTTAACTTCTCCATTGGTCATACCCCCCTGATACTACCCATAGATTCACCAAAATAAGCAAACAACACATGAAAAACAGAATTTGTCAAAAACAGAACAATCTGTAAAGACCAGAATTATAGTCATACTTCTGTAACTCCAAAAATTCTGAAAAATTAGGACAACAGAGGACATTCATATATAAATCTTGTGTAAAACATTCAGATTTTTTCCACGATCTAGTGAATTTTAACAATTCTCCTACTGGACGCAGAAGTTTCTGTTTTTCAGCAAAATCAAATCAACGATCTACCAAAACATCCCAAAGGTCTTACTTGGCTCAAACACTACTTAAAACACTAAAACACAATTATTACTGAAGTAATATTTCATATTTATTCAAGAACAGAAGCAAAAACAAAAAACACAAAAGAAAATTGGGTTGCCTCCCAACAAGCGCTATTGTTTAACGCCCCTAGCTAGGCATATTGCATAGATCTAGGTATTGTCATCTTTCTTCTTGTCTTCCGTAGATGAATTTTTGTCAGGAGGTTTTTCAAATATAACATGAAACACATCATCCATAGAAAATTTAGCACTATCAAGTTGCCCATCCGCATATCCCCTTTTATTATCGGCCACAATCCAAGAATATTGTTGATTAACATCATTGAAAACTTCGTGGATCATATCCAAAACGGGGATCTCCTTTTTAAGATTCTCATCAAAGATGCGATCATTGCCAAGCAAATGCCTTAATAAATAATCACTATTGTAAAGGATCTCATCTGTTACCGTTTTTTCACGGTTCATTCCTTAAAAATCAAAGATCTCCCTAGCATCGTGCACTATGTAATCAAACTCATTCATAAGCACAAGGGTAGCTATTTTCTTAGCTCTAAGATCTTTTATAACAGGCAACTCGTAAAACAATCTTTGCAAGGTAGGATGAGTACGAATAAATGTTTTGTCAAGTTTAAGAACAAGTGCTGAAATAGCTTCTGCATAAGTTTTAGTTCTTTTAAGTTAGGAACATCTCCCAAGTCAAAGCTCCAACACAATTAAAGAATTCTTGGATGGTTTCTTTTCCTATAACATTCCCTTGTCACATAACGAAAGTTTTAGCATCTAGATTAGTAGAACGTCAAATTTTAGGAGTTCTTCCATCATCTACTTCTGCCATACCGAAATCACTCATGATGATAGGTTCAAACAAGTGATCTAGCACACAAGCAAACAGAAAGAAAACGAAAAGACGAAAGGAAAGAAGGCGAATAAAATGGCAAATATTTTGGTGTTTTTCTGAAAACGTTTTAGAAGTGGGGGGGGGGGGGAGGAAAACGAGAGGCAAATGGCAAATAATGTAAGTGCAAGAGATGAGAGTTTATGATAGGTACTTGGTAGGCTTGATGTAGATCCTCCCCGGCAATGGCGCTAGAAATTCTTCCTGCTACTTCTTGAGCTTGCGTTGATTTTTCCCTTGAAGAGGAAAGGGTGATGTAGCAAAGTAGAGATAAGTATTTCCCTCAGTTAAGAACAAAGGTATCAATCCAGTAGGAGGAACACACAAGTCCCCAATAGATGCACCTGCACAAACTAACAAATACATGCACACAACATGAAAAACGGGTGAGGACACCGCAAGATTGAACCCATCATAAAGCACCTATCCCATTGCAAGATAGATCAATCTAGTTAGCTAAACCAAATCAATAGACCAGAGAGAAATACAAAGCTATCTTAATCATGCATAAAACAGTTCAGAGACGACTCAAATAATATTCATAGATAATCTGATCATAAACCCATAATTCATCGCATCTCAACAAACACACCGCAAAAGAAGATTGCATCGAATAGAACTCCAAGAACATCGAGGAGAACATTGTATTGAAGATCAAAGAGAGAGAAGAAGCCATCTAGCTACTAGCTATGGACCCGTAGATCTGTGGTAAACTACTCACACATCATCGGAAGGGCAACAACGTTGGTGTGGAGGCCCTTCGTGATCGAATCCCCCTCTGGCAGTGTAGGAGATATGCCCTAGAGGCATTAATAAATGATATTATTTATCTCCAAGTTCATGATTATGTTTATGTTCCATGCTATAACTGCTGCGGTTCCCGATCCTGTATATCCATAAAGGCTCTGGGGAAAACCCATGTGGATGTGTGGAATAATAAACGGTAAAATGTATTCCTAGTCATGCCTCTAAGACTAGCTCAAGTGTTGCATGATGATTATGTTTTCCCAATCATGGGCATGTCTATGCCAGCAATTTTGAGGGCACAATGTTGGTAGAACATTTGTGTTGAATCGACCCGAATTGATGTTATGCTATGAGATACGTTCGTCACAAGTTTATGATTAATAACACAGAGATGGTTAATGTTTGCATAATTCCTTAGACCATGAGAGTATTGAGTTTCTTCATACTTGCTTCATGAACTTTGGGGTTTGTTAAACGTCATCCGTAAATGGGTGGCTATTACGGTGGCTTACGGGTTCATGGAAAAGTGTGTCAAGTAACTTGATAGCTCAAGATTGGGATTTGCTCCTCCGACGATGGAGAGATATTCTTGGGCCCTCTCGGTGTTACGGTATCCATCATCGTCTGGCCAGACATAGTGTGATTTGATCACAGGGATGCCGGAACACGGAAACGAGAAAAGAGAACAAAACCGGTAACGAGGTAACTAGCATAGTGGACAAGTTGTTGATCCACGGGGATGCAAGTAAATCTCACCTCGGGTATTTTTAACATATCGCGAAGCAACGGGAATAGCACACGACAACTGGAGGTTCACTCGAATATTCATTTGTGTGAGTATAGGGGTCAATATGGGTGTCCACAGCTCCGATGTTGATCATTGATCGGAAAGGGTTCTGGTCATGTCTATACTTCACCGAACCTATAGGGTCAGACGCTTAAGGGTCATCTATCTGCTGAATACTAGAAAGGGAGTCTGAGAGAAATTCACCGAAAAAGTTTCGGAGACAACGAAAGAGTTCCGGAGAGAGAATAGCGAAATAGTTTCGTAAAACCAAAAAGTTGTTTCAGGGTATATAGTTAAGTCAAATTGGTTTCGGCACACGCCTGATAATTCTTGGAGGGTGCCAGAATCATTCTGGAAACTTCTGGGAATTTTCCGGGATAAAAACCGGAAATGTTCCGGAGCTGCCGGAACCACTTCAGATGCTTTTTGCAGATGAAAATCACTAATCCAAAATTGTTTCGGAATGTGTTGAAAATTATTTTAGTGGGTACTGGAAATGTTCTAAGCCCACATAAATATTTTCAGTTCGAACGGATGCTGAAAAATGGCGTCGTGAATAGTGAAAGTGCTTTTTGGGATATTTTGGGAAAGTCACCTTTTGGGATATTTTCCAAAAGGCTTCTAGAAGGGATTGGGGGCCAAGCAAGCCCCTCATGGGGGCCCCCCAAGGGTGTGGCCGGCCAAGATGGGTGGAGCTCCTTGGAGCTCCACATGGCACCCCATTTTGTCCATAACACCCTCATGTGAACCCTTTTGCATGGGGGTTTTTGGTAATTTGTGGAGGCACACTACCCCTTGGTTTTCCTATAAATAGGAGGTGAGGGGGTGTGACGACCCCGGCTTAATCGTGCACTAATCATACACGCAAATGCGCACGATCAAGCCTAAGGACTCACTTGAAGATATCACAACACAACTCTAAAACATAAATAAAATCATACAAGCTTTATATTACAAGCCAGGGCCTCGAGGGCTCGAATACATAGCTCGATGGCATACAAGCGCAAGCAGAAGCATTAGATATCTGGGTACAGATATATTACAGAGAAAGAAATAAGCCTTCACAGAGGCGGGGTAAAATAAAATACTACGATCGAAAGGCGTAGGCCTCCTGCCCTGGACCCTCCGATCCTACTCCTGGTCGTCGAACGGCTCCTCGTAGTAGTAGTACTCGCCAGGCGGGTAGTAGTACTGGTCGTCGGCTGGGGCTTCTGGCTCAGGGGCTCCGTCGTCTGGTGGCATCAAATGGAAAATGGGAAAAAAGAAAATAAAGCAAACGTGAGTACTCATCCGAAGTACTCAGCAAGCAAGGATCTACACTACATATGCATCATTGTCAAAGGAATGGCTGTATATGTGGACTGGGCTGCAGAAATGCCAGAATAGAGGGGGAAAACCTAGTCCTATCGAAGACTAGCATCTTCAACATTCTTCGACAGTCTTGCAGCATCAGGGAAGAGCAGATGAACATAATGTAAAGTAGTAGTAGTAGTATCATCAACCTCGACCTGAGATCCTTTCTCGACTCCCTGCGAGAAAGCAATCCCAGAGCCGTACTATCCAGTTCTCATCACATGTTCTAGTTGTACCGATCGGGATACAACTCCGAGTGTCCGTTACCGTAGGACAGGCTATCGATAGAAGTTTCTTCCCTGCAGGGGTGCACCAACTTACCCACCACGCTCACTTAACTCTGGCCGGACACACTTTTCTGGGTCATGCCCGGCCTCGGCAAAGCAACACGCCGCAACCCGACCTAGGCTTATAAGAGAGGTCAGCACGCCGGACTAAACCTATGCCCCCAGGGGTCTTGGGCCATCGCCCCGGGAACTCCTGCACGTTACGGGGCCACCGAGAGCAGACCTAGCAACCCCTTATACAAGCGCGGTTGCGTTACCAGTCCAACTCGGCGTGCGCCGCTCCTTACTGACGTCAAACAAGCTTCGGCTGATGTGTACGACGCAGAACGCCCATACTATGCCCACGTGATGGTTAGTGCTATCGGGCCAGAGGCCCCTCGGATCAAATATCCAAACCGTAGTGGGTTAGGAGCGCGCGGAAACGAGCAGAGACTCACGATCGATGTGACCCCGTCGCCCCGTCTCGAGGACTTGCGGCAAGGGCTAAGAATGCCCGGCCACGCCTCGTAGTTATCTCGCGGGCACCATCCAGGTCAACCCGACTCCACATCACTTCGCAATAAGCTCGCGCGGGTACCCCTCAGGGCCGACCCGTCTTTAGTATCATGGTTTAGTGCAAGTCCACTCATCAACAGTAACTGTGTGTCTGACACCAGGGGAGCCCTGAGGAATCACCCTCGATGGAACCCCACCTGATGGTATCATCAAGGTGAACGAAGGAGGAATCACCCTCGAGGTCCACACTTGAGGAGTTGCGCGACGACGTCGTTATCGGGGATGGTGTAGGAGGAATCACCCTCACTTACCACGACCGAGTAACTAACCTACAAGGTTAACATCAGAAGTGCTGACGAGGTATCACCCTCGGCACTCGACGGTAACCTAGCAGTGTCGGCAACTAAGGGGAAGTGATGTGCGGTGCCATGGTCTAGTCTTCAATCCTGATGATCGGGTCTTCTGATGTCCAGCAGGGCAGTCGGGATCAAGTGGGGGTCTCTGTCGTGTCTCTACCCACCTTATACTAAGCAGTCTAGGATAACCATTAAGGTAACAAAGCAGGGTACAATAATCAGGCTATGCAGCAGATATAGGAAAACAGTAGCAGTAGCAGTTCTAATGCAAGCATAAGAGAGAAGAGAATAGGCGATATAGGCATGCTCAAAATGGGGGTGCTTGCCTGTTTGCTCGGGGGCAAGGGCAAGGTCTTCAGTGGTATCGTCGGGGACGTAGTCGTACTCCTGTGCGGCGTCTGCCTCGGGAGCTACATCAACGTCGGGGTCTACCGAGAGAGAAGAGGGGGAAGAAACAGGTAAACATAATGCAAACAAATGCAACACGGTGCGTGTGATGCTATGATGCAGTGCAGGGTTGCCTATTTATGCATCTAAGTCATTTTAGTTATTTTTAGAATTATTCTGGGATTTAATATCCGACGTGTGTGCACTATTCATCTGCCGGATTCGGGTCCGGAGTTACGAGTTCTTCTACGTAGGAGGTTCCGATGGAGAAACAGACGGCACGATCAGACTCGTCTCGTCGTTCTGAGCAACTTTCATGTTTTAACTTTTTCGATCCGAGCTACGGTTTAAAAGTTATTAATTTTTAAAGATTATTTGAATTTCTGGAATTAATTTTTATTTACAGAAAATGAATTATGACGTCAGCATGACGTGCTGCTGACGTCAGCAAGTCAACAGTCGGCTGACTAAGTCAAATATGACATGTGGGTCCAATGGGACCCACATGTCAGCCTCTGTTTAGGCTAATCAGTGGATTAATTTAATTACCAGGGTTAATTAGGGGGTGGACCCCACATGTCAGTGAGACATTAGGTTAATCTAATTAGTTTCTATTTAATTAAATCTTTAATTAGGTTAATTAGTCGCGGGGCCCACCTGTCAGTGGCATTGCGCCGCCACGTCAGCGCGTTGACCACGGTCAACGTGGTAAGCGGGGCCCGTGGGACCCACTGGCAGTGACCCAGGGGTGTCCCACGTGGCGGCCACGTCGGCGGCCGGCGCCGGAGTTGCGCTGGCGACCAAAATCGCGGCGGCGCGGCTCGGACGCCCGTCGGGTTTCGCCCACAGGCCACCAAAACGGCCGGGGCTGGTCGCGTTCGAACGAGGGAAAGGCGCCGCGTCGATCTAAAGCATGAGCGCGAGCTAAAACGGCCGGAAACGAGCGCTAGGTCGTCGCCGGCGGACGCCGGAATCGGGCATCGGTGGATTTAGGGCTACAACGCTCGGGGAGGCGCGCTAGTGATCGCGTTGGACTCGCACGAGCTCCAGGAGCTCGATGCTGGGTCCGGACGAGCACGACGGCGTCTGTGGCCGCGGCGGCGAAGTGCACAGCGGCGAGCAGAGCTCGGCAACGACGGCAGCTGGCTATAAGGCGCTAGGGGACCAACGAGGAGCAGCAGGGAGAGGAGAGGCTCACCGTGCGGCACCCACGTAGGCCCTCGATAGTTTTGTAGCAGCAGAAGGCCGGCGTCGGAGGCGAAGAAGACGACGGCGACCGTAGTTGAGGACGAAGGGGATCAGGTGGTTCCGTGCTCCCCAGCTCCAGCTGAGGCCTCCAGTAGATGAGGAAGACGACGGCGGAGCTGGCCGGCACGGTGGACGAGCACGGGGTCGCCGGTGGCCACGGCAAATGGCGAAATGCGGCGACGACGGCGCTCGGTGGCCGGATCTGGGAGGGAGCGAGGGGCGGAGCGAGCGAGGGAGGAGAGGGAAAAGTGGCGAGGAGAGCCAGGGGAGACGCCGGGCCTCGACCTTATCCTCTCGGGTGGCTGCGGCGTCGGTGGCCGTCGGCGTGTCGCCGCCCGGCTGGCGCTGGCGCGCGCGGCCAGGGGCGCGCCGACACGCACGAGGAGGGAGGTGAGGTGGGCTGCTGTTGGACTGGGCCGCACACTGTGCACTTAGGCCCAGCCAACAGTAGCGTTTTATTTTTTTCTTATTTTTCTTCTCCCTTTTCTTTTATCCCCTTTTCTGTTTCAAAAAGATTAGGCCACTTGTGCTCTTTTGAAAAATGTGAATGTTGGCCCAAATATTGCAATGCAATATTATCTCTCATCAAAAAGTGGTTTGGGCAGATTTGGAGTTCATTTGAATCTGTAATGATTTTAAATGAATTAATATTGCTGTTTTGGGTGCTGTTTCATCTTGTTTGAGTCACTTGCCCAACTCCAAATATTTTGATTTTGATTTTAGAAATGTTCCTGAATTATTTGCCATTTAATGAACATTTTCCCAATAGTGTTTGATCAACTTTATAATTCACCTTTGAATTTGAGTTGATTTTCAGATGTGGATTTGAATTGGATTATTAACCCATATGACATGGCACTGCAAATGATTATGACTTGGCAGTTTTAACAGAGTGTCACAGAGTTTATTACACGGGGGTGTTACAAGTTCTCCTCCTCTAAAAGAAATTCTCGTCCCGAGAATTTAGGAGGTAGAAGGGAAAAGTCCGGGATATTCTTCCCGAAGATGATCCTCGCGTTCCCAAGTGGCTTCGTCTTCAGTGTGATTCGACCATTGCACTTTTAGGAACTTGGTCGTCTTCTGACGAGTACGACGTTCAGCTTCGTCGAGGATGCGGATCGGATGCTCCTTATAGGAAAGATCATCTTGTAGCTCGAGCATCTCATGATCCACTGCACGGTGCGGGGATTCTTTGAAGCACTTACGGAGTTGCGACACGTGGAAGACATCATGAATATGGGAGAATTGCGGTGGCAACTCCAATTGATATGCCACCTGTCCACGTCTAGCCACGATGTGGAAAGGACCAATATATCGAGGAGCTAGCTTGCCCTTGATTCCGAAACGACGGGTGCCCTTCATTGGAGTGACACGAAGATAAGCTTGTTCATCAGGTTGATAGATCACACCCCATCGCTTGCGATCATAATTACTCTTCTGACGGTCTTGAGCTGCTTTGAGATTCTCCCGGACAATTCGGACTTGTTCTTCGGCATGCTGAATAATGTCCGGTCCAACAAGAGGTCGTTCCCCAGTTTCTGACCAATTCAGAGGGGTTCGACATTTACGTCCATAAAGAACCTCAAAGGGGGCCATTTTTAAGCTGGCTTGATAGCTGTTGTTATAGGAGAACTCGGCATACGGAAGAGATTCCTCCCATTTCTTACCGAAGGATAGCGCAATTCAATCCTCCCATTGTGGCATCTCGGTCCTGCGTGGGTTGGGTATAGAATATCCTGCCGGAGTATCCTGCACGAACAGTGGTAGCAAACTGTGTTTTCATTGCCTCGTCAGTATCGTGCTCGAGTTGGAGACAACTCCGACGGGCAGAGCCCGAAAAGTTGCGATCCAGAGCCTGGAAGTGCACTAATCAAGAGAACCTGCGGGTCATGCGTCGAGACTCGGTTACGGGGCACAGCATAGCTGTTGTAAAATCCAGTACATCTCCCAAAGGTCATACGGAATGCTACCGAAGAACCAGTTCACCAAGTAGCATTGTGCTCTCCTCGGAGACTTGCGACAGCAGAGTAGGCGGCTCATGGTAATGCCATCTCACTCTCACGCCTAATCCATGAAACAGGTGGGAGCTCGGGTGTTTAGTTACTCTCTGATCAGAAATCCGAAGCTTCAGCATAGTACTGTTCCTGGTTTGAACTCACGGTAAACCTCATGACCATGTACTCGGGATACCAGCGGTAATCCAGTCTACTCAGGAGGGCGATCGAACACGCTGGAAATCCAGGGGCATCACGAGCCCAAGTGCGAAGCACAAGCTGGGTCGTAGGCCGCGGTGGAAATAGCGATCCATTCTGAAACAGAAAGGTTCAGGGTTGTCATAAGACAATGAGAAATAAAACCGATCTCGGAAGGAAAGGTTAAACACAAAACAATGGAAAGGAAAATGATTATCAGACTAATCAGATCAACGTCAGGGAAATCGCACTGAATCCAGCTCTCCGGGTGGAATAGAATTAACGAGAACCTAAATGTCGGTGTTAGTAAATTTTATAAACCCGAATAGGGAGAGAGTTAGAATCCCAGATTAAAGACGAGGAATAAAGAGCTAATACACCTAGTTGGCGACGTGGGCCCGTAAGCCACACAGCCAAGTTAGTAAAACAGTTTTGACCACTAGACTCAACTTCGGCAAAGAGTTTGGAAAGGGAGACCTCGGAGGCAGTCGGCTCGATACCAACCTGTGACGACCCCGGCTTAATCTGCACTAATCATACACGCAAATGCGCACGATCAAGCCTAAGGACTCACTTGAAGACAACAAAAAACTCTAAACATAAATAAAATCTACAAGCTTTATATACAAGCCAGGGCCTCGAGGGCTTGAATACATAGCTCGATGGCATACAAGCGCAAGCGAAGCATTAGATATCTGGGTACAGATATATTACAGAGAAAGAAATAAGCCTTCACAGAGGCGGGGTAAAATAAAATACTACGATCGAAAGGCTAGGCCTCCTGCCCTGGACCCTCCGATCCTACTCCTGGTCGTCGAACGGCTCCTCGTAGTAGTAGTAATCGCCAGGCGGGTAGGTAGTACTGGTCGTCGGCTGGGGCTTCTGGCTCAGGGGCTCCGTCGTCTGGTGGACATCAAATGGAAAATGGGAAAAAAAGAAAATAAAGCAAACGTGAGTACTCATCCGAAGTACTCAGCAAGCAAGGATCTACACTACATATGCATCATTGTCAAAGGAATGGCTGTATATGTGGACTGGGCTGCAGAAATGCCAGAATAGAGGGGGAAAACCTAGTCCTATCGAAGACTAGCATCTTCAACATTCTTCGACAGTCTTGCAGCATCAGGGAAGAGCAGATGAACATAATGTAAAGTAGTAGTAGAGTATCATCAACCTCGACCTGAGATCCTTTCTCGACTCCCTGCGAGAAAGCAATCCCAGAGCCGTACTATCCAGTTCTCATCACATGTTCTAGTTGTACCGATCGGGATACAACTCGAGTGTCCGTTACCGTAGGACAGGGATCGATAGAAGTTTCTTCCCTGCAGGGGTGCACCAACTTACCCACCACGCTCACTTAACTCTGGCCGGACACACTTTTCTGGGTCATGCCCGGCCTCGGCAAAAGCAACACGCCGCAACACCGACCTAGGCTTATAAGAGAGGTCCGCACGCCGGACTAAACCTATGCCCCCAGGGGGCTTTGGGCCATCGCCCCGGGAACTCCTGCACGTTACGGGGCCACCGAGAGCAGACCTAGCAAACCCCTTATACAAGCGCGGTTGCGTTACCCGTCCAACTCGCGTGCGCCCTCTTACTGACGTCAAACAAGCTTCGGCTGATGTGTACGACGCAGAACGCCCATACTATGCCCACGTGATGGTTAGTGCTATCGGGCCAGAGGCCCTCGGATCAAATATCCAAACCGTAGTGGATTAGGAGCGCGCGGAAACGAGCAGAGACTCACGACGATATGTGACCCCGTCGCCCCGTCTGAGGACTTGCGGCAAGGGCTAAGAATGCCCGGCCACGCCTCGTAGTTATCTCGCGGGCACATCCAGGTCAACCCGACTCCACATCACTTCGCAATAAGCTCGGCGGGTACCCCTCAGGGCCGACCCGTCTTTAGTATCATGGTTTAGTGCAAGTCCACTCATCAACAGTAACTGTGTGTCTGACACCAGGGGAGCCCTGAGGACACCCTCGATGGAACCCCACCTGATGGTATCATCAAGGTGAACGAAGAGGGGAATCACCCTCGAGGTCCACACTTGAGGAGTTGCGCGACGACGTCGTTATCGGGGATGGTGTAGGAGGAATCACCCTCACTTACCACGACCGAGTATAATACCTACAAGGTTAACATCAGAAGTGCTGACGAGGTATCACCTCGGCACTCGACGGTAACCTAGCAGTGTCGGCAACTAAGGGGAATGGATGTGCGGTGCCATGGTAGTCTTCAATCCTGATGATCGGGTCTTCTGATGTCCAGCAGGGCAGTCGGGATCAAGTGGGGGTCTCTGTCGTGTCTCTACCACCTTATACTAAGCGTCTAGGATAACCATTAAGGTAACAAAGCAGGGTACAATAATCAGGCTATGCAGCAGATATAGGAAAACAGTAGCAGTAGCAGTTCTAATGCAAGCATAAGAGAGAAGAGAATAGGCGATATAGGCATGCTCAAAATGGGGGTGCTTGCCTGTTTGCTGGGGCAAGGGCAAGGTCTTCAGTGGTATCGTCGGGGACGTAGTCGTACTCTGTGCGGCGTCTGCCTCGGGAGCTACATCAACGTCGGGGTCTACCGAGAGAGAAGAGAGGGGGAAGAAACAGGTAAACATAATGCAAACAAATGCAACACGGTGCGTGTGATGCTATGATGCAGTGCAGGGTTGCCTATTTATGCATCTAAGTCATTTAGTTATTTTTAGAATTATTCTGGGATTAATATCGACGGTGTGTGCACTATTCATCTGCCGGATTCGGGTGGAGTTACGAGTTCTTCTAGTAGGAGGTTCCGATGGAGAAACAGACGGCACGATCAGACTCGTCTCGTCGTTCTGAGCAACTTTATGTTTTAACTTTTTCGATCCGAGCTACGGTTTAAAGTTATTAATTTTTAAAGATTATTTGAATTGGAATTAATTTTATTTACAGAAAATGAATTATGACGTCAGCATGACGTGCTGCTGACGTCAGAAATCAACAGTCGGCTGACTAAGTCAAATATGACATGTGGTCCAATGGGACCCAATGTCAGCCTCTGTTTAGGCTAATCAGTGGATTAATTTAATTACCAGGGTTAATTAGGGGGTGGACCCCAATGTCAGGGAGACTAGGTTTATTAATTAGTTTCATTTAATTAAATCTTTAATTAGGTTAATTAGTCGCGGGGCCACCTGTCAGTGGCATTGCGCCGCCACGTCAGCGCGTTGACCACGGTCACGTGGTAAGCGGGGCCCGTGGAGGCCCACTGGCAGTGACCCAGGGGTGTCCCACGTGGCGGCCACGTCGGCAGCCGG